>LR778254.1:550229-651693 GCA_902810595.1 Coregonus sp. 'balchen' | reverse complement strand
GAAAAAAAAAAAAATTTCAGAAAATCACATTGTAGGTTTTTTAAATAAATTTATTTGAAATGATGGTGGAAAAAAAAGTATTTGGTATACAAACAAGCAAGATTCGGGTTACGACCGTAACTTCTTCTTAAGAGGCTCCCCGTCCCCACTCGTTACCTGTATTAAAAGGCACCTGTTTAAAATTTTTTAAATTAAAAGACACCTGTCCAAACCTCAAAAAGTCACACTCCAAATCCACTATGGCCAAAACCAAAAAGCGTCAAAGGAAACCCGAAAAAAAATTGTAGACCGCACCCGGTGGGAAGACTGAATCTGCAATAGGGAACGCTTGGTTTGAAAAAAATCAACTGTGGGGGGCAATTTTTGGAAAAAGGAAAACATACAAGCCTTATAAACTCCCCGATTGGGGCTCACGCAAGTTCTCACCCGTGGGGTAAAATGATACAAGAATGGTGAGCAAAAAACCCGAACCACACGGGGGGGCCAGTGAATACCTGCAAGAGGGGACCAAAGTAAAAAAGCCTACCTATAAACACCGCCCAGGGGCTCAAATCCTGAGTGCCCGAGTGCCCCCTGCTTAAGCCAGTACAGTCCAAGGGCCCCTTGAATTTGCAGAGGCATTGGTGATCCAAAGGGGATTGGGAAAAGTCTAGGGGCAGATGAAAAACCAAATAGAAAATTTTGGTAAAAACTCAACCGTTGTGTTTGGGGACAAAGAATGTTTATTCCCAACTACTGGAAACATGGGGGTGGGGAAACATCTGCTTTTTGGGGGGGTTTTTTTTGCAAAGGGGGCCAGGACGCTGATCCGGGAAAAAAAAAGAATGATGGGGCCATGTTGGAGATTTTTTGGGGAAAACCTCCTTCCATCACAGGGATTGAAGATGAAACGTGGGTGGGTTTTTCAGCAACAATGTCCCAAAACCACACCCCCCCGGGGGGCCAAAAAAAAATTTTGGGGGTAGCCAGTCCACCCCAAAAACCCCCATAGAAAATTTTGGGGGGTTGAAAGCCCGTCCCCCCCAAAACCCCAAAAATCCTCCCAAGGAGACTGCATGGGGGGGGCCCAAAACCAAACAAGGTGGAAAAATTTGTAAAATTTACAAAAAAAATTTGACCTGTGTCATTCCCAACAAAGGGTATATAACAAAGTTATTGAGAAAAACTTTGTTATTGACCAAATACTTATTTTCCAACATAAATATTGCAAATAAATTCATTAAAAATCCTATATGGATTCTGGAATTTTATTTCTCATTGTCTGTCATAGTGACGTGTACCTATTGATGAAAATTACCGGCCTCTTCATCTTTTTAAGTGGGAGAAATTGCACAATTGGTGGCTGACTACATACTTTTTTTCCCCACTGATATAGCACGTTGGTCCCACAGTGACATGGTTTGTTACTAAATAGCAGGGAGCCACCCCAGTGACTTGGGTTGTTACTACGAATAGAGCTTGTCCCACGGACCGTTTGTTAACTAGATAGCATCTTGGTCCCACAGTTATTGGTTTGTCACTAGATAGCAGGCCTGGGTCCCACAGTGGCTTGGTTTGACAACTAAATAGCAGCTGGTCCACCAGTGACTGTTTGCAAAAACTATTAGCAGCTTGAGGTTACCGCAGTGACTTGGTTTGTCACTAAATAGCAGAGAGCCCCCAAGGTGACTTGTTGGTCATAGATAGTGGCCTGGTCCCCAATTGACTGTGGCTTTGTCACTAGAATAGCTGGCTGCGATCCCCCATTGACTTTGGTTTGTCACTAAGCTAGCAGCCGGTCCCGCCAGTTGAATTGGTTTGTCACTAAAATTAGCAGGGAGCCCCATTGACTTGTTATTTTTTACTAGATAGCGGATGGTTCCCATTGACTTGGTTGTACATAGATAGCGGCTGCGTCCCCCATGACTTGGTTTGTCCTAGATAGCCAAGCATGGTCCCACCATTGACTGGTTTGTACTAGATAGGCATCTTGGTCCCACAGTTCATTTTGGTTATGTTTGGGCACTAGATAGCAGTGGTCCCACAGTGACTGGTTTGACACTAAATAGCAGGGAGCCCCAGTGACTTGGTTGTTACTAGATTGCAGCCTGGTCCCCCCAGTGACTTGATTTGTCACTAGATAGCAGCCTGGTTCCACCAGTGACTTGATTTGTCACTAGATAGCAGCCTGGTCCCCCATTGACTTGGTTTGTCACTAGATAGCAGCCTGGTCCCCCAGTGACTTGGTTTGTCACTAGATAGCAGCCTGGTCCCCCAGTGACTTGGTTTGTTACTAGATAGCAATCTTGGTCCGACAGTTATTTGGTTTGTCACTAGATAGCAGTCTGGTCCCCCATTGACTTGATTTGTCACTAGATAGCAGCCTGGTCCCCCATTGACTTGGTTTGTCACTAGATAGCAGCCTGGTCCCCCATTGACTTGGTTTGTCACTAAATAGCAGGGAGCCCCCAGTGACTTGGTTTGTTACTAGATAGCAGCTTGGTCCCACAGTGATCTGGTTTGTTACTAAATAGCAGCCTGGTCCCCCATTGACTTGGTTTGTTACTAGATAGCATCTTGGTCCGACAGTTATTTGGTTGTCACTAGATAGCTGGCTGGTCCCCATTGACTTGGTTTGTCACTAGATAGCAGCTGGTCCCCCATTGACTTGGTTTGTTACTAGATAGCATCTTGGTCCCACAGTTATTTGGTTTGTCAATAGATAGCAGGCCTGGTCCCACAGTGACTTGGTTTGACACTAAATAGCAGGGAGCCCAGTGACTTGGTGTTTACTAGATAGCAGCCTGGTCCCCCCCAGTGACTTGATTTGTCATTAGATAGCAGCCCTGTCCCCCAGTGACTTGGTTTGTCACTAGATAGCAGGCTGGTCCCCCATTGACTTGGCTTGTCACTAGATAGCAGCCTGGTCCCCCATTGACTTGGTTTGTCACTATATAGCAGCCTGGTCCCCCAGTGACTTGGTTTGTCACTAGATAGCAGGCTGGTCCCCCATTGACTTGGTTTGTCACTAGATAGCAGGCTGGTCCCCCATTGACTTGGTTTGTCACTAGATAGCAGCCTGGTCCCCCAGTGACTTGGTTTGTTACTAGATAGCATCTTGGTCCGACAGTTATTTGGTTTGTCACTAGATAGCAGTCTGGTCCCCCATTGACTTGATTTGTCACTAGATAGCAGCCTGGTCCCCCATTGACTTGGTTTGTCACTAGATAGCAGCCTGGTCCCCCATTGACTTGGTTTGTCACTAAATAGCAGGGAGCCCCCAGTGACTTGGTTTGTTACTACAGTGGGGAAAAAAAGTATTTAGTCAGCCACCAATTGTGCAAGTTCTCCCACTTAAAAAGATGAGAGAGGCCTGTAATTTTCATCATAGGTACACATCAACTATGACAGACAAATTGAGAAAAAAAATTCCAGAAAATCACATTGTAGGATTTTTAATGAATTTATTTGCAAATGATGGTGGAAAATAAGTATTTGGTCACCTACAAACAAGCAAGATTTCTGGCTCTCACAGACCTGTAACTTCTTCTTTAAGAGGCTCCTCTGTCCTCCACTCGTTACCTGTATTAATGGCACCTGTTTGAACTTGTTATCAGTATAAAAGACACCTGTCCACAACCTCAAACAGTCACACTCCAAACTCCACTATGGCCAAGACCAAAGAGCTGTCAAAGGACACCAGAAACAAAATTGTAGACCTGCACCAGGCTGGGAAGACTGAATCTGCAATAGGTAAGCAGCTTGGTTTGAAGAAATCAACTGTGGGAGCAATTATTAGGAAATGGAAGACATACAAGACCACTGATAATCTCCCTCGATCTGGGGCTCCACGCAAGTTCTCACCCCGTGGGGTCAAAATGATCACAAGAATGGTGAGCAAAAATCCCAGAACCACACGGGGGGACCTAGTGAATGACCTGCAGAGAGCTGGGACCAAAGTAACAAAGCCTACCATCAGTAACACACTACGCCGCCAGGGACTCAAATCCTGCAGTGCCAGACGTGTCCCCCTGCTTAAGCCAGTACATGTCCAGGCCCGTCTGAAGTTTGCTAGAGTGCATTTGGATGATCCAGAAGAGGATTGGGATAATGTCATATGGTCAGATGAAACCAAAATAGAACTTTTAGGTAAAAACTCAACTCGTTGTGTTTGGAGGACAAAGAATGCTGAGTTGCACCATACCTACTGTGAAGCATGGGGGTGGAAACATCATGCTTTGGGGCTGTTTTTCTGCAAAGGGACCAGGACGACTGATCCGTGTAAAGGAAAGAATGAATGGGGCCATGTATCGTGAGATTTTGAGTGAAAACCTCCTTCCATCAGCAAGGGCATTGAAGATGAAACGTGGCTGGGTCTTTCAGCATGACAATGATCCCAAACACACCGCCCGGGCAACGAAGGAGAGGCTTCGTAAGAAGCATTTAAAGGTCCTGGAGTGGCCTAGCCAGTCTCCAGATCTCAACCCCATAGAAAATCTTTGGAGGGAGTTGAAAGTCCGTGTTGCCCAGCGACAGCCCCAAAACATCACTGCTCTAGAGGAGATCTGCATGGAGGAATGGGCCAAAATACCAGCAACAATGTGTGAAAACCTTGTGAAGACTTACAGAAAACATTTGACCTGTGTCATTGCCAACAAAGGGTATATAACAAAGTATTGAGAAACTTTTGTTATTGACCAAATACTTATTTTCCACCATAATTTGCAAATAAATTCATTAAAAATCCTACTATGTGATTTTCTGGAATTTTATTTCTCATTTTGTCTGTCATAGTTGACGTGTACCTATGATGAAAATTACAGGCCTCTCTCATCTTTTTAAGTGGGAGAACTTGCACAATTGGTGGCTGACTAAATACTTTTTTTCCCCACTGTATATAGCAGCTTGGTCCCACAGTGACCTGGTTTGTTACTAAATAGCAGGGAGCCCCCAGTGACTTGGTTTGTTACTAGATAGCAGCTTGGTCCCACAGTGACCTGGTTTGTTACTAGATAGCATCTTGGTCCCACAGTTATTTGGTTTGTCACTAGATAGCAGCCTGGTCCCACAGTGGCTTGGTTTGACACTAAATAGCAGCTTGGTCCACCAGTGACTTGGTTTGACACTAATTAGCAGCTTGGTCCCGCAGTGACTTGGTTTGTCACTAAATAGCAGGGAGCCCCCACTGACTTGATTTGTCACTAGATAGCTGGCTGGTCCCCCATTGACTTGGTTTGTCACTAGATAGCTGGCTGGTCCCCCATTGACTTGGTTTGTCACTAGATAGCAGCCTGGTCCCGCAGTGACTTGGTTTGTCACTAAATAGCAGGGAGCCCCCATTGACTTGTTTTTTTTACTAGATAGCTGGCTGGTCCCCCATTGACTTGGTTTGTCACTAGATAGCTGGCTGGTCCCCCATTGACTTGGTTTGTCACTAGATAGCAGCCTGGTCCCCCATTGACTTGGTTTGTTACTAGATAGCATCTTGGTCCCACAGTTATTTGGTTTGTCACTAGATAGCAGCCTGGTCCCACAGTGACTTGGTTTGACACTAAATAGCAGGGAGCCCCAGTGACTTGGTTTGTTACTAGATAGCAGCCTGGTCCCCCAGTGACTTGATTTGTCACTAGATAGCAGCCTGGTCCCCCAGTGACTTGATTTGTCACTAGATAGCAGGCTGGTCCCCCATTGACTTGGTTTGTCACTAGATAGCAGCCTGGTCCCCCATTGACTTGGTTTGTCACTAGATAGCAGCCTGGTCCCCCAGTGACTTGGTTTGTTACTAGATAGCATCTTGGTCCGACAGTTATTTGGTTTGTCACTAGATAGCAGTCTGGTCCCCCATTGACTTGATTTGTCACTAGATAGCAGCCTGGTCCCCCATTGACTTGGTTTGTCACTAGATAGCAGCCTGGTCCCCCATTGACTTGGTTTGTCACTAAATAGCAGGGAGCCCCCAGTGACTTGGTTTGTTACTAGATAGCAGCTTGGTCCCACAGTGACCTGGTTTGTTACTAAATAGCAGCCTGGTCCCCCATTGACTTGGTTTGTTACTAGATAGCATCTTGGTCCGACAGTTATTTGGTTTGTCACTAGATAGCTGGCTGGTCCCCCATTGACTTGGTTTGTCACTAGATAGCAGCCTGGTCCCCCATTGACTTGGTTTGTTACTAGATAGCATCTTGGTCCCACAGTTATTTGGTTTGTCAATAGATAGCAGCCTGGTCCCACAGTGACTTGGTTTGACACTAAATAGCAGGGAGCCCCAGTGACTTGGTGTGTTACTAGATAGCAGCCTGGTCCCCCAGTGACTTGATTTGTCATTAGATAGCAGCCCTGTCCCCCAGTGACTTGGTTTGTCACTAGATAGCAGGCTGGTCCCCCATTGACTTGGCTTGTCACTAGATAGCAGCCTGGTCCCCCATTGACTTGGTTTGTCACTAGATAGCAGCCTGGTCCCCCAGTGACTTGATTTGTCACTAGATAGCAGGCTGGTCCCCCATTGACTTGGTTTGTCACTAGATAGCAGCCTGGTCCCCCATTGACTTGGTTTGTCACTAGATAGCAGCCTGGTCCCCCAGTGACTTGGTTTGTTACTAGATAGCATCTTGGTCCGACAGTTATTTGGTTTGTCACTAGATAGCAGTCTGGTCCCCCATTGACTTGATTTGTCACTAGATAGCAGCCTGGTCCCCCATTGACTTGGTTTGTCACTAGATAGCAGCCTGGTCCCCCATTGACTTGGTTTGTCACTAAATAGCAGGGAGCCCCCAGTGACTTGGTTTGTTACTAGATAGCAGCTTGGTCCCACAGTGACCTGGTTTGTTACTAAATAGCAGCCTGGTCCCCCATTGACTTGGTTTGTTACTAGATAGCATCTTGGTCCGACAGTTATTTGGTTTGTCACTAGATAGCTGGCTGGTCCCCCATTGACTTGGTTTGTCACTAGATAGCAGCCTGGTCCCCCATTGACTTGGTTTGTTACTAGATAGCATCTTGGTCCCACAGTTATTTGGTTTGTCACTAGATAGCAGCCTGGTCCCACAGTGACTTGGTTTGACACTAAATAGCAGGGAGCCCCAGTGACTTGGTTTGTTACTAGATAGCAGCCTGGTCCCCCAGTGACTTGATTTGTCACTAGATAGCAGCCCTGTCCCCCAGTGACTTGGTTTGTCACTAGATAGCAGGCTGGTCCCCCATTGACTTGGCTTGTCACTAGATAGCAGCCTGGTCCCCCATTGACTTGGTTTGTCACTATATAGCAGCCTGGTCCCCCAGTGACTTGGTTTGTTACTAGATAGCATCTTGGTCCGACAGTTATTTGGTTTGTCACTAGATAGCAGTCTGGTCCCCCATTGACTTGATTTGTCACTAGATAGCAGCCTGGTCCCCCATTGACTTCGTTTGTCACTAGATAGCAGCCTGGTCCCCCATTGACTTGGTTTGTCACTAAATAGCAGGGAGCCCCCAGTGACTTGGTTTGTTACTAGATAGCAGCTTGGTCCCACAGTGACCTGGTTTGTTACTAAATAGCAGGGAGCCCCCAGTGACTTGGTTTGTTACTAGATAGCAGCTTGGTCCCACAGTGACCTGGTTTGTTACTAGATAGCATCATGGTCCCACAGTTATTTGGTTTGTCACTAGATAGCAGCCTGGTCCCACAGTGGCTTGGTTTGTCACTAGATAGCAGCCTGGTCCCCCAGTGACTTGGTTTGTCACTAGATAGCATCTTGGTCCCACAGTGACTTGGTTTGTCACTAGATAGCAGCCTGGTCCCACAGTGACTTGGTTTGACACTAAATAGCAGGGAGCCCCAGTGACTTGGTGTGTTACTAGATAGCAGCCTGGTCCCCCAGTGACTTGATTTGTCATTAGATAGCAGCCCTGTCCCCCAGTGACTTGGTTTGTCACTAGATAGCAGGCTGGTCCCCCATTGACTTGGCTTGTCACTAGATAGCAGCCTGGTCCCCCATTGACTTGGTTTGTCACTAGATAGCAGCCTGGTCCCCCAGTGACTTGGTTTGTCACTAGATAGCAGGCTGGTCCCCCATTGACTTGGTTTGTCACTAGATAGCAGCCTGGTCCCCCATTGACTTGGTTTGTCACTAGATAGCAGCCTGGTCCCCCAGTGACTTGGTTTGTTACTAGATAGCATCTTGGTCCGACAGTTATTTGGTTTGTCACTAGATAGCAGTCTGGTCCCCCATTGACTTGATTTGTCACTAGATAGCAGCCTGGTCCCCCATTGACTTGGTTTGTCACTAGATAGCAGCCTGGTCCCCCATTGACTTGGTTTGTCACTAAATAGCAGGGAGCCCCCAGTGACTTGGTTTGTTACTAGATAGCAGCTTGGTCCCACAGTGACCTGGTTTGTTACTAAATAGCAGCCTGGTCCCCCATTGACTTGGTTTGTTACTAGATAGCATCTTGGTCCGACAGTTATTTGGTTTGTCACTAGATAGCTGGCTGGTCCCCCATTGACTTGGTTTGTCACTAGATAGCAGCCTGGTCCCCCATTGACTTGGTTTTTACTAGATAGCATCTTGGTCCCACAGTTATTTGGTTTGTCACTAGATAGCAGCCTGGTCCCACAGTGACTTGGTTTGACACTAAATAGCAGGGAGCCCCAGTGACTTGGTTTGTTACTAGATAGCAGCCTGGTCCCCCAGTGACTTGATTTGTCACTAGATAGCAGCCCTGTCCCCCAGTGACTTGGTTTGTCACTAGATAGCAGGCTGGTCCCCCATTGACTTGGCTTGTCACTAGATAGCAGCCTGGTCCCCCATTGACTTGGTTTGTCACTATATAGCAGCCTGGTCCCCCAGTGACTTGGTTTGTTACTAGATAGCATCTTGGTCCGACAGTTATTTGGTTTGTCACTAGATAGCAGTCTGGTCCCCCATTGACTTGATTTGTCACTAGATAGCAGCCTGGTCCCCCATTGACTTCGTTTGTCACTAGATAGCAGCCTGGTCCCCCATTGACTTGGTTTGTCACTAAATAGCAGGGAGCCCCCAGTGACTTGGTTTGTTACTAGATAGCAGCTTGGTCCCACAGTGACCTGGTTTGTTACTAAATAGCAGGGAGCCCCCAGTGACTTGGTTTGTTACTAGATAGCAGCTTGGTCCCACAGTGACCTGGTTTGTTACTAGATAGCATCATGGTCCCACAGTTATTTGGTTTGTCACTAGATAGCAGCCTGGTCCCACAGTGGCTTGGTTTGTCACTAGATAGCAGCCTGGTCCCCCAGTGACTTGGTTTGTCACTAGATAGCATCTTGGTCCCACAGTGACTTGGTTTGTCACTAGATAGCAGGCTGGTGCCCCATTGACTTGGTTTGTCACTAGATAGTGTTCGGGGTACTCCCGAGTGGCCCAGTGGTCTAAGGCGCTGCATCGCAGTGCTAACTGTGCCACTAGAGATCCCGGTTCGAATCCAGGCTCTGTTGTAGCCGGCCGTGACCGGGAGACCCATGGGGCAGCGTACAATTGGCCCAGGGTAGGGGAGGGAATGGCCGGCAGGGATGTAGCTCAGTTGGTAGGGTTGTGGGTTGGATTCCCACGGGGGGCCAGTATGAAAAAACAAATAAAAATAATGATTCACTAACTGTAAGTCGCTCTGGATAAGAGCGTCTGCTAAATGACTAAAATGTAATCTAAATCTAATCCCCCAGTGACTTGGTTTGTCACTAGATAGCAGGGGGCCCCCAGTGACTTGGTTTGTCACTAGATAGCAGCCTGGTCCCCCATTGACTTGGTTTGTCACTAGATAGCAGGGGGCCCCCAGTGACTTGGTTTGTCACTAGATAGCAGCCTGGTCCCCCATTGACTTGGTTTGTCACTAGATAGCAGCTTGGTCCCCCAGTGACTTGGTTTGTCACCAGTTAGCAGGTGTCCCCAAGTGACTTGGTTTGTCACTAGATAGCATCTTGGTCCACCAGTGATTTGGTTTGTCACTAGATAGCAGCCTGGTCCCCCAGTGACTTGGTTTGTCACTAAATAGCAGCTTGGTCCCACAGTGACCTGGTTTGACACTAGATAGCAGCTTGGTTCCCTATTGACTTGGTTTGTCACTAGATAGCAGCCTGGTCCCCCAGTGACTTGGTTTGTCACTAGATAGCTGGGGGCCCCCAGTGACTTGGTTTGTCACTAAATAGCAGCTTGGTCCCCCAGTGACTTGATTTGTCACTAGATAGCAGCTTGGTTCCCTATTGACTTGGTTTGTCACTAGATAGCTGGGGGCCCCCAGTGATTTGGTTTGTCACTAGATAGCAGGGGGCCCCCAGTGACTTGGTTTGTCACTAAATAGCAGCTTGGTCCCCCAGTGACTTGGTTTGTCACTAGATAGCAGCTTGGTCCCCCAGTGACTTGGTTTATCACTAGATAGCAGGTAAGGGTTATGGTTAAGGTTAGGGTAAGGGTTAAGGTCAAGGCTAGGGTCCCAAGGATTACAGATAGCACTAACCATTTCGACAGCACAGTCAAATATTTGTATATATCATTGCTTTATCTGTGGCACGGTCAACGCATTAATCGATCGCAGATTTATATACCGGTAGTCACCTCCCAGGCTGCGTAGTGGAGCGTAGAGAATATGATTGTGGAGCCTGTTTAGTCGGAGATGGATAATGGCTCTTTCCCGAGGTCTGAGATGCTGTGCCCGTGTGTTTTCCTGGATACCTGTCCTCATAATCACCTCCGTGGTCCTGTGGTCCTACTACGCCTATGTATTTGAGCTATGTTTATGTAAGTATGGGAATTATGAATGTTTGTCTGTTATGTTTTCGTCGTATTGTCCGCGATGGTAGCTAGCTAACGTTACTGACACTGAAGCTCCAATGCAAAATGCCCTTTAAACCTGCTAGCCAAATCTAGCATCATGCTAACCAGGAAGTGGGGGTTTTTCAGAATGGAGCCTTTCTTAACAAATCTAGCTAGTATGATCATATTGTACTGTTTTTTTCCCCCCAATTCCATTTGATAACGAATTATACTGGTGTTACATTTACCTACCAAATCTAACAAATAAATAAAAACATAGCTAGCTATATATTTAAAGGTAATTAACGTTACAAAATGTAGCTAGCTAGCTAGCTACCTATGTTGTGATAAGACAGTATATTAGCTAGCTAGCTACTGTAACTACAGGTGTGAAGTAATCACTGTCTAAACTGTCAGACTGTAACATGGTGTTTTGTTGGCCAACAACAGATATGTGTCAGTCACTGTCTTCACACCCCAGTGTGAGCAGCCTCAGCAACCAAATAGCTTTGCTACATCAGCTGTTTTCATGTCAATAATTCATAACAATTGTCAATAATTCATAATAATGTGTGTTCTTTACAGTCACTATCAGCAACACATTGGAGAAGGGTGAGTTTTTAACACATAGGCTTTCATCCGTGGTCAGATTAGTCATCTGACATCTTGTAGACACGTGAATATCAGCTTGATAGGCGTAGTTCCCTAAGTGTTGCACCTGTCTGCGTTTCCAGTGGCCTACCTGCTGGTGTTCCATGTGTGTTTTGTGATGTTCTCCTGGACCTATTGGAAGGCCATCTTCACTCCTCCTGCTTCACCCTGTAAGAAGGTAGGACTGCGGGGCCTTAATGATTTAATGAGTTTTATTTTTCAAATCCGTTTTGGAATACTGACTGTCCAAACAGCAAGTTACAAAGTGACTTGAATTTGTGTGTGTTCAGACAGCGGGTCATTTGCTGACTTGGCTACACAAGTTGTCATAGTAACGACGGGTGTTGGGGGCAGTGGTGTAGGCTGATCGGTGGTGCTCGTAGTGTGCTTCCCGTCACTCAGAAGTTATGTAGCAAGCTAAGGTGACAACAATGCCTGCCATGGACGTTTCCCAGTTGCTTTGAATGTTCAAAATCATAGTGTAAGGACATTTTTAAAGCCTCAAAGGATGAGATGATCCCAACTTTCAAAACGAGTCATTTTTGTCTAGCCACAGCAGTCAATTAGCTAGCTAGGTAGCTGGTTAGCTTTCTAGCACATTCACTAATTAACAAGCTAGTTGGCTACCACATGTTCTTGTCAAACTGTCAACAGAGTAGCTAGCAAGCAACAAGATATGCCAAATAACAGTCTAAAAACCACTTGAGGGCAAATAAATCAGATTTGACCGTTCAGACAAGTTGCAATGTTGCTTTAAATATCTGATTCCATGTGCTCTTTGGCTGTTCGGACTGCAGGAAAAAGTACAGATTTGAAATCGGATATGCAAAATATTTGGATTTCAGTCACTTCAAACTGACAGTGTGAAAAAGGCTATATACAGTACATGCTTAGCCTATAACAAGCAGCCTAATAGAGCATGATCCCTGTTGACTAACGTAATCCCTTCGCTTTTTATGTTGCTGAAAGCTTTTGAATATAATGTTGTCTATAATAACCATAGAACGTTGTGCTCATAATCATGAGGTGATTCAAAGCCCTGTGTTATCAGCTTGTGAATGGTTCAAGTTCCAGCTGTTGTATTCAGATAAGGAGCGTTATGAGAGAGAGGAGATGCTCATACATGCTTGATCAAGGCTCATACATGCTTGATCAAGGCTCATACATGCTTGATCAAGGCTCATACATGCTTGATCAAGGCTCATACATGCTTGATCAAGGCTCATACATGCTTGATCAAGGCTCATACATGCTTCATCAAGGCTCATACATGCTTCATCAAGGCTCATACATGCTTCATCAAGGCTCATACATGCTTATAAGCAGTGGTAGAGCATTCTAACATGTGGTTGTTGGTTCCAGTTCCATCTGTCGTACTCTGATAAGGAGCGTTATGAGAGGGAGGAGAGGCCTGATGGTCAGAAACAGATCCTGGTGGACATCGCGAAGAGACTCCCCATCTTCACTAGAGCTACGTCTGGAGGTGAACCACTCATATCCAGAGCAGCGTCCCAAATGGCACCCTTTGTAGTGCACTACATAATGAATATAGTGTCAATGGGACGCACCCTATCTTCTCCAGTCCTGTTAGCAAACAGATCAAACATGACGTACTGTTACCCATCAGTTTGTCATCTACAACCTAATATCCTCCAGCCTCGAAGTGTCTGTAAGATAAGATAAGGGAAGTGGAGGATCATATGGCTTCTCGTGTGTGTGTGTTGTGTGTGTGTGTGTTGTGTTGTGTGTGTGTGTGTGTGTGTGTGTGTGTGTGTGTTGTGTGTGTTGTGTGTTGTGTGTGTGTGTGTTGTGTGTGTGTTGTGTGTGTGTGTGTGTGTGTGTGTGTGTGTGTGGTTGTGTTGTGTTGTGTGTGTTGTGTTGTGTTGTGTTGTGTGTGTGTTGTGTTGTGTTGTGTGTGTGTGTGTGTGTGTGTGTGTGTGTGTGTGTGTGTGTGTGTGTGTGTGTGTGTGTCCCCTCAGCTATCAGGTTCTGTGACCGATGCCAGGTGCTGAAGCCTGACCGCAGTCACCACTGCTCTGTCTGTGAAACGTAAGTCTCCTCCCCTGCTCTGTCACACAGACCCATACCTGTCTCCCTGTCTGTGGACAGGTAACACTGATCTGATTGGACAGCATTAGGAAGGTCACACCAGTCCACCTCTGATTGGACAGCATTAGGAAGGTGACACCAGTCCACCTCTGATTGGACAGCATTAGAAAGGTGACACCAGTCCACCTCTGATTGGACAGCATTAGAAAGGTGACACCAGTCCACCTCTGATTGGACAGCATTAGAAAGGTGACACCAGTCCACCTCTGATTGAACCTCTGATTGGACAGCATTAGGAAGGTGACACCAGTCCACCTCTGATTGGACAGCATTAGAAAGGTGACACCAGTCCACCTCTGATTGGACAGCATTAGAAATGTGACACCAGTCCACCTCTGATTGGACAGCATTAGAAAGGTGACACCAGTCCACCTCTGATTGGACAGCATTAGAAAGGTGACAGCAGTCCACCTCTGATTGGACAGCATTAGAAAGGTGACACCAGTCCACCTCTGATTGGACAGCATTAGAAAGGTGACACCAGTCCACCTCTGATTGGACAGCATTAGGAAGGTGACACCAGTCCACCTCTGATTGAACCTCTGATTGGACAGCATTAGGAAGGTGATACCAGTCCACCTCTGATTGGACAGCATTAGAAAGGTGACACCAGTCCACCTCTGATTGGACAGCATTAGAAAGGTGACACCAGTCCACCTCTGATTGGACAGCATTAGAAAGGTGACACCAGTCCACCTCTGATTGGACAGCATTAGAAAGGTGACACCAGTCCACCTCTGATTGGACAGCATTAGAAAGGTGACACCAGTCCACCTCTGATTGGACAGCATTAGAAAGGTGACACCAGTCCACCTCTGATTGGACAGCATTAGGATCTCTTGTTTACCTGGAGAACAACAGCTGTCCTGTTAATGATGATGACTAAACTCTGGCCAACTACTAGGCCCTTCCTTCCCTGGGGGCCTGACTGATGAATGGGCCGTGGAAATACTGAAATCGGACATGTTTACTGCAATGGTGTATAGACAGACATTTCAACCCCAAAATTAATCTCTTTACAGTTTTCTCAAAGTAAATAAAAAAGTTGCACACCTTTTATGTTGATGTAAGAATGGTTGAATGTGTTCTAATGGTAGTTGCTTCCTTTACACCAGTCTAGTGATCTGTGTTGTCTGTTGCAGGTGTGTCCTGAAGATGGATCATCACTGTCCATGGTGGGTGGTTAATACTGTCTGTTCATTATGTATTAGCTGTAAATACGTACATTTTGTAATAACATTTAGTAAGTAAATAAATTACGTCTTTCATTTGATCCTGATGCTACTGTGTCTGTCTGTCTCTCTCTATCCAGGGTGAATAACTGTGCATCTCTCTCTCTCTCTCTTTCTCTCACTCTCTGTCTCTCTCTCTTTCTCTCTCTCTCTCTCTTTCTCTCACTCTCTCTCTCTCTCTCTTTCTCTCACTCTCCCTCTCTCTCTCTCTGTCTCTCTCTCTTTCTCTCTCTCTCTCTCTTTCTCTCACTCTCTCCCTCTCTCTCTCTCTCTCTCCAGGGTGAATAACTGCGTATCTCTCTCTCTTTCTCTCACTCTCCCTCTCTCTCTCTCTCTCTCCAGGGTGAATAACTGCGTATCTCTCTCTCTCGCACGCTCTCTGTCTGTCTCTTTCTCAGCAGGTTGAATAACTGTGTATCAATTCAATTTCCTTTATTGGCATGACGTAACAATGTACATATTGCCAAAGCGTACTTTGGAGATGAAGTGATACATTTACAATATTAACATAATTAAAATTATAATTATCAATATTGTCAACGGGACAATCCGTAACAACAATAATCAAGGGTCAAAATAACCATTGAACAATAACAACATAGAGGACATGTGCAGGTTGGTTTGTCTGTCAGACACTGTCCCTCATCTTATGGCAGGCAGCAATGTAGTGCGCTGCCAACCCACAGCTCTCTGCGTCCTCCCCCAACAGGACGGGTAGCCTGAGTCCTCCCCCAACAGGACGGGTAGCCTGCGTCCTCCCCCAACAGGATGGGTAGCCTGCGTCCTCCCCCAACAGGACGGGTAGCCTGCGTCCTCCCCCAACAGGACGGGTAGCCTGCCTCCTCCCCCAACAGGACGGGTAGCCTGAGTCCTCCCCCAACAGGACGGGTAGCCTGAGTCCTCCCCCAACAGGACGGGTAGCCTGTGTCCTCCCCCAACAGGACGGGTAGCTTGAGTCCTCCCCCAACAGGACGGGTAGCCTGCGTCCTCCCCCAACAGGACGGGTAGCCTGAGTCCTCCCCCAACAGGACGGGTAGCCTGAGACCTCCCCCAACAGGACGGGTAGCCTGCGTCCTCCCCCAACAGGACGGGTAGCTTGAGTCCTCCCCCAACAGGACGGGTAGCCTGAGTCCTCCCCCAACAGGACGGGTAGCCTGAGTCCTCCCCCAACAGGACGGGTAGCCTGCGTCCTCCCCCAACAGGAAGGGTAGCCTGTCCTCATCAGAGAGGTCTTTGAAACCTTGAATAAGGGTTTCATATTTGGGGAAATGACTCTCTAATAGTTTTATAATGTTGACATTTTGTCAGGAAATGCAGCTCTGTCTCAGGTTCTGCTGTGGTGCAGTGGTTGCACAGCCTTTCCTCCACAGGGAGCCAGGTTTTCATGTGTCTACCCTTCTCAATGGAAAGGCTGTGCTCACTGAGCCTGTACTTTGTCAAGGTTTTTCTAAGGTTTTGATCAGTAACCATGGTCAGATAGTTTGCCACGGTGTACTGTCGATGTAGGGCCAGATAGCACTGCATTTTGCTTGTGCTTGTGTTTCCCAATAAGTAATGTAGTTTTGTAATTGTTGTAATTTGGTTTATTCTGATTGATTGGATGTTCTGGTCCTGAGGCTTCAGTGTGTTAGTAGAACAGGTTTGTGAACTCAGCCCCAGGACCAGCTGGATGAGGGGACTCTTTTCTTTGCTCAGCTCTTGGCATTGCAGGGCTTGGTAATGATATGAGAGGGGGTCACTGTATTTTAGATGTTTACAAAACTTAATTGCTATTTTTTTAGTTTTTATTATTAGTGGACATTGGCCTAATTCTGCCCAGCATGCATTGTTTGTAGTTTTCCTCTGGACATGTAGGAGAATCTTCCAGAACTCTGCATGCAGGGTTTCAATGGGGTGTTTGTCCCATTTGGTGAAATCTTGTTTTGCAAATGGACCCCACACCTCACTGCCATAAAGTGCAATCAGTGACACATTCAATTAGTTTTTAGGCAGATTTGAATAGGTATTTTAATTAGTTTTTTAATTGCGTAGAAGGCCCTGCATGCGTTCTCTCTGTTCATTCACTGCCTCATTAAGGTGTCCAGTTGAGCTTATTGTAGTGTGTGCTGTACTCTATATATTTAAACCTAAGGAATTATAGTGTATTTTGTACCGATTGAGAACTTTGGTCTAATTCCCTGAGATCTTCTCTGGAAAATCATTATTTGAGTCTTTTTGGGGGTTTACTGCCAGGGCCCAGGTCTGTCAGTACTGCTCTAGCAGGTCCAGGCTCGGCTGTAGGCCATGTGCTGTGGGTTTACTGCCAGGGCCCAGGTCTGTCAGTACTGCTCTAGCAGGTCCAGGCTCTGCTGTAGGCCATGTGCTGTGGGTGACAGCAGGCATAGGTCATCTGCCAAGAGCAGGCATTTAACCTCTGAATTGTGGAGACTAACACCAGGGGCTGAGGATTTTTCTAGAACAGTGGCCAATTCGTTGATGTAAATATTGAAGAGTGCAGGGCTCAGATTACAACCCTGGCGAAGGCCCCGCCCCTGGTTAAAGAATTCTGTTATTTTCTTGCCAATTTTGATACTGCATGTATTTAATTTAATTATGTCATATGTTTTTCCCCCTACACCACTCTCAATAACTTTGTAGAACATTCCTGTATGCCAAATAGAATCAAGTGCTTTTTGGAAGTCGATAAAGCAAGCGTACATTTTGGTATTATTTTGGTGGACATGTTTATCTATCAGGGTGTGTAGGGTGTAAATAGGATCGGTCGTGTGATGTTTTGGTATAAATTCAATTTGGCTTTTACTCAAGACATTGTGCTTATTAAAGAAGTTTAGAACTCTTGCATGTATAATACTACAGAAAACCTTCCCCAGGTTACTGTTCACACAAATGGCTCTGGAATTGTTAGGGTCAAATTTGTCTCCGTTCTTAAAGATTGGGGTTATGAGTCCTTGATTCCAGATGTCAGGAAAATAACCTACACTCAGGATCAAATTAAACAGTTTTAATATAGCCAATTGACATTTTGCACTAGTGAATTTGAGCATCTCATTTAGGATGACATCAGGTCCACATGCTTTTTTTTAAATTTGAGGGCCTGAAGTTTCTTAAAGAGCTCTGTGTCAGTAATTGGAGAGTCCAATGGATGTCCCTTTTATAGCTTTTTCTAATCCATTCAACTTCTCATGAATTTGTCATTGTTCTGCGTTTGTGTCAATTTGAACGGTGTTGTAGAGTGTTTTAAAATGGGCTGTCCATATGTCACCATTTTGTATCGCTAATTCCTATAGTTTCGATTTTTTGGGGGGGGTTACCAATTTTGCCAGAAGTTGTTTGTGTTTATGGACTCCTCAATTAGTGTCAGCCGCTTGCTGTTGGACTGGGCTGGTTGGTTCAGCTGCGTGCTGTTGGACTGGGCTGGTTGGTTCAGCTGCGTGCTGTTGGACTGGGCTGGTTGGTTCAGCTGCTTGCTGTTGGACCGGGCTGGTTGGTTCAGCTGCTTGCTGTAGGACTGGGCTGGTTGGTTCTGCTGCTTGCTGTAGGACTGGGCTGGTTGGTTCTGATGCTTGCTGTTGTTGGTTTTTTTGGTTCTGAGTCTACGTTTATAGAGTTTTAAAGTCTCATAGTAATAAAGGTGTAATTCAAGATTATGAATGGTATGTGGTATCCAGAAAGTTATCTAAAAGTGTTTGGATATTTTGGTTACTGGTTGCTTTCTGGGTATTCTTCTGTGCTGTTTTGGGCCCATCTGTATGAAGTTCTGATGTTGTGCAGCTCACTGGGCTGTTTCCATGTTGTCTGTGATCAGACAGAGGTGTTAGTGGCTTGACGGTGAATGAGCTGAGAGAGAAAGGGTCAATGTCTGTAATCATATAGTCTACTGTGCTGTGGCCAAGAGGTGAGCAATAGGGGAATCTCCCCAAAGAGTCCCCCGTAACCTACCACTGACAAAGTACAGACCCAGGCTTCGACAGAGCCGCAACAGATCCCTTCCGTTTCTGTTGATGGTGCTGTCACTGTTGTTTCTATGGGGGAGATTAAGACAGTTAGATACAGTATGGCCTGTAATGAAGCTGTCCCCTCGTGTGGTCGTTAGATCAGGTAGTGTTCCTGTCAGTGTATTTGTGTCCCCACAGATGAGCACATTTCCCTGGGCCTGGAAATGGCACGTCTCTTCCTCAAGGCTGGGGAATATCTCCTCTGAGTAATATGGGGATTCTGACCGGGGGGGGGGATATATATTGCGCAAAGGAACACACATTTTTCTGTCAATACAAATTATTTTTTCAGTTTTAACCAAATGTGATAAATGACCAATTTTGAGGGGATCAATTTGATTTTGTTGTTCGGATTTGTACCAAATGATCAATCCTCCAGAGTCTCTGCCTCTATTGACAGAGCTGTGTTTCTGTGACGACACAATTACCTCTCTGTAGCCTGTGGGACCGTGAGTGACAATGTCTGCCTTATACCATGTCTCCTGCGGAATGATGACGTCAACATCTTTAATTTAAATTTTTTTTGCTAAACTCTTCAGTCCAAAGGTTGATGAGTTTAGGCTCTGAATGTTCCACCTGCTAACTGATACTAATTTCATGTTGTCTCAGAAGTTCCAAAATAAGAGACATTTCAAATGTCATATTATGTCTATATACAGTGTTGTAACGATGTGCAAATAGTTAAAGTACAAATGGGAAAATAAATAAACATAAATATGGGTTGTATTTACAAAATGTGTTTGTTCTTCACTGGTTGCCCTTTTCTTGTGGCAACAGGTCACAAATCTTGTAGCTGTGATGGCACACTGTGGTTTTTCACCCAGTAGATAAGGGAGTTTATCAAAATTGGGTTTGTTTTCAAATTTTCTCTCTCTCTCTCTTCAGGGTGAATAACTGTCTCTCTCTCTCTCTCTCTCTCTCTCTCTCTCTCTCTCTCTCTCTCTCTCTCTCTTCAGGGTAAATAACTCTCTCTCTCTCTCTCTGTCTCTCTCTCTCTCTCTCTCTCTCTCTGTCTCTCTCTCTCTCTCTCTCTCTCTCTCTCTCTCTCTCTCTCTCTCTCTCTCTCTTCAGGGTGAATAACTGTGTCTCTCTCTCTCTTCAGGGTGAATAACTGTGTGGGGTTCTCTAACTACAAGTTCTTCCTCCTCTTCCTGTCCTACTCCATGGTCTACTGTGTGTTCATCAGTGCCTCCGTCTTCAGATACTTCATCAACTTCTGGGTGGTGAGTGGTGATGGACGATTTACATCACAGCTTAGGGATCTCAAATGGCACCCTATTCCCTATATAGTGCACTACTTTAGACCAGAGAATGGCACCCTATTCCCTATATAGAGCACTACTTTAGACCAGAGAATGGCACCCTATTCCCTATATAGTGCACTACTTTAGACCAGAGAATGGCACCCTATTCCCTATATAGTGCACTACTTTAGACCAGAGAATGGCACCCTATTCCCTATATAGTGCACTACTTTAGACCAGAATAGAGCCCTAGTCACATGACCTACTGCTGCTGTGACCATAGTAACATATTAAACTGTGTCAACAGTCAGATCACATGACCTACTGCTGCTGTGACCATAGCAACATATTAAACTGTGTCAACAGTCAGATCACATGACCTACTGCTGCTGTGACCATAGTAACATATTAAACTGTGTCAACAGTCAGATCACATGACCTACTGCTGCTGTGACCATAGCAACATATTAAACTGTGTCAACAGTCAGATCACATGACCTACTGCTGCTGTGACCATAGCAACATATTGATGTAAGCTGTGTCAACAGTCAGATCACATGACCTACTGCTGCTGTGACCATAGCAACATATTAAACTGTGTCAACAGTCAGATCACATGACCTGCTGCTGCTGTGACCATAGCAACATATTAAACTGTGTCAACAGTCAGATCACATGACCTACTGCTGCTGTGACCATAGTAACATATTAAACTGTGTCAACAGTCAGATCACATGACCTACTGCTGCTGTGACCATAGTAACATATTAAACTGTGTCAACAGTCAGATCACATGACCTACTGCTGCTGTGACCATAGTAACATATTGATGTAAGCTGTGTCAACAGTCAGATCACATGACCTGCTGCTGTGACCATAGTAACATATTAAACTGTGTCAACAGTCAGATCACATAACCTACTGCTGCTGCTGTGACCATAGTAACATATTAAACTGTGTCAACAGTCAGATCACATGACCTACTGCTGCTGTGACCATAGTAACATATTAAACTGTGTCAACAGTCAGATCACATGACCTACTGCTGCTGTGACCATAGTAACATATTAAACTGTGTCAACAGTCAGATCACATGACCTGCTGCTGCTGTGACCATAGTAACATATTGATGTAAGCTGTGTCAACAGTCAGATCACATGACCTGCTGCTGTGACCATAGTAACATATTAAACTGTGTCAACAGTCAGATCACATGACCTACTGCTGCTGTGACCATAGTAACATATTGATGTAAGCTGTGTCAACAGTCAGATCACATGACCTACTGCTGCTGTGACCATAGTAACATATTAAACTATGTCAACAGTCAGATCACATGACCTGCTGCTGCTGTGACCATAGTAACATATTAAACTGTGTCAACAGTCAGATCACATGACCTACTGCTGCTGTGACCATAGTAACATATTAAACTGTGTCAACAGTCAGATCACATGACCTACTGCTGCTGTGACCATAGTAACATATTAAACTGTGTCAACAGTCAGATCACATGACCTACTGCTGCTGTGACCATAGTAACATATTAAACTGTGTCAACAGTCAGATCACATGACCTGCTGCTGCTGTGACCATAGTAACATATTAAACTGTGTCAACAGTCAGATCACATGACCTACTGCTGCTGTGACCATAGCAACATATTAAACTGTGTCAACAGTCAGATCACATGACCTACTGCTGCTGTGACCATAGTAACATATTAAACTGTGTCAACAGTCAGATCACATGACCTACTGCTGCTGTGACCATAGCAACATATTAAACTGTGTCAACAGTCAGATCACATGACCTACTGCTGCTGTGACCATAGTAACATATTAAACTGTGTCAACAGTCAGATCACATGACCTACTGCTGCTGTGACCATAGTAACATATTAAACTGTGTCAACAGTCAGATCACATGACCTGCTGCTGCTGTGACCATAGTAACATATTGATGTAAGCTGTGTCAACAGTCAGATCACATGACCTGCTGCTGTGACCATAGTAACATATTAAACAGTGTCAACAGTCAGATCACATGACCTACTGCTGCTGTGACCATAGTAACATATTAAACTGTGTCAACAGTCAGATCACATGACCTACTGCTGCTGTGACCATAGCAACATATTAAACTGTGTCAACAGTCAGATCACATGACCTACTGCTGCTGTGACCATAGCAACATATTAAACTGTGTCAACAGTCAGATCACATGACCTACTGCTGCTGTGACCATAGTAACATATTAAACTGTGTCAACAGTCAGATCACATGACCTACTGCTGCTGTGACCATAGCAACATATTGATGTAAGCTGTGTCAACAGTCAGATCACATGACCTACTGCTGCTGTGACCATAGTAACATATTAAACTGTGTCAACAGTCAGATCACATGACCTGCTGCTGCTGTGACCATAGTAACATATTAAACTGTGTCAACAGTCAGATCACATGACCTGCTGCTGCTGTGACCATAGTAACATATTAAACTGTGTCAACAGTCAGATCACATGACCTACTGCTGCTGTGACCATAGTAACATATTAAACTGTGTCAACAGTCAGATCACATGACCTACTGCTGCTGTGACCATAGTAACATATTAAACTGTGTCAACAGTCAGATCACATGACCTGCTGCTGCTGTGACCATAGCAACATATTAAACTGTGTCAACAGTCAGATCACATGACCTACTGCTGCTGTGACCATAGTAACATATTAAACTGTGTCAACAGTCAGATCACATGACCTGCTGCTGCTGTGACCATAGTAACATATTAAACTGTGTCAACAGTCAGATCACATGACCTGCTGCTGTGACCATAGTAACATATTAAACTGTGTCAACAGTCAGATCACATGACCTACTGCTGCTGTGACCATAGTAACATATTAAACTGTGTCAACAGTCAGATCACATGACCTACTGCTGCTGTGACCATAGTAACATATTAAACTGTGTCAACAGTCAGATCACATGACCTACTGCTGCTGTGACCATAGTAACATATTAAACTGTGTCAACAGTCAGATCACATGACCTACTGCTGCTGTGACCATAGTAACATATTAAACTGTGTCAACAGTCAGATCACATGACCTACTGCTGCTGTGACCATAGTAACATATTAAACTGTGTCAACAGTCAGATCACATGACCTACTGCTGCTGTGACCATAGTAACATATTAAACTGTGTCAACAGTCAGATCACATGACCTACTGCTGCTGTGACCATAGTAACATATTAAACTGTGTCAACAGTCAGATCACATGACCTACTGCTGCTGTGACCATAGCAACATATTAAACTGTGTCAACAGTCAGATCACATGACCTGCTGCTGCTGTGACCATAGTAACATATTAAACTGTGTCAACAGTCAGATCACATGACCTACTGCTGCTGTGACCATAGTAACATATTAAACTGTGTCAACAGTCAGATCACATGACCTACTGCTGCTGTGACCATAGTAACATATTAAACTGTGTCAACAGTCAGATCACATGACCTGCTGCTGCTGTGACCATAGTAACATATTAAACTGTGTCAACAGTCAGATCACATGACCTACTGCTGCTGTGACCATAGTAACATATTAAACTGTGTCAACAGTCAGATCACATGACCTACTGCTGCTGTGACCATAGTAACATATTAAACTGTGTCAACAGTCAGATCACATGACCTACTGCTGCTGTGACCATAGTAACATATTAAACTGTGTCAACAGTCAGACATTCTTTGTTGTGTAACGGCAGAGGTTCTTCGGTGGTCTACTGCTTCACATGGTTCTATCTGTGGTTCTAGTTCTCCTGTTCTCCTACACAGTTCTAGATCTCCGGTCTGTGTGTGTTCCCCTACAGGGGGACCTGCCAAACGGACCCGCTAAGTTCCACGTTCTCTTCCTGATGTTCGTGGCGTTGATGTTCTTAGTCAGTCTCATGTTCCTGTTCGGCTACCACTGCTGGCTGGTCGCCAAGAACAGGTCCACACTAGGTAATAAATGTAGCTACCATGTTTAGGCCAAGAAGACCCGTTTCAAGGCATTAGCAGTGTAGAGAAACACAGCCACTGAAGTCTATTCCTCCCTCCCTCTCTGACTCTGCCTCCCCTCCCCCTCCCCTCCCCTCCCCTCCCCTCCCCTCCCCTCCCCTCCCCTCCCCTCCCCTCCCCTCCCCTCCCCTCCTCTCCCCTCCTCTCCCCTCCCCTCCCCTCCCCTCCCCTCTCATCCAGAGGCGTTCTCTGCTCCAGTCTTCCCTACAGGACCAGACCGTAATGGTTTCAACGTGGGGATCAGGAGGAACCTGCAGCAGGTGTTTGGAGACGACAAGAGACTGTGGTTCCTGCCTATCTGCACTAGGTGAGGCCCTAGTCTCTACCCCCTAACCCCTAGACCAGGGGTGTTCAACCTTTTATTACCTGTGGACCCCCCTCCTGGCGACCCAGGGACCCCCATCATACGTTAACAAAACAATAATATGTCATGTCTTATCATCAGGTGACTGATAATGGCAAGGAGAAGTAATCAACATTTTAAAATGAAAATATTTGGTAGATAGTTGTTCATTATAACAGGAAGAGGAAGTGGAAACTCTAACTGAGCCTTTTAGATAGAAGGGCACCTCCAAACACTTTCACTAAGAGCAGCTTTTAATCTGGTTAAACTAAGGTTAGCCATGTGTTGGCAAAACGGTATGAACCAGCAGCCAGCGGCACTGCCACACTGGTAGCTTGTTGACTGGTAGCTTGTTGACTGGTGGCCTGTTGACTGGTGGCCTGTTGACTGGTGGCCTGTTGACTGGTGGCCTGTTGACTGGTGCTTTTTCAAAGCCTATCTCAGATATGCCAGTGAGTGTAATTGGCTCAATATTAGGAGTTGATCAATAAAGTTGACGTCATTAGAAAAACTTTTTTTTTTACTGTAGGTATGTATTCAACATTTGTTTATTCTGTTTTTGCTAGCGATATTCATACAAACATTAAAATACAAATATTTGTTTCACTTTTTTATATTTTCACGGACCCCCGGTTGAATGCCCTAGACCCTTAACCCTTACATCCTAGGTTCTAAATCAGTCCCTGATTAGAGGGGGATCACCCACCTGGTGTCCCAGGTCTAAACCAGTCCCTGATTAGAGGGGAATCACCCACCTGGTGTCCCAGGTCTAAATCAGTCCCTGATTAGAGGGGAATCACCCACCTGGTGTCCCAGGTCTAAACCAGTCCCTGATTAGAGGGGAATCACCCACCTGGTGTCCCAGGTCTAAATCAGTCCCTGATTAGAGGGGAATCACCCACCTGGTGTCCCAGGTCTAAATCAGTCCCTGATCAGAGGGGAATCACCCACCTGGTGTCCCAGGTCTAAACCAGTCCCTGATTAGAGGGGAATCACCCACCTGGTGTCCCAGGTCTAAATCAGTCCCTGATCAGAGGGGAATCACCCACCTGGTGTCCCAGGTCTAAATCAGTCCCTGATCAGAGGGGAATCACCCCCCTGGTGTCCCAGGTCTAAACCAGTCCCTGGTTAGAGGGGAATCACCCCCCTGGTGTCCCAGGTCTAAACCAGTCCCTGATTAGAGGGGAATCACCCACCTGGTGTCCCAGGTCTAAACCAGTCCCTGTCTAAATCAGTCCCTGATTAGAGGGGAATCACCCACCTGGTGTCCCAGGTCTAAACCAGTCCCTGATCAGAGGGGAATCACCCACCTGGTGTCCCAGGTCTAAATCAGTTCCTGGTTAGAGGGGGGATTCACCCAACCTGGTGTCCCAGGTCTAAATCAGTCCCTGGGTTAGAGGGGAATCCACCTCACCTGGTAGTCCCAGGGTCTAAACCAGTCCCTGATCAGCGGGGAATCCAACCCCACCTGGTTTGTCCCATGGTCTAATCAGTCCCTGATTAGCGGGGAAAATCACCCACCTGGTGTCCCAGTCGTCTCAAATCAGTCCCATGATTAGAGGGGAATCACCCACCTGGGTGGTCCCAGGTTCTAAAATCAGTCCCACTGATTAGAGGGGCATCACCCCCCTGGTGTCCCAGGTCTAAAACCAAGTCCCTGATTAGAGGGGGAATCACCCCCACCTGGTGTCCCAGGGATCAACTCAGTCCCACTGATTCGAGGGGGATCGGATCACCCACATGGTTGTTCCCAGGTCTAAACCAAGTCCCCTGGTTAGAGGGGAATCACCCCCCTGGTGTCCAGGTCTAAACCAGTCCCTGATTAGAGGGGAATCACCCCCCTGGTGTCCCAGGTCTAAATCAGTCCCTGATTAGAGGGGAATCACCCCCCTGGTGTCCCAGGTCTAAACCAGTCCCTGGTAGAGGGGAATCACCACCATGGATGTCCAGGTCTAATCAGTCCGTGATTAGAGGGGCACTTCACCCCCTGGTTCCTAGCTCCTAACCAGTCCCTGATAGCAGCCGGCAAATAAGCCCTACCTGCTGCCCAGCCCTAAGCCACTAGCCCTAGCCCTAGCATCACCCCCTAGCCGCTGTCCCTCAGCCTAGCTCCCTAACCATAGCCCTAGCCTAGCCAGATCACCCCCTAGCCCGTAGCCCTAGCAACCAGCCCTGACCTAGCGGATCACCCACTAGCCCCAGGTCCTAAACCAGCCCTGCCTAGCGCAGGGCCGACTATGCCTAGCCACTGATGCCCCTGAGCCCTAGCCATGAGCCCCTAGAGGCCGCCTTAGCCCCTCAGCCCCTAGCCCCTCCTAGCCACTAGCCCTAGCCACTAGCCCCTAGCCCCTAGCCACCTAGCCACCAGCCCCTAGCCCCTCCATAGCCACTAGCCCTAGCCCCTCAGCCCCTAGCCCCTAGCCACTAGCCCCTAGCCACTAGCCCCTAGCCTCTAGCCCACTAGCCCATAGCACTCGAGCCATAGCCACTAGCCACTAGCCCCTAGCCACTAGCCCACCACTAGCCCCTAGCCACTAGCCACTAGCCCATAGCCACTGCCCTAGCCCTAGCCACTAGCCCCTAGCCCTAGCCTCTAGCCCTAGCCCCTAGCCACTAGCCCTAGCCACTAGCCCCTAGCCCTAGCCACTAGCCACTAGCCCTAGCCCCCTCTAGCCCCTAGCCACTAGCCACTAGCCCCTAGCCACTAGCCCTAGCCCTAGCCCCTAGCCCCTAGCCACTAGCCCCATAGCCCTCTTAGCCACTAGCCACTAGCCCCTAGCCCTAGCCCTAGCCCCTAGCCCCTAGCCCTAGCCACTAGCCCCTAGCCCCTAGCCTCTAGCCCCTAGCCCCTAGCCACTAGCCCCTAGCCCCTAGCCCATAGCCACTAGCCCCTAGCCCCTAGCCCCTAGACACTTGCCCCTAGCCTCTAGCCCTTAGCCACTAGCCCCTAGCCCCTAGCCCCACTAGCCTAGCCACTAGCCCATAGCCACTAGCCCCTAGCCACTAGCCACTAGCCACTAGCCCATAGCCACTAGCCACTAGCCCATAGCCACTAGCCCCTAGCCCCTAGCCACTAGCCCCTAGCCTCTAGCCCTTAGCCACTAGCCCCTAGCCCCTAGCCCATAGCCTCTAGCCCCTAGCCACTAGCCACTAGCCCATAGCCACTAGCCACTAGCCCATAGCCACTAGCCACTAGCCCCTAGCCACTAGCCCCTAGCCACTAGCCCCTAGCCACTAGCCTCTACTTTTTATTTATTTTTTATTTAACCTTTATTTAACCAGGAAGCCAGTTGAGAACAAGTTCTCATTTACAACTGCGCCTGGCCAAGATAAAGCAAAGCAGTGCGATTAAAAACAACAACACAGAGTTACATATGGGTAAAACAAAACATAAAGTCAAAAATACAACAGAAAATATATATACAGTGTGTGCAAATGTAGCAAGTTATGGAGGTAAGGCAATAAATAGGCCATAGTGCAAAATAATTACAATTAGTACAATTAGTATTAACACTGGAATTAACACTGGAATGATAGATGTGCAAGAGATGATGTGCAAATAGAGATACTGGGGTGCAAATGAGCAAAATAAATAACAATATGGGGATGAGGTAGTTGGGTGGGCTAATTACAGATGGGCTGTGTACAGGTGCAGTGATCGGTAAGCTGCTCTGACAACTGATGCTTAAAGTTAGTGAGGGAGATAAGTGTCTCCAGCTTCAGAGATTTTTGCAGTTCGTTCCAGTCATTGGCAGCAGAGAACTGGAAGGAATGGCGGCCAAAGGAGGTGTTGGCTTTGGGGATGACCAGTGAGATATACCTGCTGGAGCGCATACTACGGGTGGGTGTTGCTATGGTGACCAGTGAGCTAAGATACCACAGGGCTCCCAACCCTGTTCCTGGAGAGATACCCTCCTGTAGGTTTTCACTCCAACCCCAGTTGTAAATAACCTGATTAATCTTATCAACCAATTAATTATTAGAATCAGGTGCTAGATTAGGGTTGGAGTGAAAACCTACAGGATGGTAGCTCTCCAGGATCAGGGTTGGAGTGAAAACCTACAGGAGGGTAGCTCTCCAGGATCAGGGTTGGAGAGAGAACCTACAGGACGGTAACTCTCCAGGATCAGGGTTGGAGAGAGAACCTACAGGACAGTATCTCTCCAGGATCAGGGTTGGAGAGAGAACCTACAGGAGGGTATCTCTCCAGGATCAGGGTTGGAGAGAGAACCTACAGGAGGGTGGCTCTCCAGGATCAGGGTTGGAGAGAGAACCTACAGGGGGGTGGCTCTCCAGGATCAGGGTTGGAGTTAAAACCTCCAGGAGGGTATCTCTCCAGGATCAGGGTTGGAGAGAGAACCTACAGGAGGGTATCTCTCCAGGAACAGGGTTGGAGTGAAAACCTACAGGAGGGTGGCTCTCCATGATTTACATTTACATTTTAGTCATTTAGCAGACGCTCTTATCCAGAGCGACTTACAGGAGCAATTAGGGTTAAGTGCCTTGCTCAAGGGCACATTTACGTCATTTAGCAGACGCTCTTATCCAGAGCGACTACAAATTGGTGCATTCACCCTATAGCCAGTGGGATAACCACTTTACAATTATACTTTTTTTTGGGGGGGGGGGGGGTAGAAGGATTACTTTATCCTATCCCAGGTGTTCCTTAAAGAGGTGGGGTTTCAAATGTCTCCGGAAGGTGGTGAGTGACTCCGCTGTCCTGGCGTCGTGAGGGAGCTTGTTCCACCATTGGGATGCCAGAGCAGCGAACAGCTTTGACTGGGCTGAGCGGGAACTATGCTTCCGCAGAGGAAGGGGAGCCAGCAGGCCAGAGGTGGATGAACGCAATGCCCTCGCCTGGGTGTAGGGACTGATCAGAGCCTGAAGGTACGGAGGTGCCGTTCCCCTCACTGCTCCATAGGCAAGCACCATGGTCTTGTAACGGATGCGAGCTTCAACTGGAAGCCAGTGGAGTGTGCGGAGGAGGGGGGGTGACGTGAGAGAACTTGGGAAGGTTGAACACCAGACGGGCTGCGGCATTCTGGATGAGTTGTAGGGGTTTAATGGCACAGGCAGGGAGCCCAGCCAACAGCGAGTTGCAGTAATCCAGACGGGAGATGACAAGTGCCTGGATTAGGACCTGTGCCGCTTCCTGTGTAAGGCAGGGTCGTACTCTCCGAATGTTGTAGAGCATGAACCTGCAGGATCGGGTCACCGCCTTGATGTTAGCGGAGAACGACAGGGTGTTGTCCAGGGTCACGCCAAGGCTCTTCGCACTCTGGGAGGAGGACACAACGGAGTTGTCAACCGTGATGGCGAGATCATGGAACGGGCAGTCCTTCCCCGGGAGGAAGAGCAGCTCCGTCTTGCCAGGGTTCAGCTTGAGGTGGTGATCCGTCATCCATACTGATATGTCGGCCAGACATGCAGAGATGCGATTCGCCACCTGGTTATCAGAAGGGGGAAAGGAGAAGATTAGTTGTGTATCGTCAGCGTAGCAATGATAGGAGAGGCCATGTGAGGATATGACAGAGCCAAGTGACTTGGTGTATAGGGAGAAAAGGAGAGGGCCTAGAACTGAGCCCTGGGGGACACCAGTGGTGAGAGCACGTGGTGCGGAGACAGCTTCTCGCCACGCCACTTGGTAGGAGCGACCGGTCAGGTAGGACGCAATCCAGGAGTGAGCCGCGCCGGAGATGCCCAGCTCGGAGAGGGTGGAGAGGAGGATCTGATGGTTCACAGTATCAAAGGCAGCAGACAGGTCTAGAAGGACAAGAGCAGAGGAGAGAGAGTTAGCTTTAGCAGTGCGGAGAGCCTCCGTGACACAGAGAAGAGCAGTTTCAGTTGAATGACCAGTCCTGAAACCTGACTGGTTTGGATCAAGAAGGTCATTCTGAGAGAGATAGCAAGAGAGTTGGCTAAAGACGGCACGCTCAATAGTTTTGGAAAGAAAAGAAAGAAGGGATACTGGTCTGTAGTTGTTGACATCAGTGGGATCGAGTGTTGGTTTTTTGAGAAGGGGTGCAACACTCGCTCTCTTGAAGACGGAAGGGACATGGCCAGCGGTCAAGGATGAGTTGATCAGCGAGGTGAGGTAGGGGAGAAGGTCACCGGAGATGGTCTGGAGAAGAAAGGAGGGGATGGGGTCAAGCGGGCAGGTTGTTGGGCGGCCTGCAGTCACTAGTCGCAAGATTTTATCTGGAGAGAGAGGGGAGAAAGAAGTCAAAGCATAGGGTAGGGCAGTGTGAGCAGGACCAGCAGTGTCATTAGACTTAACAAACGAGGATCGGATGTCGTCAACCTTCTTTTCAAAGTGGTTGACAAAGTCATCCACAGAGAGGGAGGAGGGGGGGGGGGGGGGGGATTCAGCAGTGAGGAGAATGTGGCAAAGAGCTTCCTAGGGTTAGAGGCAGATGCTTGGAATTTAGAGTGGTAGAAAGTGGCCTTAGCAGCAGAAACAGATGAAGAAAATGTAGAGAGGAGGGAGTGAAAAGATGCCAGGTCGGCAGGGAGTTTAGTTTTCTTCCATTTCCGCTCAGCTGCCCGGAGCTCTGTTCTGTGAGCTCGCAATGAGTCATCAAGCCACAGAGCTGGAGGGGAGGACCGAGCCGGCCGGGAGGATAGGGGACACAGGGAGTCAAAGGATGCAGAAAGGGAGGAGAGGAGGGTTGAGGAGGCAGAATCAGGAGATTGGAGGGAGAAGGATTGAGCAGAGGGAAGAGATGATAGGATGGAAGAGGAGAGAGTAGTGGGAGAGAGAGAGCGAAGGTTGCGGCGGCGCGTTACCATCTGTGTAGGGACAGAGTGAGTAGTGTTGGAGGAGAGCGAGAGAGAAAAGGAAACAAAGTAGTGGTCGGAGACATGGAGGGGAGTTGCAGTGAGATTAGTAGAAGAGCAACATCTAGTAAAGATGAAGTCAAGCGTATTGCCTGCCTTGTGAGTGGGGGGGGGATGGTGAGAGGGTGAGGTCAAAAGAGGAGAGGAGTGGAAAGAAGGAGGCAGAGAGAAATGACTCAAATGTAGACGTGGGGAGGTTGAAATCCCCCAAAACTGTGAAGGGTGAGCCATCCTCAGGAAAGGAACTTATCAAGGCGTCAAGCTCATTGATGAACTCTCCAAGGGAACCTGGAGGGCGATAGATGACAAGGATATTAAGCTTAAATGGGCTAGTGACTGTGACAGCGTGGAATTCAAATGAGGAGATAGACAGATGGGTTAGGGGAATAATTGAGAATGACCACTTGGGAGAGATGAGGATTCCTGTGCCACCACCCCTCTGACCAGATGCTCTCGGGGTATGCGAGAACACATGGTCAGACGAGGAGAGAGCAGTAGGAGTAGCAGTGTTTTCAGTGGTAATCCATGTTTCCGTCAGCGCCAGGAAGTCGAGGGACTGGAGGGTAGCATAGGCTGGGATGAAGTCAGCCTTGTTGGCGGCAGAATGGCAGTTCCAGAGGCTGCCTGAGACCTGGAACTCCAGGTGTGTGGTGCGTGCAGGGACCACCAGGTTAGAGAGGCAGCAGCCACGCGGTGTGAGGCGTTTGTGTAGCCTGTGCGGAGAGGAGAGAACAGGGATAGGCAGAGGCATAGTTGACAGGCTGCAGCAGATGGCTACAATAATGCAGAGGAGATCGGGATGAAATGAACTAAACATCAGGGAAAGGAGAGAGCAGGCCTCCCTCACCAAAAAAAATATATATAACTCTCCCAACTTCCACCTCAGAAACTATAATTGTTTCACTGAACCACCCGAGTAAAACTCTCCCAACTTCCACTTTAGAAATTAGAATTGTTGTAAACTACAGCAGACTGTTATCAGTAGCTGTAATTAAGTACAGCAGCTACCAACCACCTAACGTTAATGCCTCGGATGAGGTTAGAAAAACAGCTGAATGGTAGCAGCTAGCTGGCTCAATCACAGGTACTCTTAAGCATGAAATAACATTGGAAACAATTAACCACAGTTGCAAAAAGTTACCAGTAGCTACCCGCTAGCTAGCTAGCTTTGTTGGTCCAGGTAGTGGGTTAGCTAGCCTCGTGCTAGCCTCGTGCTTCGCCGGGGTCTGCCGAATACAGTCCTTACCTACAATAATTACCTACAATAACCTTCAATAACTACCTGAGTAAGCTACCTATAATACCAAACTACAATACCTACCTACAATCTAAATACATGGTTTAAGCTTAACTCAACACCATATAAGAAGCCAAGCTTACCTTTCATAACGCAGCAATGATTAAACGTTGGGTAGCTAGCACAAAGATATTGTATTTAGCTACCACAGTACAGCCAGCCAGCATATAACCTGTTACCAAAGCAAAGCATACAGGATCACCCCACAACTCCATATATCCACCTTAGGGCCAGCATATAACCTGTTACCAAAGAAAAGCATACAGGATCACACCACAACATCCTACAGCAACCCAATAGGCAGGAGGGTGGATCAGGGTTGGAGAGAGAACCTACAGGAGGGTATCTCTCCAGGATCAGGGTTGGAGTTAAAACCTCCAGGAGGGTATCTCTCCAGGATCAGGGTTGGAGTTAAAACCTCCAGGAGGGTATCTCTCCAGGATCAGGGTTGGAGAGAGAACCTACAGGAGGGTATCTCTCCAGGATCAGGGTTGGAGTTAAAACCTCCAGGAGGGTATCTCTCCAGGATCAGGGTTGGAGTTAAAACCTACAGGAGGGTATCTCTCCAGGATCAGGGTTGGAGTTAAAACCTCCAGGAGGGGAGCTCTCCAGGATCAGGGTTGGGAGCCCTGCCCTAGACCAGTGGTTTCAACTCCTGTAATACCCTCACCAGGACACATTAGTATTGTAGCCCCGGACAAACATACCTGACTCAACTTGTCAACTAATCATCAGGCCCTTGTTAAGTTGAATCAGGTGAGGTTGTCTGGGCTACAATACAAATGTGTGCTATTGGGGGGACTTGAAACTGTTATGAAACTGCCCTATACAAGCGCTTTGTGAGAAATGTTGTTGTAAAGGGCTGTGTTGATAAAGTTGTATTGTTTGATGCACGTTTCCCAGCCAAGGAGACGGCCACTACTTCCCCCTGACTATGGATATTTAACCCCATCCTGTCTGTGTTTCTGTTTTGCCCAGCCAAGGAGACGGCCACTACTTCCCCCTGAAGAGCCTGAGTGAGTCCTCGACCTCTCTGTTAGCCAATGAGGAGAAATGGGAGGAGGAAGAGGAGGAGTCCGAGGACGACCACATGGGTAAGGAGGCCAATAGGACAGATTCTTAGATTAATATCTATCAGGGAAGATTATGTGATGTGGTGGTGGTGTCCCTAATTAATACTGAAAAGTCTTGCTAGGCTGCATAGTGGTTCAAAAGCCCCTACTGTTACTTCTCTACATCCATCTGGTGGACAGACGTGGTATTGCAGGACGACATGTGATTAAACTATATAATACATTTACATTTAAGTCATTTAGCAGACGCTCTTATCCAGAGCGACTTACAAATTGGTGCGTTCAACTTAGGATAGCCAGTGGGACAACCACATCTTGATCACAGTAAGTACACTTCTTCAAACAAGCAGCTGTGAGCAAAGTCGGTGCAATCAGGGACAACTACATCTCGATCACAATAAGTAATAATACTGTCTGTCTGGAAGCTACACTGAACACAATTATAAACGCAACATGCAAAGTGTTGGTCCCATGTTTCATGATCTGAAATTAAAGATCCCAGAAATGTTCCATATGCACAGAAAGCTTATTTCTCTCAAATGTTGTGCACAAATTTTACATCCCTGTTAGTGAGCATTTCTCCTTTGCCAAGATAATCCACCCACCTGACAGGTGTGGCATATCAAGAAGCTGATTAAACAGCATGATCATTACACAGGTGCACCTTGTGCTGGGGACAATAAAAGGCCACTCACTTTGTCACACAACACAATGCCACAGATGTCTCAAGTTTTGAGGGAGCGTGCAATTGGCATGCTGACGGCACGAATGTCCACCAGAGCTGTTGCCAGATAATTTAATGTTAATTTATCTACCATAAGCTGCCTCCAACGTCGTTTTAGAGAATTTGGCAGTATGATCAACTGGTCTCACAACCGCAGACCACGTGTAACCACGCCAGCCCAGGACCTCCACATTCGACTTCTTCACCTGCGGGATCGTCTGAGACCAGTCACCCGGACAGCTGATGAAACTGTGGGTTTGCACAACCGAAGGATTTCTGCACAAACTGTCAGAAACCGTCTCAGGGAAGCTCATCTGCGTGCTCGTCGTCCTCACCAGGGTCTTCACCTGACTGCAGTTCAGTGTCGTAACCGACATCAGTGGGCAAATGCTCACCTTCGATGGCCACTGGCACGCTGGAGAAGTGTGCTCTTCACGGATTAATCCCGGTTTCAACCGTACCGGGCAGATGGCAGACATGACGTCGTGTGGGCGAGTGGTTTGCTGATGTCAACGTTGTGAACAGAGTGCCCCATGGTGGCACCGGGGTTATGCTATGGGCAGACATAAGCTACGGACAACGAACACAATTGCATTTTATCGATGGCAATTTGAATGCACAGAGATACTGTGATGAGATCCTGAGGCCCATTGTCGTGCCATTCATCCGCCGCCATCACCTCATGTTTCAGCATGATAATGCATGGCCCCATGTCGCAAGGATCTGTACACAATTCCTGGAAGCTGAACATATCCCAGTTCTTCCATGGCCTGCATACTCACCAGACATGCCACCCATTGAGCATGTTTGGGATGCTCTGGATCGAATCCCCGAGCTGACAAGGATAAATGATGTCGTTCTGCCTCTGAGCAAGACGTGGATGTTGATTAATGCAGCCCCCTGCACCTCTCTGATTCAGAGGGGTTGGGTTAAATGTGGAAGACACATTTCAGTTGAATGCGTTCAGTTGTACAACTGACTAGGAATCCCCCTTTCCCTTTCTGGATCGACCTGTACGACAGCGTGTTCCAGTTCCCACCAATATCCAATAACTTCGCACAGCCATTGAAGAGGAGTGGGACAACATTCCACAGGCCGCAATCAACAGCCTGATCAACTCTATGTAAAGGAGATGTGTCACGTTGCATGAGGCAAATGGTCACACCAGACACTGACTGGTTTTCTGATCCACGCCCCTATCTTTTTATCTGTTATTAAGGTATCTGTGACCAACAGATGCATATCTGTATTCCCAGTCATGTCAAATCCATAGATTAAGGCCTAATGAATTGATTGATTTCCTTTATATGAACTGTAACTCATAAAAATCTATTGTCATTGTTGCATGTTGCGTGAATATTTTTGTTCAATGTAGTTGTCTTTATAATATAAATGATTGAACTTTGTTTGGTTGTTGAATGTATTAAAGGAAACATTGTCTTTTCCAGGTGGTGACAGGGATCCCTCTGTTATCATAGACATGGACGAAGGGGAGGAGGAGGAGGAGGAGGAGTAGGAGACGAAGGATGACTTTCTGGACTGTATAAACGGTACAGTAGGTGTTGTGAGGCCCTGAGGAGGCAGACAGAACCCGGTGGAACCGTCAGACGCACTGAAGAACTGAAGAACTCAACATGCAGCCAAAACGTTCCAAAACGTTCCATTTTATCATGTTTTATCTCATCGTTAAATATCAATTCACCAGGAGGACAACGTTACTGTCAACCAATGTCATCCAGTACACCATTGTTTTAAGAGAAAGACCATGTCTAGCACTGTTGTCTCTGTCTCACGCTCTCTCACGCTCTCTCTCTCTCTCTCTCTCTCTCTCTCTCTCTCTCTCTCTCTCTCTCTCTCTCTCTCTCTCTCTCTGTCTGTCTGTCTGTCTCTCTCTCTCTCTCTCTCTCTCTCTGTCTGTCTCTGTCTGTCTCTCTCTCTCTCTCTCTCTCTACTGCTCTCTCCTTATTGTTATTTATTTAACCTTTATTTTATCAGGGAGTCATACGGAGACCAAGGTCTCTTTTACCGATAAGCCCTGAATTACAGAAATATAAATCCAAAATGAAAGCAGAAAGAACAACATGATCATAACAAACACATTCATCAGTAATAAGTTCCTCAATCAGCCTTCTGAATTACCCTAGAGGCACCACAACATCACAGGGAAGAACATTTCAGCCTTCTGAATTACCCTAGAGGCACCACAACATCACATGGAAGAACATGTTGAAGATTGTTCCACAAATAAGGTGCAAGAAAACTAAAAGCTGATTTACTTAACTCAGTAGAGACCAAAGGAATTTCCATGGTTAACCATCCCTGAAACCAGGTGTGGTAACACGTATGTCTAAAGTTTATTAAAGATGTTAGGTACAGTGGGACTTTTTGTAAAAGGGCTTTTATAAATGAAAACATAGCAATGTATCAACCTATGTGACATCAAAGAGGACCAACCAACTTCCTGGTAGAGAACGCAGTGACTAAAACTGTCGCCCGTAATACAGCGCAGTGCTCTATGATAAACGCAGTGACTAAACCTGTCGCCCGTAATACAGCGCAGTGCTCTATGATAAACGCAGTGACTAAACCTGTCGCCCGTAATACAGCGCAGTGCTCTATGATAAACTGCATCTAACGGCTTCAATGAAGTGGCTGCTGCGTTCATATAGATGATGTCCCCATAGTCTCGGACCGACTGAATAATGCTTTCTACTGTTTAGCGAGAGGCAGGACCTGTTTCTATAGAAGAAGCCCATTGTTATTCTCAGCTTATTAACCAACTCATCAACATGCTTTTGAAAAGACAGATGTTCATCTGTCCAGATGCCCAGATAGCAGGGACACTATCAAGATGGACACCATCCAAAGTACATATGCATAAATCATCAGTTATTTTTATGCGCTCTAGATAACAACACATACTCAGTTTGACCTGCATTCAATACTATACTGAACAAAAATATAAATGTGGCATGCAACAATTTCAACGATTTTACTGAGTTTCAGTATAAACTCGGTAAAAGTTAAAAAAAAAAACTCATATAAGGAAATCAGTCAATTGAAATAAATTCATTAGGCCCTACTCTATGGATTTCACATGATTGGGCAGGGGCTCAGCCATGGGTGGGCCTGGGAGGGCATAGGCCCACCCACTGGGGAGCCAGGCCCAGCCAATCAGAATGAGTTTTTCCCCACAAAAGGGCTTTATTACAGACATAAATACTCCTCAGTTTTATCAGCTGTCCGGGTGGCTGGTCTCAGACGATCCCGCAGGTGATGAAGCCGGATGTGGAGGTCCTGGGCTGGCGTGGTGACACGTGGTCTGCGGTTGTGAGGCCGGTTGTATGTACTGCCAAATTCTCCAGAACGACGTTGAAGGTGGCTTATGGTAGAGAAATTAACATTGAATTCTCTGGTGGACATTCCTGCAATCAGCATGCCAATTGCACGCTCCCTCAAAACTTGAGACATCTGTGGCATTGTGTTGTGTGACAAAACTGCACATTTTAGAGTGGACTTTTATTGTCCCCAGCACAAGGTGCACCTGTGTAATGATCATGCTGTTTAATCAGCTTCTTGATATGCCACACCTGTCAGGTGGATGGATTACCTTGGCGAAATGCTCCTGAACAGGGATGTAAACAAGTTTGTGCACAAAATGTGAGAGAAATAAGCTTGTGCATATGGAACATTTCTGGGATCTTTTATTTCAGCTCATGAAACATGGGACCAACACTTGTTGCATTTTATATTTTTCTTCAGTATAATTTTAGGTCAATCAAGTTTGTCTGTAATACAATGGAGGCAGACTGTAGTTCAGATAGAGCCTGGTCAATCATGGGGGCAATAGAATACACGACAGTATCATCGGCATACAAATGCAGGTTATTGTCAATGTAAACAGTAATAAGTACAGGACCCAGAATCGGCCCCTGCGGGTTAAAAAATATGGGTTAATGATTCAGCAGTCGGGGGTCAGAGAGCTGCAGCAAAAATGGATCGAGCATATCAGCCCCAGTGGATTATTATTTTATTTTTTACATCAATCTTAAGCGAGGCGTCTAGCACATCACAGATAGTAAATTGTTGAAATGAAAACAATGATTGACTAGAAGTTGACGGGTCGACCGTCGAGTCAGCTAGAGGCTGGCAGAGGGAAGAGCAGTCGATTGGCTGAACCAGGGTCAACTAAACCACTGTTTCTCTCAAATAAAAAGCCTGTCGAGATAAAATGATGATTAAAAGCATCACTTTTTTATTTTTTTATTTTTTATTTCACCTTTATTTAACCAGGTAAGCCAGTTGAGAACAGGTTCTCATTTACAACTGCGACCTGGCCAAGATAAAGCAAAGCAGTGCGATAAAAACAACAACACAGAGTTACATATGGGGTAAAAAAAACATAAAGTCAAAAATACAGCAGAAAATATATATACAGTGTGTGCAAATGTAGCAAGTTATGGAGGTAAGGCACTTATCTTCTCAGTTATGATGCCAGAGTCAGACGGAACTTGCTGAGGCAGGGAAGAAGAGGAATTTGTACGCTTCAGTGCATTTACTGTTTTCCAACATTTAGAAGGATCACAGGCAGAGATAGAGCTTAAAAAGTAGCTTGATTTAGCTTTCTTAATCGAGATAGTACATCTGTTTTCTCAATTGTCTGAAAGATTGCCAGTCCACAACAGTCAGTTTTCCTTGCTTTGGACCAATTCAGATTTCTCATCTGAATTACCTCAGAAGAAAACCAGGGGTTTGATCTATCTTTGACTATGAATTGTTTAAAAGGGGCGTGTTTATCTGCCAGAGGAATAAATATGGAGGATAAATGTTCTAGAGCCAACTCCGGGTACAGGGATACAGAAGACCGTGGCTAAATCAGAGTAGAACATGTCACGTAAAAACCCTTGAGAGAACTTTAAAAAATGTGTCTCTAATACTATAGGACAATGATCACTGACATCATATGCAAATACTCCACTAGACAAATATTTATGGGGGTTATTAGTAAGAATTAAATAAATCAATGAGGAGTTAACAGGGTTTTTCACATTTAGCCGTGTGGGTTTTGAGATCAATTGAGTCAGATTAAAATCAATGCATACAGTATACTCTTAAATTGATCTGAGGCCGGGGATTGATCCAGATTACAATCCTCTAAAATGACCAACTGAGGACAGAAAAGGTGTTAAACACTCAGATATAGCACCATTAGCATCACCATGGCAGCAGGGGGCGGTAAATCCCTCAGATATAGCACCATTAGCATCACCATGGCAGCAGGGGGCGGTAAATCCCAGCAACAAATAAATGTGTATTCTGGTTTATGGACACATCTACAAACAGGAGCTCAAATTTCTTGGGAACATAGATATTTAAAGATTGGGACGCCATGAAATTAGATTTGACATACAGTGATGGAAAAAAGTATTTGATCCCCTGCTGATTTTGTATGTTTGCCCACTGACAAAGACATGATCAGTCTATAATTTTAATGGTAGGTTTATTTGAACAGTGAGAGACAGAATAACAAAATCCAGAAAAACGCATGTCAAAAATGTTATAAATTCATTTGCATTTTAATGAGGGAAATAAGTATTTGACCCCTCTGCAAAACATGACTTAGTACTTGGTGGCAAAACCCTTGTTGGCAATCACAGAGGTCAGACGTTTCTTGTAGTTGGCCACCATGAGATTTAAAGTCAGGGGAGTATTCAGGTCATTCCCATCAGAGTTAACAGGCATACGGTCATCTGCAGCTATTTGTTGAATGAGCTGAGACATTGCCAAGGTCCCTGGCCAACCACGTGAGAGCAGAGCAAACTGAGCATTTGACAGACCTCCCCCAAGTCACTGGATTCAGGGGCTGGGGCGGGAACTGGGAGAGCAGTGTTGGCAGAGCTAAGTCCACCCTGCATCATGTGGTGCACTTCCCTCGACAGTGTTCTGCCAGACCCTAGGGTAGTGGTCAGTGCTGTGTAGAGCTGGGCTGAGTTGAAGTGGGCCAGGTCTGGTTGAGAGTACACTGTCAGTAATGGGACACCAGCATTTAGCCGTCTGGTGTCTGGGGAATAGTCTCCTATCTTCCAGATACTGGGGAATAGTCTCCTGTCTTCCAGATACTGGGGAATAGTCTCCTGTCTTCCAGATACTGGGGAATAGTCTCCTATCTTCCAGATACTGGGGAATAGTCTCCTATCTTCCAGATACTGGGGAATAGTCTCCTATCTTCCAGATACTGGGGAATAGTCTCCTATCTTCCAGATACTGGGGAATAGTCTCCTATCTTCCAGATACTGGGGAATAGTCTCCTATCTTCCAGATACTGGGGAATAGTCTCCTGTCTTCCAGATACTGGGGAATAGTCTCCTATCTTCCAGATACTGGGGAATAGTCTCCTATCTTCCAGATACTGGGGAATAGTCTCCTATCTTCCAGATACTGGGGAATAGTCTCCTATCTTCCAGATACTGGGGAATAGTCTCCTATCTTCCAGATACTGGGGAATAGTCTCCTATCTTCCAGATACTGGGGAATAGTCTCCTATCTTCCAGATACTGGGGAATAGTCTCCTATCTTCCAGATACTGGGGAATAGTCTCCTATCTTCCAGATACTGGGGAATAGTCTCCTATCTTCCAGATACTGGGGAATAGTCTCCTATCTTTTAGATACTGGGGAATAGTCTCCTATCTTCCAGATACTGGGGAATAGTCTCCTATCTTCCAGATACTGGGGAATAGTCTCCTATCTTCCAGATACTGGGAAATAGTCTCCTATCTTCGAGGGTACCTGGGCTTTTACCTGGCTGATGGGGTGAAGGCTGCACTGAGCTCAGGGGTATCTGATCTTCCACCAGGCTGATGGGGCTGCTCTGTTGGTGTCATGGTCAGAAGTTGCTGATGGAGGGCGTCATGTCCCTGTCTCTCTGCTGCACCTTCACTACACACAGCTCCTCTTGGAGGGCATCATGTCTCTCTGCTGCACCTCCACCACCTTCACTACACACAGCTCCTCTTGGAGGGCATCATGTCTCTCTGCTGCACCTCCACCACCTTCACTACACACAGCTCCTCTTGGAGGGCATCATTGGACTGTGGCATTTGTTCAGTGGGCTGTCTCAACTTCTGTCTTGACTGTTCTATTGAAGCTCGGCTCTCCTGGAAATGCCTCAACTCTTCCATCAGCGTCTGGACAGTGTCACATTGTTGTTTGCTCTCCCTGAATTCTATAATCTCCACTTCAAGTAGGGAGAGGCAGTTCTGGATTCGTTTCACAGATAATGTTTCTGTTGTGCTCACAGCTGCTACAGGTGTGGGAGGGAGTGATGTACTGTGGGCCTCCTGTTTTGGGAGTTGCAGGCGTTGTTAGTGGAGACATATCAGTTTTTAGTTCATCATCCACTAGAGGTTCAAACAGCTCTACACTGACCTCAGAGCCTTGGATCATTACTGTTTCGTTATTATATACAGTGTATATTAATATAACATTTTGGGGTTGTGTCCACATACAATTGTCTCATGGTCTTGTTTCCAGACATTTTAAGATGTTTGTTTGCCTTGCACAGGGCTGCATGCCAAGCATTTTGGACGTTCAGTGAAAAAGAGAAGATCCACCTTGATTTCTTTGTCTTTTTGTTGCATAGAGTCTGCTGTTAGGGTCTCTGGGTGCTCTTCTAAAACCGTTGCTGTATATGTTTCCTCCCTGCTTCACTGGCAATACCTTCTGCATATTGGATTGCAAGGTTGCTGTGTTTGGGGCTGATAAATGTATCCATCTTAGTTGATTACAGCTGGATTCAGTATATATTACAGCTGGATTCAGTATATATTACAGCTGGATTCAGTATATATTACAGCTGGATTCAGTATATATTACAGCTGGATTCAGTATATACTTACAGCTGGATTCAGTATATATTACAGCTGGATTCAGTATATATTACAGCTGGATTCAGTATATATTACAGCTGGATTCAGTATATATTACAGCTGGATTCAGTATATATTACAGCTGGATTCAGTATATATTACAGCTGGATTCAGTATATATTACAGCTGGATTCAGTCTATATTACAGCTGGATTCAGTATATATTACAGCTGGATTCAGTATATATACAGCTGGATTCAGTATATATTACAGCTGGATTCAGTATATATTACAGCTGGATTCAGTATATATTACAGCTGGATTCAGTATATATTACAGCTGGATTCAGTATATATTACAGCTGGATTCAGTATATATTACAGCTGGATTCAGTATATATTACAGCTGGATTCAGTAATATTACAGCTGGATCAAGTATAATATTCAGATTATACAGCTGGATTCAGTATATTACAGCTGGATTCAGTATATATTACAGCTGGATTCAGTATATATTACAGCTGGATTCAGTATATATTACAGCTGGATTCAGTATATATTACAGCTGGATTCAGTATATATTACAGCTGGATTCAGTATATATTACAGCTGGATTCAGTATATATTACAGCTGGATTCAGTATATATTACAGCTGGATTCAGTATATATTACAGCTGGATTCAGTATATATTACAGCGATTCATTAATCAGCTGGATTCAGTATATATTACAGCTGGATTCAGTATATATTACAGCTGGATTCAGTATATATTACAGCTGGATTCAGTATATATTACAGCTGGATTCAGTATATATTACAGCTGGATTCAGTATATATTACAGCTGGATTCAGTATATATTACAGCTGGATTCAGTATATATTACAGCTGGATTCAGTATATATTACAGCTGGATTCAGTATATATTACAGCTGGATTCAGTTCAGTATATATTACAGCTGGATTCAGTATATATTACAGCTGGATTCAGTATATATTACAGCTGGTTTGTACTTGGCTAGTTGTAGTATGCGTTTTGGAATGGAAACAAAGCCTACCTTTCTTGTTTTCTGTCTGAATTGTTTTCTCTTGCTTGTGTAAGTTTAGGTACTAGTTTAGGTACTAGTTTAGGTACTAGTTTTCATGTCCTTTGTCCTGTCCTTTTTGTTATTTGTTAGCTCGTTTTTTTTTAGCTAACAGCAGGTAGCCAGTAGCTAGAAACTCTTAGCAACTCCCTAGCAACATGTAAACAACTGTTAGCTTGTTAGCTATCCAGTTGCGTTGTCAAGCTTGTTAGCTATCCAGTTGAGTTATCAAGCTTGTTAGCTATCCAGTTGAGTTATCAAGCTTGTTAGCTATCCAGTTGAGTTATCAAGCTTGTTAGCTATCCAGTTGAGTTATCAAGCTTGTTAGCTATCCCATTGAGATATCAAGCTTGTTAGCTATCCAGTTGAGTTATCAAGCTTGTTAGCTTGTTAGCTATCCAGTTGAGTTATCAAGCTTGTTAGCTATCCCGTTGAGTTATCAAGCTTGTTAGCTTGTTAGCTATCCAGTTGAGTTATCAAGCTTGTTAGCTTGTTAGCTATCCAGTTGAGTTATCAAGCTTGTTAGCTATCCAGTTGAATTATCAAGCTTGTTAGCTTGTTAGCTATCCAGTTGAGTTATCAAGCTTGTTAGCTATCCCATTGAGTTATCGTGGTCCTCTGTAGCTCAATTGGTAGATCCCCGGGACCACCCATACGTAAAAATGTATGCACACATGACTGTAAGTCGCTTTGGATAAAAGCGTCTGCTAAATGGCATATTATATTATTATTATCAAGCTTGTTAACTATCCAGTTGAGTTATGTAGCTTGTTAGCTATCCAGTTGAGTTAATAATAAAATATAATAATAATAATATGCCATTTAGCAGACGCTTTTATCCATATGTAGCTTGTTAGCTATCCAGTTGAGTTATGTAGCTTGTTAGCTATCCAGTTGAGTTATGTAGCTTGTTACCTATCCAGTTGAGTTATGTAGCTTGTTAGCTATCCAGTTGAGTTATGTAGCTTGTTAGCTATCCAGTTGAGTTATGTAGCTTGTTACCTATCCAGTTGAGTTATGTAGCTTGTTAGCTATCCAGTTGAGTTATGTAGCTTGTTAGCTATCCAGTTGAGTTATGTAGCTTGTTAGCTATCCAGTTGAGTTATGTAGCTTGTTACCTATCCAGTTGAGTTATGTAGCTTGTTAGCTATCCAGTTGAGTTATGTAGCTTGTTAGCTATCCAGTTGAGTTATGTAGCTTGTTAGCTATCCAGTTGAGTTATGTAGCTTGTTACCTATCCAGTTGAGTTATGTAGCTTGTTAGCTTGTTAGCTATCCAGTTATAATAATAATAATAATAATATAATAATATGCCATTTAGCAGACGCTTTTATCCAAAGCGACTCACAGTCATGTGTGCATACATTTTTATGTATGGGTGGTCCCGGGGATCGAACCCACTACCCTGGCGTTATAAGCGCCATGCTCTACCAATTGAGCTACAGAGGACCACAGTTATCAGGATAAAAGATGCATTCTCTTCTTCTGATGTTATATTCTCAGTCCTTCTTCCTTTATCTTTCACTCACTTGTTTTTCTCAAATGTACTCTTCCTCTAAATTATTTGAAATATGATATATAATACTAATAATAATATAATTATATTAATAATATGATACTAGATTTTAGGAGCTCATCATTTTACCAGCTGCTCTGGAACTTCGCTAGGCTTAGAGAGAACTAGATCGAGAGAAGAGAAAGGGAGAGAGTATGAGTCTACTTCTCTCTCTATATCTCTAGAGATCTATAATAGGAGATAGCAGGAAGATCGCGATAGGAGAAGGCAGCGAGAGAAGGATAGATAGCTATAGGCGGGAAGAGAGCTAAGGAGGAGATATATAGCGACTAGAGGAGATAGAGAGAGATAGAGAGAGAGAGAAAGGATAGAAGATAGAGGAGAGCGAAGTATAAGGAGGATAGAGAGCAGATCAAGAGAGACGAGACTCGCGTCCCTATGATCTAAGAGCGTGCGAGAAAGGAGAGCAGTTAGAGAGGAGATCGGAGACGCGATGAGAGATGCGAAATAGAAGAAGGGCGAGAGAGAGGAGAGAGGAAGATGAGAGCGTGACTCTACAGCGTAGATGGTAGAGCGAAAGATGAAGAGAGGAACAGATAGTAGAGTTGGTAGATAGAGAGAGATCGAGAAGGCAGGAAGATAGAGGTGAGATGAGAGGAGAGCGGATACTAGAGAGAGTTATGCTCAGTAGTACTAGAGAGCAGAGAGGAGGAGAAGAGAGGCGAAGTAGGAAGGAAGAGAGGAGGCTGAGAGATGATAGAGAGCGCGATGAGAGAGATTAAGGAGAGAGCGCGAGGAAGAGACGTGTAAATGTACTAAACTCAGCAGAGGGCGAGAGAGAGGAGAGAGCCAGAGAATTAGGAAAGGGGGACGTGGAGAGAGATCGCGCGAGGGGGGAGCGAGGGCAGTACGCAATGATATCTCTCTTCTCTCTATATGCTGCTCTCTCTCCTGTTTCTCTCTCGTCTTCTCTCTCTCTCTCTCTCTCTCTTCTCTCTATCTCTCTCTCTCTCTACTCTCTCTTTAAGCTCTCTCTCTATGCTCTTCTCTCTCTCTCTCTCTGAATGTCTCTCTACTTTGCTCTCTGTCTGTGTTTCTGAAGTTGTGTTCTTAGTTTAGTGTTACTACAGTGTATAATTCATTGGGCTGAGCCTGTGACGTGGTAACACCCACAGCCCTGGGTTCTCCCATAGTGTTGTGAGAGATTTGGCTCGGCCTCCACGTGTTTGTCTGCTTCACAAATGGCACCTATCCTGAAAAAACCCAACCTCGACCAAGAAAACCCTGCCAACAACTGACCAATCTCCAACCTCCCCTTCTTGTCCAAATTTATGGAAAAAGTTGTGGCTAAATAACTACAGTCCCATTTGGTCTCCAATGGCCTTGTGAGACTTTCCAATCCGGTTTCAGACCTAACCACAGGACAGAAACAGCCCTCGTCAGAGTGGTAAACAACCTCATGTCAGCTGACAGTGGATTCCCGAGCATCGTAGTCCTCCTTGACCTCAGTGCCACCTTCGACATGGTTGACCACAGCATCCACCTGGGTCGATTGAATGAATGTTCTGTTGTTGGTGTTCCCTGTTAGATTCCAGGTCTAGTGTTCTGTTCCTTCCTGGATTATGGTGTTCTGTTCCTTCCTGGATTATGGTGTTCCTTCCTGGATTATGGTGTTCTGTTCCTTCCTGGATTATGGTGTTCTGTTCCTTCCTGGATTATGGTGTTCTGTTCCTTCCTGGATTATGGTGTTCTGTTCCTTCCTGGATTATGGTGTTCTGTTCCTTCGTGGATTATGGTGTTCTGTTCCTTCCTGGATTATGGTGTTCCTTCCTGGATTATGGTGTTCTGTTCCTTCCTGGATTATGGTGTTCTGTGACTTCCTGGATTATGGTGTTCTGTAACTTCCTGGATTATGGTACATCTTGTATAGTACTAGTCTGCTTGCTAGCTTTACATTTCTCACTTGATGTTTTTTTTGCCCTTTTCATTAAAGCTTTTTTCTTTTAATAGTTGTTCTCAATGTAAATAGTTTTGTGATTTACGTCTTTAAATGAAAAGCTCTCTACAAATGTAATGTATTATTATTCCCTATACACTGTTGACCAGGGCCCAATCAGAATGTAGAAAGCCCATTAAAACCACTTACCATCCTAGTGTCATGCACTACTCATTTTAAAACATTTATAACTTTTGTTATTCAGAAACATTCAAATACAAAATACTGCAATACATTTTAAAAATATTCTGTGATGTTTTGTCCATATGGCCCAATCCTAGTAACTTCTATCTGAACATAATTATTAGAATTACACTTCACTACACCCTATTAGAATTACACTTCACTACACCCTATTAGAATTACACTTCACTACACCCTATTAGAATTACACTTCACTACACCCTATTAGAATTACACTTCACTACACCCTATTAGAATTACACTTCACTACACCCTATTAGAATTACACTTCACTACACCCTATTAGAATTACACTTCACTACACCCTATTAGAATTACACTTCACTACACCCTATTAGAATTACACTTCACTACACCCTATTAGAATTACACTTCACTACACCCTATTAGAATTACACTTCACTACACCCTATTAGAATTACACTTCACTACACCCTATTAGAATTACACTCACTACACCCTATTAGAATTACACTTCACTACACCCTATTAGAATTAACACTTCACTACACCCTATTAGAATACACTTCACTACACCCTATTAGAATTACACTTCACTACACCCTATTAGAATTACACTTCACTACAACCTATTAGAATTACACTTCACTACACCCTATTAGAATTACACTTCACTACACCCTATTAGAATTACCACTTCACTACAACCCTATTGAATTACACTTCACTACACCCTATTAGAATTACCTTCACTACACCCTATTAGAATTACACTTCACTACACCCTATTAGGAATACACTTCACTACACCCTATTGGGAATTACACTCACTACACCCTATTAGAATACACTTCTACACCCTATTAGAATTACACTCTACACCCTATAGAAATTACACTTCACTACACCCTATTAGAATTACACTTCACTACACCTATTAGAATACACTTCACTACACCCTATTAGAATTACACTTCACTACACCCTATTAGAATTACACTTCACTACACCCTATTAGAATTACACTTCACTACACCCTATTAGAATTACACTTCACTACACCCTATTAGAATTACACTTCACTACACCCTATTAGAATTACACTTCACTACACCCTATTAGAATTACACTTCAATACACCTATTAGAATTACACTTCACTACACCCTATTAGAATTACACTTCACTACACCCTATTAGAATTACACTTCACTACACCCTATTAGAATTACACTTCACTACACCTATAGATTTAATTATACACCTATTAATTCACTTCACTAAACATTGAATCACTTCACTACACCCTATTAGAATACCTGCACTACACTCCTTTAGATTACACTTCACTACACCTATTGAATTACACTTCACTCCCTTTAGAATTAACTTCACTACACCATTGGGATTACACTTCACTACACCCCTATTGGAATTACACTTCACTACACCCTATTAGAATTACAACTTCACTACACCCTATTAGAATTTACACTTCACTACACCCTATTAGAATTACACTTCACTACACCCTATTAGAATTACACTTCACTACACCCTATTAGAATTACACTTCACTACACCCTATTAGAATTACACTTCACTACACCCTATTAGAATTACACTTCACTACACCCTATTAGAATTACACTTCACTACACCCTATTAGAATTACACTTCAATACACCCTATTAGAATTACACTTCACTACACCCTATTAGAATTACACTTCACTACACCCTATTAGAATTACACTTCAACTACACCCTATTAGAATTACACTTCACTACACCCTATTAGAATTACACTTCACTACACCCTATTAGAATTACACTTCACTACACCCCTATTAGAATTACACTTCACTACACCCTATTAGAATTACACTTCACTACACCCTATTAGAATTACACTTCACTACACCCTATTAGAATTACACTTCACTACACCCTATTAGAATTACACTTCACTACACCCTATTAGAATTACACTTCACTACTTTCTGTTTAATGACAGCTTGTGTTATTATACTAATTCCTTTGTATTGTAAAGATGCTGCCCTGTCGTTCCTTTGTATTGTAAAGATGCTGCCCTGTCCTTCCTTTGTATTGTAAAGATGCTGCCCTGTCGTTCCTTTGTATTGTAAAGATGCTGCCCTGTCCTTCCTTTGTATTGTAAAGATGCTGCCCTGTCGTTCCTTTGTATTGTAAAGATGCTGCCCTGACCAGAAACAGACCCTAGTTCCTCCTCCTTAGCTTAGGCAGTCAGTCCTTGGTTGCACCCTATTCCCCATAGGGCCCTGGTCAACGTGTGAGCACTCTATAGGGAATAGGGTGCCATTTGGGATACAGTCTTAGGTAGGGGCTAAGGGCCGTGTCTGGACAGGGATAAAGTTATAAAGGTAGGTGCCGTCTGTATCAAGCCTTTCAGAGTGGGATCTAGGATCAGGCTCCTGTCCATGTAATCTTATGTTCTAAAAGGCAGAACTGACCTTAGATCAGCACTCCCACTCTGAGATGATCCACACGGCCCCTAGTGAATTACAGAGCGGAGGTATCGCTCCCACTCTGAGATGATCCACACGGCCCCTAGTGAATTACAGAGCGGAGGTATCGCTCCCACTCTGAGATGATACACACGGCCCCTAGTGAATTACAGAGCGGAGGTATCGCTCCCACTCTGAGATGATACCACACGGCCCCCTAGTGAATTACAGAGCGGAGGTATCGCTCCCACTCTGAGATGATCCACACGGCCCCTAGTGAATTACAGAGCGGAGGTATCGCTCCCACTCTGAGATGATACACACGGCCCCTAGTGAATTACAGAGCGGAGGTATCGCTCCCACTCTGAGATGATACACACGGCCCCTAGTGAATTACAGAGCGGAGGTATCGCTCCCACTCTGAGATGATACACACGGCCCCTAGTGAATTACAGGGCGGAGGTATCGCTCCCACTCTGAGATGATACACATGGCCCCTAGTGAATTACAGAGCGGAGGTATCGCTCCCACTCTGAGATGATACACACGGCCCCTAGTGAATTACAGAGCGGAGGTATCGCTCCCACTCTGAGATGATACACACGGCCCCTAGTGAATTACAGAGCGGAGGTATCGCTCCCACTCTGAGATGATACACACGGCCCCTAGTGAATTACAGAGCGGAGGTATCGCTCCCACTCTGAGATGATACACACGGCCCCTAGTGAATTACAGAGCGGAGGTATCGCTCCCACTCTGAGATGATACACACGGCCCCTAGTGAATTACAGAGCGGAGGTATCGCTCCCACTCTGAGATGATACACACGGCCCCTAGTGAATTACAGAGCGGAGGTATCGCTCCCACTCTGAGATGATACACACGGCCCCTAGTGAATTACAGAGCGGAGGTATCGCTCCCACTCTGAGATGATACACACGGCCCCTAGTGAATTACAGAGCGGAGGTATCGCTCCCACTCTGAGATGATACACACGGCCCCTAGTGAATTACAGAGCGGAGGTATCGCTCCCACTCTGAGATGATACACACGGCCCCTAGTGAATTACAGGGCGGAGGGTATCGCTCCCACTTTGAGATGATACACACGGCCCCTAGTGAATTACAGAGCGGAGGTATCGCTCCCACTCTGAGATGATACACACGGCCCCTAGTGAATTACAGAGCGGAGGTATCGCTCCCACTCTGAGATGATACACACGGCCCCTAGTGAATTACAGAGCGGAGGTATCGCTCCCACTCTGAGATGATACACACGGCCCCTAGTGAATTACAGAGCGGAGGTATCGCTCCCACTCTGAGATGATACACACGGCCCCTAGTGAATTACAGAGCGGAGGTATCGCTCCCACTCTGAGATGATACACACGGCCCCTAGTGAATTACAGAGCGGAGGTATCGCTCCCACTCTGAGATGATACACACGGCCCCTAGTGAATTACAGGGCGGAGGTATCGCTCCCACTCTGAGATGATACACACGGCCCCTAGTGAATTACAGAGCGGAGGTATCGCTCCCACTCTGAGATGATACACACGGCCCCTAGTGAATTACAGAGCGGAGGTATCGGGGCAGGTCCTCACCACTGGCTGGTAGAGGTCGGTCGTCTGAATGCTACTGTGAGAATATTGTTTGCTTTTTTCTACCCGTGTAAATTAAACTTTTATAGATGGTCTTAATTACAAGTTATACAGTGCATTTGGAAAGTATTAAGACCCCTTTACTTTTTCCACATTTTGTTACGTTGCAGCCTTATTCTAAAATGTATTAAAATGTCCTCATCAATCTACACACGATATCCCATAATGACAAATCAAAGACAGATTTGGAGACATTTTTGCAAATGTATTAAAAATAAAAAACAGAAATACCTTATTTACATAAGTATTCAGACCCTTTGCTATGAGACTCGAAATTGAGCTCAAGTGCATCCTGTTTCCATTGATCATCCTTGAGATGTTTCTACAACTTGATTGGAGTCCATCTGTGGTAAATTCAATTGAATGGACATGATTTGGAAAGGCACACACCTGTTTATATAAGGTCCCACAGTTGACAGAGCAGAAACCAAGCCATGAGGTCGAAGGAATTGTCCGTAGAGCTCCGAGACAGGATTGTGTCGAGGCACAGATCTGGGGAAGGGTACCAAAAAATGTCTGCAGCATTGAAGGTCCCCAAGAACACAGTGGCCTTTTAAATGGAAGAAGTTTGGAACCACCAAGACTCTTCCTAGAGCTGGCTGCCCGGCCAAACTGAGCAATCGGGGGAGAAGGGCCTTGGTCAGGGAGGTGACCAAGAACCCGATGGTCCTTCCAGAAGGACAAACATCTCTGCAGCACCACCAATCAGGCCTTTATGGTAGAGTGGCCAGACGAAAGCCACTCCTCAGTAAATGTTTGCCAAAAGGCACCTAAAAACTCTCAGACCATGAGAAACAAGTTTCTCTGGTCTGATGAAACCAAGATTGAACTCTTTGGCCTGAATGCCAAGTATCACGTCTGGAGGAAACCTGGCACCAACCCTACGGTGAAGCATGGTGGTGGCAGCATCATGCTGTGGGGGATGTTTTTCAGCGGCAGGGACTGGGAGAGTAGTCAGGATCGAGGGAAAGATGAACGGAGCAAAGTACAGAGGTCCTTCATGAAAACCTGCTCCAGTGCGCTCAGGACCTCAGACTGGGGGCGAAGGTTCACCTTCCAACAGGACAACGACCCTAAGCACACAGCCAAGACAACGCAGGAGTGGCTTCAGGACAAGTCTCTGAATGTCCTTGAGTGGCCCAGCCAGAGCCCGGACTTGAACCTGATCAAACATCTCTGGCGAGACCTGGAAATAGCTGTGCAGCGATGCTCCCCATCCAACCTGACAGAGCTTGAGAGGATCTGCAGAGAAGAATGGGAGAAACTCCCCAAATACAGGTGTGCCAAGCTTGTAGCGTCATACCCAAGAAGACTCAAGGCTGTAATCGCTGCCAAAGGTGCTTCAACAAAGTACTGAGTAAAGGGTCTGAATACTTATGTAAATGTAATATTATAGATTTTTATTTTTTTATACATTTGCAAAAATGTTGAAACACCTGTTTTTGCTTTGTCATTATGGGGTATTGTGTGTAGATTGATGAGGGGGAAAAAACAATTTTATCAATTTTAGAATAAGGCTGTAATGTAACAAACTGTGGAGAAAGTCAATGGGTTTCCCAGACTAGCCATGGACTTAAAACAAAGGTCTCTGGGAATCTTCCTTGAAAGAGCATTTTAGTCCAGGACTCTGCTTGATCCGTGTCCAGGAAACCAGCCCTTTATGTGTACTTACATTGGTTTAACGTCATCATCAAGGAATTCAATATGGCTGTTGTTAACAACTAAGACGGGCCATCCACTAAGGAGATTATTTCATATCTTCTATTCATCAAAATTGTCCTCATTCTGTCAAAGTTAATTTACAATCATATCTGTATATCTGAGTTGTGTGAATTATTCAGTGTTTGATTATTGTCTGTGTATGTGACTGTGTGGGAGAGAGAAGAGCGGATGGACCATCATGATGTTGAGTGTGATGTCATGTCTTCTTCCCACCACTGTGAGAGGAGGTGGTGTTTGGCTCAGGAGTTAACTGCTGTTACTTCTTCCCATCACTGTGAGAGGAGGTGGTGTTTCTTCCCATCACTGTGAGAGGAGGTGGTGTTTGGCTCAGGAGTTAACTGCTGTTACTCTGACTGACTCCCAATAGATCCATGTACAGCATAGTGGCTGATCATCATACTGAAATTAACTTTTACTCCTGATCACTTTTGTTTCCTGTTTTATTCATCATTCCAACAGGAGTAAAACAAATCAATACAATCACTCTCTCTTTACCTGAGTCTTACACACATGATTGTGGATAAATCTGTCAAAAATAAACTGATACATGTGGTTTCATATCTAAACTGATACATGTGGTTTCATATCTAAACTGATACATGTGGTTTCATATCTAAACTGATACATGTGGTTTCATATCTAAACTGATACATGTGGTTTCATATCTAAACTGATACATGGTATACGTGGTTAAACTGATACATGGTTTACGTGGTTTCATATCTAAACTGTTGGAGTAAGCGTTCTATTCAATTGTACAGCGGAAGTTAAGCACTAATTTAAATTTAAAGGCAATGTTCCTATGTTGGCGGAGACTGCATTCACGGTAATAATAATAATATGCCATTTAGCAGACGCTTTTATCCAAAGTGACTTAGTCATGTGTGCATACATTTTTACGTATGGGTGGTCCCGGGGATCGAACCCACTACCCTGTCGTTACAAGCGCCATGCTCTACCAGCTGAGCTACAGAGGACCACGATGGTAACCATTTGCATATATTGGCTCAATCGGAAATGACCTTTACATTTCTACTGCGCAATCTGTAACGCTTCAGTGATCCAGATTGAATAGAGCTCTGAATCCTTCATTATCCCTGTACCGGTTTCAGTGATCCAGATTGAATAGAGCTCTGAATCCTTCATTATCCCTGTACCGGTTTCAGTTAACCAGATTGAATAGAGCTCTGAATCCTTCATTATCCCTGTACCGTTTCAGTGAACCAGATTGAATAGAGCTCTGAATCCTTCATTATCCCTGTACCGGTTTCAGTGAACCAGATGGAATAGAGCTCTGAATCCTTCATTATCCCTGTACCGGTTTCAGTGAACCAGATTGAATAGAGCTCTGAATCCTTCATTATCCCTGTACCGGTTTCAGTGATCCAGGATTGAATAGAGCTCTGAATCCTTCATTATCCCTGTACCGGTTTCAGTGATCCAGATTGAATAGAGCTCTGAATCCTTCATTATCCCTGTACCGGTTTCAGTGATCCAGATTGAATAGAGCTTTGAATCCTTCATTATCCCTGTACCGGTTTCAGTGAACCAGATTGAATAGAGCTCTGAATCCTTCATTATCCCTGTACCGGTTTCAGTGATCCAGATTGAATAGAGCTCTGAATCCTTCATTATCCCTGTACCGGTTTCAGTGATCCAGATTGAATAGAGCTCTGAATCCTTCATTATCCCTGTACCTGTTTCAGTGATCCAGATTGAATAGAGCTCTGAATCCTTCATTATCCCTGTACCGGTTTCAGTGATCCAGATTGAATAGAGCTCTGAATCCTTCATTATCCCTGTACCGGTTTCAGTGATCCCCAGATTGAATAGAGCTCTGAATCCTTCCTTATCCCTGTACCGGTTTCATGATCCAGATTGAATAGAGCTCTGAATCCTTCATTATCCCTGTACCTGTTTCAGTGATCCAGATTGAATTAGAGCTCTGAATCCTTCATTATCCCTGTACCGGTTTTCAGTGATCCAGATTGAATAGAGCTCTGAATCCTTCATTATCCCTGTACCTGTTTTCAGTGATCCAGATTGAATAGAGCTCTGAATCCTTCATTATCCCTGTACCGGTTTCAGTGATCCAGATTGAATTAGAGCTCTGAATCCTTCATTATCCTGTACCTGTTTCAGTGATCCAGATTGAATAGAGCTCTGAATCCTTCATTATCCCTGTCCCTAAGTAGTGGGTCAATACATTCACTTTGAGGTCAAGTTGGTTCTGCAGCAACATTAAGGCAGTATTTTGACAATCTGTCAGAATAGTTACTGACCATGTGAAGGACATTTTGGGAAGAGGGGGGCATTAGGAACAGAGAGGAGGGGAGAGGAGAGGAGGAACAGTGGTAGGGAGGAGGAGGGGAGGAGGAACAGTGGTAGAGAAGGAGAGGCGGGGAGAGGAGGGGAGGAGAGGAGGAACAGTGGTAGAGAGGAGAGGAGGGGAGGGGAGAGGAGAGGAGGAACAGTGGTGGGAGGAGGAGGGGAGGGGAGGGGAGGGGGAGGGGAGGGGAGGGGAGAGGAGGAACAGTGGTGGAGGAGGAGGAGGGGAGAGGGGGAGGAACAGTGGTGGAGGAGGGGAGGGGAGGGGAGAGGAGAGGAGGAACAGTGGTGGAGGAGGGGAGGAGCAGTGGTAGATGTACTCTTGCATCACATCAGATAACACACTGTAGATAATGGTGTCTGTTCTATGATTGTCAGCAGCATGACATCTAAACAGTTCAGCATTGATGTAAAAAAATACACACTGATGATTGTCTCATCACAGTGATTCTCTGAATGTCTTAGGGATGTGTGTGTGTGTGTGGGGGGGGGGGGGGGTTGTCATTCTGTGCCGAAGTACTTCTGTCCAAAGTGTGTGGGGGCGACGGGGTGCAGCTCTGTGGTGAGCAGGGTGATGTCTGGGAACTCTTGGAGGATGGCCTTGGCTCCTAGAGAGAGGAGTAGAGAAAGGAGGGGTTATAGTGAGAGAGAGGGCGTGGCAGTCATTACATTTTGTCAGCCGGTGATTGTCAAGCAAATAACTGCCAGTCTCACGGTAATTGACCGTTAATTAACAAACACATTTAGCATCTCCTGGCTTCCACACACAGCCTACTGTGACGAATACTGAGATACGAAGAGGTAGGACGCAGACGCAGGAATTAACAAGGTCAAGGTTTCCTTAATAATGACAACGAGAAATAACAAAGAGAGAGTAAACGACACGAAGCTAAACAATCACACACAACATCATCCAGAACAGTCCAGGGCTAAATAGGGGTGGTGATGAGATGATGAGGTGCAGGTGCGCTGGAGGTGATTAGGGTGCGTTGGGTTTCCATTCCGGTGTTGCTGAGGTGGTGCGCTCAGACCGGTGGCTCAGTAGACCGGCGAATCAGAGCGCCGGAGGGGAGCAACGGGAGGAGACGTGACACCTACAGTGAGGGAAAAAAGTATTTGATCCCCTGCTGATTTTGTACGTTTGCCCACTGACAAAGAAATGATCAGTCTATCATTGTAATGGAAGGGTTTGCAGAGATGGTTGTCCTTCTGGAAGGTTCTCCCATCTCCACAGAGGAACTCTGAAGCTCTGTCTGAGTGACCATCAGGTTCTTGTCCCTGACCAAGGCCCTTCTCCGATTTCTCAGTTTGGCCAGGCGGCCAGCTCTAGGAAGCGTCTTGGTGGTTCCAAACTTCTTCCATTTAAGAATGATGGAGGCCACTGTGTTCTTGGGGACCTTCAATGCTGCAGACATTTTTTGGTACCCTTCCCCAGATCTGTGCCTCGACACAATCCTGTCTCTGCGCTCTAAGGACAATTCCTTCGACCTCATGGCTTGGTTGTTTGCTCTGACATACACTGTCAACTGTGGGACCTTATATAGACAGGTGTGTGCCTTTCCAAATCATGACCAATCAAGGAAGAACGACAGCATCAAAGGCCTTGGATAGGTCTATAAATATGTCAGCACAGTGATCTAAGCAATTAATAAATTAATTAGGCCCTAATCAATGGATTTCATATGACTGGGAATACAGATATGCATCTGTTGGTCACAGATACTGACTTTTTATTTTAAAGGTATCTGGTGTGACCACCATTTGCCTCATGCAACGTGACACATCTCCTTTGCATAGAGTTGATCAGGCTGTTGATTGTGGCCTGTGGAATGTTGTCCCACTCCTCTTCAATGGCTGTGCCAAGTTGCTGGATATTGGCGGGAACTGGAACACGCTGTCGTACACGTCGATCCAGAGCATCCCAAACATGGTTAACAGGTGACATGTCTGGTGAGTATGCAGGCAATGGAAGAACTGGGAAATTTTCAGCTTCCAGGAATTGTGTACAGATCCTTGTGACATAGTGCAGTGCATTATCATGCTGAAACATGAGGTGATGGCGGCGGATGAATGGCATGACAATGGGCCTTTGGTTCTCATCACAGTATCTCTGTGCATTCAAATTGCCATCGATAAAATGCAATTGTGTTCATTGTCCGTAGCTGACGCCTGCCCATACCATAACCCCGGTGCCACCATGGGGCACTCTGTTCACAACGTTGACATCAGCAAACCACTCGCCCACACGACGTCATGTCTGCCATCTGCCCGGTACAGTTGAAACCGGGTTTCATCCGTGAAGAGCACACTTCTCCAGCGTGCCAGTGGCCATCGAAGGTGAGCAGTTGCCCACTGAAGTCGGTTACGACGCCGAACTGCAGTCAGGTCAAGACCCTGGTGAGGACGACGAGCACGCAGATGAGCTTCCCTGAGACGGTTTCTGACAGTTTGTGCAGAAATCCTTCGGTTGTACAAACCCACAGTTTCATCAGCTGTCCGGGCGGCTGGTCTCAGACGATCCCGCAGGTGAAGAAGCCGGATGTGGAGGTCCTGGGCTTGTTCCATGTAGAACCCTTTCCACAGAGGGTTCTACATGGAATCCAAAAGGGTTCTCCTGTGGGGACAGCCAAAGAACCCTTCTGGAATCCTTTTGTCTAAGAGTGCAGCACAAGGTGCAGCTGTGTAATGATCATGCTGTTCAATCAGCTAGTTGATATGCCACACCTGTTAGGTGGGTGGATTATCTTGGCAAAGGAGAAATGTTCACTAACAGGGATGTAAACAAATTTGTGAGAAAAATAAGCTTTCTGTGCGTCTGGAACATTTCTGGGATCTTTTATTTCAGCTCATGAAACATGTAAGCAAGACTTTACATGTTGCGTTTACATTTTTGTTCAGTGTAATATATCATTTAAGACTGCTGAAACGGTGCCAGGTCCAGGTCTATAACCAGACTGGTACACATTAAGAATACAATTTGAAGTTTAAAAAGTTATTAGCTGAGAGTTGATTCTAATATGTTTGCAAGGCAAGATAGTTTAGAAATTGGGCGGTAGTTATCTAGGTCAGAAGGATCTCCACCTTTTGTAAATTGGGAGGACATTCGCCACCTTCCAGAGTTTAGGGATTGGGTGGTAGGGATTCCAGAGCGTAGGGATTGGGCAGTAGGGATTCCAGAGCGTAGGGATTGGGCGGTAGGAATTCCAGAGCGTAGGGATTGGGCGGTAAGGGTTCCAGAGCGTAGGGATTGGGCGGTAGGGATTCCAGAGCGTAGGGATTGGGCGGTAGGGATTCCAGAGCGTAGGGATTCCAGAGCGTAGGGATTGGGTGGTAGGGATTCCAGAGCGTAGGGATTGGGCGGTAGGGATTCCAGAGTGTAGGGATTGGGCGGTAGGGATTCCAGAGCGTAGGGATTGGGCGGTAGGGATTCCAGAGCGTAGGGATTGGGCGGTAGGGATTCCAGAGCGTAGGGATTCCAGAGCGTAGGGATTGGGTGGTAGGGATTCCAGAGCGTAGGGATTGGCGGTAGGGATTCCAGAGCGTAGGGATTGGGGTGGTAGGGATTCCAGAGCGTAGGATTGGGGGAGGCGGTAGGGATTCCAGAGCGTAGGGATTGGGCGGTAGGGATTCCAGAGCGTAGGGATTGGGCGGTAGGATTCCAGAGCGTAGGGATTGGGCGGTAGGATTCCAGAGCGTAGGATTGGGCGGTAGGGATTCCAGAGGTAGGGGATTGGGCGGTAGGGATTCCAGAGCGTAGGGATTGGGCGGTAGGGATTCCAGAGCGTAGGGATTGGGCGGTAGGGATTCCAGAGCGTAGGGATTGGGCGGTAGGGATTCCAGAGCGTAGGGATTGGGCGGTAGGGATTCCAGAGCGTAGGGATTCAGAGGGGGATTGGGTGGTAGGGATTCCAGAGCGTAGGGATTGGGCGGTAGGATTCCAGAGCGTAGGGGAGTGGGCGGTAGGATTCCAGAGCGTAGGGATTGGGCGGTAGGGATTTCCAGAGCGTAGGGATTGGGCGGTAGGGATTCCAGAGCGTAGGGATTGGGCGGTAGGGATTCCAGAGCGTAGGGATTGGGCGGTAGGGATTCCAGAGCGTAGGGATTGGGCGGTAGGGATTCCAGAGCGTAGGGATTGGGCGGTAAGGGTTCCAGAGCGTAGGGATTGGGCGGTAGGGATTCCAGAGCGTAGGGATTGGGCGGTAGGGATTCCAGAGCGTAGGGATTGGGCGGTAGGGATTCCAGGCGTAGGGATTGGGGTAGGATTCCAGAGCGTAGGGATTGGGCGGTAGGGATTCCAGAGCGTAGGGATTGGGGCGGTAGGGATTCCAGAGCGTAGGATTGGGCGGTAGGATTCCAGAGCGTAGGGATTGGACGGTAGGGATTCCAGAGCGTAGGGATTGGGCGGTCGGGATTCCAGAGTGTAGGGATTGGTCGGTAGGATTCAGAGCGTAGGGATGGGCGGTAAAGGTTTCCAGAGCGTAGGGATTGGGCGGTAGGGATCCAGAGCGTAGGGATTGGGCGGTAGGGATTCCAGAGCGTAGGGATTGGGATGGTAGGGATTCCCAGAGCGTAGAGGATTGGGCGGTAGGGATTCCAGAGCGTAGGGATTGGGCGGTAGGGATAGCACCAGAAGCAATCTGCAGTAAAAAGGGATCAAGCAAATCAGCTCCTATAGATTTTTTTACATCCATTTTTTGGAAGGTACATTATTGACATAAAATGGTTCAAATGAATTTTTTAAAAATGTACTGCCTGGAAGGGCATCATTCTCTGCTATTTGTTTAGAGGTGAATAAAGGACTCTCTCTAGCGGAACTTGAGGTATTTTCTGAAACCATTCTTTCAAATAGGTGGTCAGCTGAGAGAAAATGGTTATTAACCTCTTAAACATAATGGCAAAATGTAGATTTCCGCCTAAATAGACATACCCAAAAGTAACTGCTTTTCATGCGTAATTACATGATCCTGACATGCCAAAACTTGGTATATTTGGAAAGAAGACATCTGGGAGATGATGACGAAATGATCAGAAGATAGATAGGAGTTACATAGATCAGAATACACAAGATCAAACACACACAAAATAACAGTTTTTCTATTTTGAAAGTCATCTTTCTGTGACAAGCTATAAGTGAATTATTGATTCCCAGAGCTGGAAACACATCGGATGGCTTCCACAACATGTGAACAATATCATTAAAAAAGGGATTGATAGACCTAACAACTAGAAACGGGCAGATGTTTTAGTAAGTGATGTCAGGTGTGGTCACGGGACGTTTCCAAGTGTCCCTAAACCTCTCCAAAGTGCCATACGTCTGTAAACTAGATAATTCCAGTGCTATTACACATTTGCAACCCCTAAATGCTATTTGTTCAGTTTAAAAAACACAATTTCTACCATATTAACCTCACTCAAACATTGTGGTGTCCTTTCAACCTCTCTGAAATGTCCGAATGTGGTAATTGCACTGTTTTTGCCCACTGGATGTGCCTAAAAGTTATTGTTCACTATAAAAACTACATTTCTACAACACCAACCTCTCAAACATTGTGGTGGTGTCGGGGGACGTACAGGGGATATCCAAGTGTTTTATCATCCTCTCCCAAGTGCCTGAACGTTTAGCCTAGGCATATCCAATGTATTGGTCCCACATACAAATGAACTGTTTACAAAAACAATATAAAAAGCAACAGATATACATAAAAAATATATAAAAATGTCTTAGAAAACACAAACTTGGTTACACACGTGTCCTTCACTAAAAAAGGAGCAGAAATATAAATAAGCTGAACTATTTATAAATGGAATTTGTGTTCGTTTTAAATCCCAGGTGTAGATGATTAGATTTCACTTTTACAGTAGCTTGTGGATGTCCTGATAGTCTTTGAAGCAGTCCCTCTCTGCCAGGAAACAAAAAGCGAACTGGCATTTCGGACAGAAGATCTGGCATTTCACCCTTTCCCCCCCCCCTGTGTTTTGTGCAGTTCTGTCTTTTGGCATGTGTGTTGGATAGCACCTTGAGTGGGGGGTCTTGTGATGGTTGTGAGGTTGCCTTGGGCCCCAATTCAGCCATTTCCAACAGCAGCTGCTCTCGGAAGGCCAACTGGGCGAGAGGGGTTTGACCTTTTGCTTTGGTCATCTGCTTGTGGAGAATGAACACATTTACTGTAGCAATGTCCACAAAGTGGTAGAACAGTCTTATACCACTTCCTGGTCTTGTGGAGGACCTTGTAGTAGCCTATCAGAGATCAGATAGGTCTACACACCCCCATGCTGGCATTGCAGTCCTTCACAGAAACGGGGACATTCTTCCTTTTCACCCTCCTTGAGACATGGTCGTTGAATGCCTTATGCTGCATGGTTACTTCCCTAGTGTCCTTCCATTTCACAACAAGCAGCTTGTTAGTCCTGATGTATGGTCCCCCTCGCCGCTGTCTTGGTCATGTGGTTTACCTTGGTCTTGGGGAAACCCATTCTGATAGGAGGACAAGCCCCTCTCCGCTGTCTTTATGGCCCCTATGTTCTTTTTCTATGAAAAGTGGATGTAGAACCATCAGACGGGTGATTGACATAGCAGTGTCCCCTGTAGCTCAGTTGGTAGAGCATGGCGCTTGCAACGCCAGGGTTGTGGGTTTGTTTCCCACGGGGGGCCAGTATGAAAATGTATGCACTCACTAACTGTAAATCGCTCTGGATAAGGATAAATGACTAAAATGTAAGACTCAAATGTCATCATCCAAATCCTCTGCATCCTCCACTGTGGTGAATAAAATAAAGGGATGTTGGTGTAAGACACAGAATTGCAGTTGACTACATTTACAAAACGACATTACTGTAAAGTAAAAACACCAAGCCTAAACTTTATCTGTACAGTGACTCACATAGAATGCAAACAGTAACACTTTGGAGACAGAGGTGAGAACCACAAATAAACATTTGTACATTTACATTTTAGTAGACGCTCTTATCCAGAGCGACTTACAGGAGCAATTAGGGTTAAGTGCCTTGCTCAAGGGCACATCGACAGATTTTTCACCTAGTCGGCTCGGGGATTAGAACCAGCGACCTTTCGGTTACTGGCACAACGCTCTTAACCACTAAGCTACCTGCCGCCCTCTTTACAAGCTGCAAGTCATTTAAAGCTACTGTAGCGGGAGTCAACACACACCTTAATTACTGTTCATACATATTATTACACAAACAGTCTCCAGTTGGCCTTCGCTTTGAGGCTTCTCGTATACAGACACACACGGCAGTTGAATACATACAAACAATGGCCATGAGAGTTTAGTGGCCTCTCCAAAGGTACACGGATGAAACTTAGAACAGCAAGCAGTCAACTAATATGAAAACATAGACGATTACTACTTTGGAATTATAGAACATTGATATTACTTGTAAACTAAATCCAATGCACAAAAAGCAGACTAAATACATATAGTAAATTAGCTATATAAAGTCATTCAATTAATTTACTTACAGATCTAAAAGTGGATCCAATCCTTCTAGAAAGCAATCTTCGTCGGCCGAGTCGAAATCCTCGTTGTCCAAATTGCTCCCCTGATCCGAGTCCGACTCCAGTATTTTATTCAAAGCTTCTATGTCGGTATAATTATTCATAGCTGCCTTCTTTTTAGCTTCCTGTTCGATAGCCTTAGTTTTTACACCCCCTTGAGAAGCTAAAGAGAGGAAATTAAAGCGATGAAATCTGTTGACAATGTAATTGAGCCAGGTAGCAATAGTTCGCATTACGCAGGTTCTAGGCCTTGGGTTCTAGGCCTTGCTTTGTCCCACCCAGGTCAACTGCATATCCCTGGAAAGCTTATCTCATTGGCTACAAGACTGTCAAGGTGCCATAGTAGCCAATCCCCTGTGTAATGGATGCCTTCAGCGCGTAAGCAGGCAACGTCATATTGTTGATGCACAAAGGTATAGTCACTCGGTGGACATTCGATGTTGCCATTAAGTCATACATCATCAGATAACATTGGCAATAGGTTAGATGTGTTCCTACCAATCTAAGGATTAATTTCATACCCCCCATGTAGCTATAGCTCAAACACAGACCAAATCGAAGCTTACCTTGTAAGATGTTTGCTGTTTGGTGAAACGTTGTGTAAAATAAACATTTTGACTCTCGGGGCTGGTGATCAATAACGGCAGGTCACAGGCAGACAAATAAGACCTCCTCGTGATCTGTGGAGTCGCGGCGTTCGGTGTGTATCAACGTAGTCCGTGTTTATTTCCTTTATGCTTCACAACACTAACCGGAATGTAGGTAGCAGCCGTATTGAAATGAGGTCATCGGCTCGGCCTGTCTTTATACATTCGTATGCCCATACATGGTAGTAAGTCATACCTAAGGTTTGAAGGTACCGATCAATAGCCAAGATACTCAGCTTTCTGCAGACACCCTGCTTTTTGCAGATAGGTGCTACCGTTCTCATACCAGACTGAATTGAATAAAACAAATCTAATAGGGTTATTACATTTAAGAGGTTAAAACCACCACAAATTGTATTTTTGTCTGTTATGGGACCAGAAATGGTCCTAATCTGCTGGGGCAATGAGGGTGTGGAGTTTGACTGATTGATTGACTGACTGAATTTGATCTGCTACTGGTTCCAATGTGTTTGTCTAAAGTTAATGATGACATGTTCACCCAAAAAAATTAACTTGTGGTTTTCGACATGCTATTTTTTCACTATTTGCTGAAAAAACTCCAGGATTAGGAGAAATGCCCCTAACATTCAAGCCATCTGTAATATCTTCCCCTTTGACAGAGCAGGATGTTTTTACTTACTCAGTATGGGGTACATGAGCAGCACCTTCCTCCTGTTTATGTCTGGGGGGAACTTAGCATAGTAGACCTTAGCCTCCTGGGTCTCTTCATCACTCTGGATCAGGATCTTCCCCATGCGGATGGACCTACAGCAGTCCCTCAGACCCTGCTCCATGCGGATGGACCTACAGCAGTCCCTCAGACCCTGCTCCATGCGGATGGACCTCAGACCCTGCTCCATGCGGATGGACCTCAGACCCTGCTCCATGCGGATGGACCTACAGCAGTCCCTCAGACCCTGCTCCATGCGGATGGACCTACAGCAGTCCCTCAGACCCTGCTCCATGCGGATGGACCTACAGCAGTCCCTCAGACCCTGCTCCATGCGGATGGACCTACAGCAGTCCCTCAGACCCTGCTCCATGTGGATGGACCTCAGACCCTGCTCCATGCAGATGGACCTACAGCAGTCCCTCAGACCCTGCTCCATGCGGATGGACCTACAGCAGTCCCTCAGACCCTGCTCCATGCGGATGGACCTCAGAACCCTGCTCCATGGGATGGACCTCAGACCCTGACTGCTCATGGGATGGACTAGAGCCTCAGACCCTGCTCCATGTGGATGGCCTACCGCCAGTACCTCAGACCCTGCTCCATGGGGCAGAGTCTGACTGCCATGGATGGACCTACAGCAGTCCCTCAGACCTGCTCATGCGGATGGACCTACAGCAGTCCTCAGACCCTGCTCCATGGGATGGACCTCAGACCCTGCTCCATGCGAGACCTCAGACCTACCTACGGGAGGACTACACAGTCCCTCAGACCCTGCTCCATGCGGATGGACCTCAGACCCTGCTCCATGCGGATGGACCTCAGACCCTGCTCCATGGCTCCCCATGGATGGACCTACAGCAGTCCCTCAGACCCTGCTCCATGCGGATGGACCTCAGACCCTCATGCGATGACCTCAGACCCTGCTCCATGCGGATGGACCTACAGCAGTCCCTCAGACCCTGCTCCATGCGGATGGACCTACAGCAGTCCCTCAGACCCTGCTCCATGCGGATGGACCTACAGCAGTCCCTCAGACCCTGCTCCATGCGGATGGACCTCAGACCCTGCTCCATGCGGATGGACCTCAGACCCTGCTCCATGTGGATGGACCTCAGACCCTGCTCCATGTGGATGGACCTCAGACCCTGCTCCATGTGGATGGACCTACAGCAGTCCCTCAGACCCTGCTCCATGCGGATGGACCTCAGACCCTGCTCCATTGCGGATGGACCTACAGCAGTCCCCTCAGACCCTGCTCCATGCGGATGGACCTCAGACCCTGCTCCATGGGGATGGACCTACAGCAGTCCCTCAGACCCTGCTCCATGCGGATGGACCTACAGCAGTCCCTCAGACCCCTGCTCCATGCGGATGGACCTACAGCAGTCCCTCAGACCCTGCTCCATGCGGATGGACCTACAGCAGTCCCTCAGACCCTGCTCCATGTGGATGGACCTCAGACCCTGCTCCATGCGGATGGACCTACAGCAGTCCCTCAGACCCTGCTCCATGCGGATGGACCTCAGACCCCCTGCTCCATGGGATGGACCTCAGACCCTGCTCCATGGCCTCACTGCAGGATGGACCTACAGCACTGTCCATCGAGACCCATGCTCCCATGTGGATGGACCTCAGACCCTGCTCCATGTGGATGGACCTCAGACCCTGCTCCATGCGGATGGACCTCAGACCCTGCTCCATGCGGATGGACCTCAGACCCTGCTCCATGCGGATGGACCTCAGACCCTGCTCCATGCGGATGGACCTCAGACCCTGCTCCATGCGGATGGACCTCAGACCCTGCTCCATGTGGATGGACCTCAGACCCTGCTCCATGCGGATGGACCTACAGCCGTCCCTCAGACCCTGCTCCATGTGGATGGACCTCAGACCCTGCTCCATGTGGATGGACCTCAGACCCTGCTCCATGCGGATGGACCTCAGACCCTGCTCCATGTGGATGGACCAACTACAGCAGTCCCTCAGACCCTGCTCCATGGGATGGACCTACAGCACCCTCGCCACTGCTCCATGCGGATGGACCTACAGCAGTCCCTCAGACCCTGCTCCATGTGGATGGACCTCAGACCCTGCTCCATGCGGATGGACCTACAGCAGTCCCTCAGACCCTGCTCCATGCGGATGGACCTCAACCCTGCTCCATGGCCTCACCTGAAGGATGGACCTACAGCAGTCCCTCAGACCCTGCTCCATGTGGATGGACCTCAGACCCTGCTCCATGGCCTCACCTGAAGGATGGACCTACAGCAGTCCCTCAGACCCTGCTCCATGCGGATGGACCTACAGCAGTCCCTCAGACCCTGCTCCATGCGGATGGACCTCAGACCCTGCTCCATGCGGATGGACCTCAGACCCTGCTCCATGGCCTCACCTGAAGGATGGACCTACAGCAGTCCCTCAGACCCTGCTCCATGTGGATGGACCTCAGACCCTGCTCCATGTGGATGGACCTCAGACCCTGCTCCATGTGGATGGACCTACAGCAGTCCCTCAGACCCTGCTCCATGTGGATGGACCTCAGACCCTGCTCCATGTGGATGGACCTCAGACCCTGCTCCATGCGGATGGACCTACAGCAGTCCTTCAGACCCTGCTCCATGCGGATGGACCTCAGACCCTGCTCCATGCGGATGGACCTACAGCAGTCCCTCAGACCCTGCTCCATGCGGATGGACCTCAGACCCTGCTCCATGCGGATGGACCTACAGCAGTCCCTCAGACCCTGCTCCATGCGGATGGACCTACAGCAGTCCCTCAGACCCTGCTCCATGCGGATGGACCTACAGCAGTCCCTCAGACCCTGCTCCATGCGGATGGACCTCAGACCCTGCTCCATGCGGATGGACCTCAGACCCTGCTCCATGCGGATGGACCTCAGACCCTGCTCCATGCGGATGGACCTCAGACCCTGCTCGATGGCTTCACCTGAAGGATGCACAGACACAGGTCCCTAGAGAGGGCAGTTATATGAAAGAACTTGAAAGAACCAGAACAGGATATCATCTGTTTCAGTAGAAACCAGAAAGGTTATTGTCTTTGACTCACCACTCCTCGTGGTGCTGACTCCATAATTACCTCTCTCAAACTTTACACCTTCATACATGTGTCGTGGAGAGAGCAGTATGATCTCTATTATTGAATCTCTTGATCCTCTCCCTGATAATACCTTGTTAGTTACTTTTGATGTTGAGTCGTTATACACTAATATTCCACAAGAGGGCGGTATTGAAGCCATGGAACATTTTCTTCTGCAACGTGACCCAGATGAACTACCTTCCAGTGCATGCATTATAACATTGGCTGAAATAGTAACCACACACAACTACATCATGTTTTAAAATATTTATTTATTCAGACGAAGGGTACAGCTATGGGATCCCCTATGGCTACTAACTATGATAATTTGTTTGTGGGTTACATTGAGAAACAGTAAATTTTCTTGCCTAACATTATTATTAGGAAACGGTACATTGATGATCTTTTTGTCCTATGGAGGGGTGATTCAAAACAGCTCCAGGCATTCCATGCTTTTCTCAACTCTTGTTCTGAGCACCTGAGATTTACTATGCAATCTGACACACGTCAAATCAGTTTCCTTGATCTTCTGATTTTGTGTGAGGATAATGTTCTATACACTGATCTTTACAGGAAACCTACTGATCGTAACAGTTTGTTGAGGGCTGATAGTTGTCACCCGCTTCCCTTGAAAAACAGTTTGCCCTACAGCCAATTCTGTCATCAAAATAATTGGTAAAAAACAGATTTTGACCAAAATATGGCTGCGACGCAAAGACAATTCAAGGAGAGGGGGTAGAACAATGGTCAGATTAATACTGCCAGTGAGAAAATTCAAAACAAATCGAGACTTGACCTCTTTCAAGAACAGTCTCACAAAAAGAAGCATTCTTGCTTCTAACTACACGCTATTCAAAGTGCTCTGAACAAATTAAAGGAATCGTTCACAAACATTGGCACATTCTAAGATCCGATGACAGTATTGGTAATGTGTTTTCGGACCCTCCCTTGGTTGTATTCTCGCGGGGCAGAAACCTCAGAGATCAATTGGTAAACTCGGAATTACCACCCCAAAATACACCCGCACAAGGTCTATTTGCGCCTCTACCGGATGGAAACTACAAGTGTAACGGCTGCGCTCAATGCAATGGCACTTACAAATGTAGATCCTTTAAACACCCCCAAACAGGGAAATAGATCCCAATCAAAGGTGTTATTACGTGCTCCACTAAGGAAGTTATTTATCTTATAACTTGTCCTTGTGGTAAAATATTGTGGGTAAAACAAAGCGCGAATTAAAAGTACTAATCTCGGAGCATCGTAGCACCATTAGGTGCAAAAACTCGACATACCCAGTCGCTGCCCACTTTTTGGAAGCGAACCACTCGATTTCGTCCCTACGTTATATCGGCATCGAACATGTCACCCTCCCTAGGAGAGGGGGTGACCTCGACAATTTCTGGTTAAAACGAGAGGCTGCCTGGATCTTTAATTTAAAGACCCTTGCTCTCTTCGGTCTCAACGTAGACTTTGATCTGACGCCATTCTTGTGATTATTGTGATTTTGCTATCCATTGTAAATGTTTGTGGGCCTATGTAGCCAAATTGTATCTATGATCGTATGCTATCTATTCATGTTTTTTGTATGTTCTGTTTATCTGTGAATTAACCAATGATATCAGGCCACACCCGGCCATGATTACAGACACCTGCGTGTGTCCTTTGACACTATATAAACTAGTGACCCGCAGTGTTTGTCATTATACCCTGATGAAGACAGCTTGTCTGTCAAAACGTTGGTTATAAGGATATTAAATTATTCCCTCTGAGCTCCTAGTGTCCTTTTCTTTTTCAAGTGTTCTACTCCGTTCGCCAGCACCTCGCCTAAATAGGTGTGCATTTTTTTCACCTCCATATTACCCAGCTGGCCCTACATTAACTAAGACATGCTACCCAGCTGGCCCTACATTAACTAAGACATGCTACCCAGCTGGCCCTAACATTAACTAAGACATGCTACCCAGCTGGCCCTAACATTAACTAAGACATGCTACCCAGCTGGCCCTAACATTAACTAAGACATGCTACCCAGCTGGCCCTAACATTAACTAAGACATGCTACCCCAGCTGGCCCTACATTAACTAAGACATTGCTACCCAGCTGGCCCCTAACATTAACTAAGACATGCTACCCAGCTGGCCCTAACATTAACTAAGACATGCTACCCAGCTGGCCCTACATTAACTAAGACATGCTACCCAGCTGGCCCCTACATTAACTAAGACATGCTACCCGGCTGGCCCTACATTAACTAAGACATGCTACCCAGCTGGCCCTACATTAACTAAGACATGCTACCCAGCTGGCCCTACATTAACTAAGACATGCTACCCAGCTGGCCCTAACATTAACTAAGACATGCTACCCAGCTGGCCCTAACATTAACTATGACATGCTACCCAGCTGGCCCTAACATTAACTAAGACATGCTACCCAGCTGGCCCTACATTAACTAAGACATGCTACCCCAGCTAGGGCCCCTAACATTAACTAAGACATGCTACCCAGCTGGCCCTAACATTAACTAAGACATGCTACCCAGCTGGCCCTAACATTAAGTAAAACACGCTACACAGCTGACCCTCCTTTTCTTTTCCTGGAGAGAGATGAAGCAAAATGTTTTCAGCAGCAGCAGCATGTGGATAGTGTGTAGGGGTTGGCGTGTAGAGGTCAGGGTCAGCATGTAGAGGCTAGGGGTCAGTATGGGGTTGAGTGAGAGGGTGTCAGCCTCACCCGTACTGTAGGAGTGGTGACAGTGAGTAGGGGTTAGGGGTTAGGGGTCACTACCTTTAGGAGTGGTGACAGTGCGTAGGGGTTAGGGGTTAGGGGTCACTACCTTTAGGAGTGGGTGACAGTGAGTAGGGGTTAGGGGTTAGGGGTCACTACCTTTAGGAGTGGTTGACAGTGAGTAGGGGTTAGGGGTCACTACCTTTAGGAGTGTGACAGTGAGTAGGGGTTAGGGGTTGGGGGTCACTACCTTTAGGAGTGGTGACAGTGAGTAGGGGTTAGGGGTCAGGGGTCACTACCTTTAGGAGTGGTGACAGTGAGTAGGGGTTAGGGGTCACTACCTTTAGGAGTGGTGACAGTGAGTAGGGGTTAGGGGTTAGGGGTCACTACCTTTAGGAGTGGTGACAGTGAGTAGGGGTTAGGGGTTGGGGTCACTACCTTTAGGAGTGGTGACAGTGAGTAGGGGTTAGGGGTTAGGGGTCACTACCTTTAGGAGTGGTGACAGTGAGTAGGGGTTAGGGGTCAGGGGTCACTACCTTTAGGAGTGGTGACAGTGAGTAGGGGTTAGGGGTCACTACCTTTAGGAGTGGTGACAGTGAGTAGGGGTTAGGGGTTAGGGGTCACTACCTTTAGAAGTGGTGACAGTGAGTAGGGGTTAGGGGTCACTACCTTTAGGAGTGGTGACAGTGAGTAGGGGTTAGGGGTCACTACCTTTAGGAGTGGTGACACAGTGAGTAGGGGTTAGGGGTTAGGGGTCACTACCTTTAGGAGTGGTGACACGTGAGTAGGGGTTAGGGGTCACTACCTGTATGGAGTGGGGTGACAGTGAGTAGGGGTTAGGGGTTTAGGGGTCACTACATTTAGGAGTGGGGTGACAGTGAGTAGGGTTAGGGGTTTTAGGGGTCACTACCTTTAGGAGTGGGTGGGACCAGTGAGTAGGGGTAGTAGGGGTCCACTAACTTTAGGAGTGGTGACAGTGAGTATGGGGTTAGGGGTTAGGGGGCTTCACTACCTTTTAGGGAGTTGGTGACAGTTGAGTAGGGTGTTAGGGGTTAGGGGGTCCACTACCTTTAGGGAGTGGGTTACAGTGAGTAGGGGTTAGGGGTCACTACCTTTAGGAGTGGTTGACAGTGAGTAGGGTGTTAGGGGTTAGGGTCACTACCTTTAGGAGTGGTGACAGTGAGTAGGGTTAGGGGTCAGGGGTCACTACCTTTAGGAGTGGTGACAGTGAGTAGGGGTTAGGGGTCACTACCTTTAGGAGTGGTGACAGTGAGTAGGGGTTAGGGGTTAGGGGTCACTACCTTTAGGAGTGGTGACAGTGAGTAGGGGTTAGGGGTCAGGGGTCACTACCTTTAGGAGTGGTGACAGTGAGTAGGGGTTAGGGGTCACTACCTTTAGGAGTGGTGACAGTGAGTAGGGGTTAGGGGTCACTACCTTTAGGAGTGGTGACAGTGAGTAGGGGTTAGGGGTCACTACCTTTAGAAGTGGTGACAGTGAGTAGGGGTTAGGGGTTAGGGGTCACTACCTTTAGGAGTGGTGACAGTGAGTAGGGGTTAGGGGTCACTACCTTTAGGAGTGGTGACAGTGAGTAGGGGTTAGGGGTTAGGGGTCACTACCTTTAGGAGTGGTGACAGTGAGTAGGGGTTAGGGGTTAGGGGTCACTACCTTTAGGAGTGGTGACAGTGAGTAGGGGTTAGGGGTTAGGGGTCACTACCTTTAGGAGTGGTGACAGTGAGTAGGGGTTAGGGGTCAGGGGTCACTACCTTTAGGAGTGGTGACAGTGAGTAGGGGTTAGGGGTCACTACCTTTAGGAGTGGTGACAGTGAGTAGGGGTTAGGGGTCACTACCTTTAGGTGTGGTGACAGTGAGTAGGGGTTAGGGGTCACTACCTTTAGGAGTGGTGACAGTGAGTAGGGGTTAGGGGTTAGGGGTCACTACCTTTAGGAGTGGTGACAGTGAGTAGGGGTTAGGGGTCACTACCTGTAGGAGTATGAAAAAAAAGTATGAAAGAATGTATGTATTCACTAACTGTAAGTCGCTCTGGATAAGAGCATCTGCTAAATGACTAAAATGTAAAATGAGTGGTCACAGTGCACTCTTGAGTAGGGGTTAGGGAGTAGGGGTTAGGGGTCACTACCTGTAGGTCAAGGTTTCCATTAGGAAAGTTTGGTGGTGGAATGTGGGTTTTATGGCGGACTACATCCAAAAGTTTTATTGCCGCCACCAACTGGACGATTTGAAACCAAAAATAAAATTAAAATAAATAAATCCATACTTAATAGTGATTCTAACAATCCACTCTAATAAAAATAGTACATTGCCAAAACAAACAAAACTCCCACTTCTTCCTTCTTTTAGTTCTCCATATCTCCCTTCTCCGGCTCTAGGACCTGAGGGAGTGGTACGGCTTTGCTAATATTCCATGTAACTCCTTCGCTGTGAAATCTTTCAGCCCCAGGAACTTCTCCACCGCAATCACAATGATTTCAATCTTCCTAGATCTTTTTTTATTTATTTCACCTTTATTTAACCAGGTAAGAAGCCAGTTGAGAACAAGTTCTCATTTACAACTGTGACCTGGCCAAGATAAAGCAAAGCAGTGCGATAAAAACAACAACACAGAGTTACATATGGGGTAAAACAAAACATAAAGTCAAAAATACAACAGAGAATATATTTACAGTGTGTGCAAATGTAGCAAGTTATGGAGGTAAGGCAATAAATAGGCCATAGTGCAAAATAGTTACAATTAGTATTAACACTTGAATGATAGATGTGCAAGAGATGATGTGCAAATAGAGATACTGGGGTGCAAATGAGCAAAATAAATAACAATATGGGGATGAGGTAGTTGGGTGGGCTAATTTCAGATGGGCTGTGTACAGGTGCAGTGATCGGTAAGGTGCTCTGACAACTGATGCTTAAAGTTAGTGAGGGAGATAAGAGTCTCCAGCTTCAGAGATTTTTGCAATTTGTTCCAGTCATTGGCAGCAGAGAACTGGAAGGAATGGCGGCCAAAGGAGGTGTTGGCTTTGGGAATGACCAGTGAGATATACCTGCTGGAGCGCAGACTACGGGTGGGTGCTGCTATGGTGACCAATGAGCTAAGATAAGGCGGGGATTTGCCTAGCAGTGATTTATAGATGGCCTGGAGCCAGTGGGTTTGGTGACGAATATGTAGTGAGGACCAGCCAACAAGAGCGTACAGGTCACAGTGGTGGGTAGTATATGGGGCTTTGGTGACAAAATGGATGGCACTGTGATAGACTACATCCAATTTGCTGAGTAGAGTGTTGGAGGCTATTTTGTAAATGACATCGCCGAAGTCAAGGATCGGTAGGATAGTCAGTTTTACGAGGGCATGTTTGGCAGCAGGAGTGAAGGAGGCTTTGTTGCGAAATAGGAAGCAGATTCTAGATTTAACTTTGGATTGGAGATTCTTAATGTGAGTCTGGAAGTTGAGTTTACAGTCTAACCAGACACCTAGGTATTTGTAGTTGTCCACATACTCTAGGTCAGACCCGTCGAGAGTAGTGATTCTAGTCGGGTGGGCGGGTGCTAGCAGCGTTCGATTGAAAAGCATGCATTTAGTTTTACTAGTGTTTAAGAGCAGTTGGAGGCTACTGAAGGAATGTTGTATGGCATTGAAGCTCGTTTGGAGGTTTGTTAACACAGTGTCCAATGAAGGGCCAGATGTATACAAAATGGTGTCGTCTGCGTAGAGGTGGATCTGAGAGTCACCAGCAGCAAGAGCGACATCATTGATATACACAGAGCAGTGCCATTTATCACCATTGCAATAAAGGCCACAAAGTCCACCTTTTTAACCTTTAAAATGTCAGGATCCTCTTGGTGAAAGTCAACCCCTGCAGCCTGCAGTGAAGGCCTATCCACTACCATGGACTCTTCAGGAGCACCATTCAAACCCTCAACCCTTTTAACCGCTGCTGCTGGAATGATCTATACAACCCTAACTTTGGCACCTCATTTTCTTTCATTCTTGTCGGGCATTCAAAAGACGTGGCTTCATGGTTCCCACCACAATTGCAACATTTCACTTTTTCATCACTTTTATAACACGTGATATCATATTTTCCACAACTTGGACATCTCGGTTTCTCCCTTCTGCAAACCCTTGACACATGACCTCGGTCTCCCGAGTGGCGCAGTGGTCTAAGGCACTGCATGTCAGTGCTAGCTGTGCCACTAGAGATCCTGGTTCGAATCCAGGCTCTGTTGTAGCCGGCCGCGACCGGGAGACCCATGGGGCGGCGCGCAATTGGCCCAGCGTCGTCCAGGGTAGGGGAGGGAATGGCCGGCAGGGATGTAGCTCAGTTGATAGAGCATGGCGTTTGCAACGCCAAGGTTGTGGGTTCGATTCCCACAGGGGGTATGAAAAAAAATAATGTATGCACTAACTGTAAGTCGCTCTGGATAAGAGCGTCTGCTAAATGACTAAAATGTAATGACCTAAAGCTTTCCAGTGATCACACTGCATTGGTCTTGGGATAAACACTGTGTCTCTGTAGTTGATATAACCCAACTGCACTTGAGTAGGGAGAGACTCCATATCAAAAACTAAAGAACAAGATAGACTTCACTTTTTCATCATTCACCACTCGATTCATCCGACGTGCATCAATCACTCCAGAAATATTTTTCATCTCTTTAACATCGACTTGCCACGAGACACTAGATATTACCCCATTGAGGGGTGCCCTGTTCCGAAGAGACACACACAACACGTCAAACTTTTCAAATCGGGAGAGACGCAACACACGTTCCTTCTGATCCGCAGAATCACAAAAAACCAAAAAAACCCGCCTCTAGTGATCCTCACATCCTTCACTTTACCCATCACTCTCTCCACCAGTTTGGATAGCTCAAACGGTTTCTTCAGGATTGGTATTTCGATAAGCTGCTCCTTATTAACAAACCGTACTCCTGCTAGATATAAAGGGACATTCTCATCACTGTACCCTACTTTGCTCCTTTTTCCATTATTTTGAACAAGACTCCAATCCTGCTTGATTCTACCGCCATTAGATTCCCAATCCATTAATCATCCGCCTCCGACCATCTTTTCCCACAACGCCTAGTAAGGTCACAAGCACGTGATTGTTTAGAAATCTTATCAAAACAAGAGTCAAATCTAAATTCCAAGCTAAACAACGAAATAAACGTTTTTATGTTATTTAATTAGGTATATAATGACCAAATGTTGCGAAATAGCTATTAAAAAAAGGAATAAATGGCGACGGGGGCAAAGTTCGTTCTAATCGGAAGTAACGTAACCGAAGATCTTTATAGCTAAACCAAGAGACCACAGGCCGTAGTTTCAAAATGGGAACAAATAGGTCATAGTAGGCGGAGCCAAGCCGAGCTAGCGAGATCCTATTGGCGTGTTTTAGCATGCGTGCGCATGTTTCCTTTGACAAAGAGTAAAGTCTACAAAACTTAGTCCACTCTGTTCGTAACATATTGTAGTTTTGGGAACAGAAAATTAGCAGAACGTTGGCCAAATCCCATGCCGTTCCATCTTCTCCCACTGCCTGCTACTGGGCTTCCTCTCACTACCATATTTGGTTATTGAGCGGAAACGCCAAGCGGAAGCTTCACATTTATACATCCGGTGAAACATCTGTCTCGTTTCTATCTGTGACGTAACTTTGTTGATTATCGAACCCGCCGTCCTTAGGCAAGATGGCGCCGCTGTTGGTCTCGCTGAAATGTGGATTCCACTTGCAAAAACGAAAATTAGCTATTTTACTTCAACATACAAGTTCGTATCATGTTTGGAGAGGAGGTAACACACCGAATGGGAAGCAACAGACGACTTATTTGGTGAGTATTAGCCTAAAGAGGGGGAGAAGGACACTGTTCTTAGAGCGACACAAGTGCCCATCATAATGATAAAGTTAACCAGTTTGGGGTGAACGGGTGTTAAGTTGTATTAGTCAGAAAGTTAACCAAGCTTGTGGTGCATGTTTTCACAAGATTGGCATGGCTGTCGATGTTTTGCTAGCTAGGTAGGTAGGTAGTTTTGCCGCAAATTGAGGTTAAAGTGAAAGTGATTTCGACATTACTAACTAGCTGAAGAATGTAGATTGTGGGCCCCAGTGAGTGGGGCACGTTTTAACATTTCAATTTCCATTTTTGTAATTGAGTAGAAACACTTATCCAAATCAAATTGTATTTTTTTCATATGCGCCGAATACAACAGGTGTAGACATTACAGTGAAATGTTTACTTACAAGCCCTTAACCAACAATGCAGTTAAGAAAAAGTGGTAAGTAAACTCTAGATAAGTGCGGGGGCACCGGTTAGTCGAGGTACTGAGCGACTTACTTGCTGAAGGAACTAACGAAGTAAAGAAAGAGTGTCAGTGCACAGTATGATAAGATGTATGTCCGGTGAGATAAGACTGCGCATCCCACCCGTGGACCGACTGATATTAGCTGCACGTGACAGACACCATGGGCTTATTAGTGTTGCAAAACGTTTCTTCAACGGAAGTGAACAAAACGGGGCGGGACCTACCTGAATTTGTCCAATAGAAACTCTAGAAACGTTCCGTTTTGCAACTGTTTGGACTAATTTTTTTAATTTGTCTTTTATTTAACTAGGCAAGTCAATTAAGAAGAAATTCTTATTTACAATGACAGCCTACACCGGCCAAACCTGGACGACGCTGGGCCAATTGTGCGCTGCCCTATGGGACCTCCAATCATGGCCGGTTGTGATACAGCCTGGAATCGAACCAGGGGGTCTGTAGTGACGCCTCAAGCACTGAGATGCAGTGCCTTAGACCGCTGCGCCACTCGGGAGCCCAGGTGATTACACCCCAGGTGTAACTGGTTGTAAGCCAACTAGTACTGCTGGTATGATGATATGCTGTACTCACTGTTGTTGAGCAACACTGTCACTGTGGTGATATAAAACGGTTAAAAAGTTGACAAAGGAGATGATTGTGGACTACAGGGGGTAAAAAGAGGACTGAGCACGCCCCCATTCTCATCGACAGGGCTGTAGTGGAACAGGTTGAGAGCTTCAAGTTCCTTGGTGTCCACATCACCAACAAACTATCATGGTCCAAACACACCAAGACAGTTGTGAAGAGGGCACTACAAAGCCTATTCCTCCTCAGGAGACTAAAAGGATTTGGCATGGGTCCTCAGATCCTCAAAAAACAGCTGCACCATCGAGAGCATCCTGACTGGTTGCATCACTGCCTGGTTTGGTAACTGCTCGGCCTCCGACCGCAAGGCACTACAGAGGGTAGTGCGTACGGCCCAGTACATCACTGGTGCCAAGCTTCCTGCCATCCAGGACCTCTATACCAGGCGGTGTCAGAGGAAGGCCCTAAAAATTGTCAGCGACTCCATCCACCCTAGTCATAGACTGTTCTCTCTGCTACCGCACGGCAAGCGGTACCGGAGCGCCAAGTCTAGGTCCAAAAGGCTTCTTAAAAGCTTCTACCCCCAAGCCATAAGACTCCTGAACAGCTAATCATGGCTACCCGGACTATTTACATTGTTCCCCCCACCCCCCTCTTTTACGGTGTTGCTACTCTCTGTTTATTATCTATGCATAGTCACTTTAACCCACATGTACATATTACCTCGACTAACCTGTGCCCCCGCACATTGACTATGTACCGGTATCCCCTGTATACAGCCTCCCTACTGTTATTTTATTTTACTGCTGCTCTTTAATTATTTTTTTGTTTTTTTTACTTACCCATTTTTCACTTAAAATTTTTTTTTTTACTGCGTTGTTCGTTAAGGGCTTGTAAATAAGCATTTCACTGTAAGGTCTACACCTGTTGTATTCGGCGCATGTGGCAAATAAAATTTGATTTGATCCTGGATATTCTGGCACATAACTAGCTCTTGATGCCTAAAATCTTCTCTATAGGTTGTAAAAAAAAAAAATCCACCTCGAGCAATGTCTCAATTTGTTCATGACACGGGTCGTTCCATAAGTCGTTGGACGAGGGCGTCTTCTGTATGGGGGAGTTTTGTTAAGATCCCTGACGCTCGGTATGAACATTAACATGCATCGCTTGCGGTACGGTTTTGGAAGCATAAGGACCTTATCTTTCATATCAGCAAGAAATCATTTAAAAAAAAACATACTTAAAAAAGGTTAAATTGATACATGGCATGCCATGTTAGGGTTCCCACATGGCCATATCTCCACGTTACAGCGCTTATTTACGGAAAACAGACGAAAGACAAGAGGCGGCCACCTGTGCTAATTATTCATCTAGCATGCTCTGAACACCTGTGCTAATTAGCCATCTAGCATGCTCTGAACACCTGTGCTAATTAGCCATCTAGCATGCTCTGAACACCTGTGCTAATTAGCCATCTAGCATGCTCTGAACACCTGTGCTAATTAGCCATCTACCATGCTCTGAACACCTGTGCTAATTAGCCATCTAGCATGCTCTGAACACCTGTGCTAATTAGCCATCTAGCATGCTCTGAACACCTGTGCTAATTAGCCATCTAGCATGCTCTGAACACCTGTGCTAATTAGCCATCTAGCATGCTCTGAACACCTGTGCTAATTAGCCATCTAGCATGCTCTGAACACCTGTGCTAATTAGCCATCTAGCATGCTCTGAACACCTGTGCTAATTAGCCATCTAGCATGCTCTGAACACTTGTGCTAATTAGCCATCTAGCATGCTCTGAACACCTGTGCTAATTAGCCATCTAGCATGCTCTGAACACCTGTGCTAATTAGCCATCTAGCATGCTCTGAACACCTGTGTGTAAGCGTAATTTGGGAAGTGTAGCGGAAGTGTAGTTTCGTCGGAGGGAGTCACCCATAGCTGTATGTATCTGTGCAAAACTGCTGCAGTAACTTTCTCACTCATCATTATTCACAATTCATTCAGGATTATCCATAATCATCGTAGCATCAACATTAATGTAGGAGTGTTTAGAAACATATTCTATTCTTATTTACAATAAAAGTGATCAACTTTAAAGTATCTTGGTAGATAGTGTGGTCTACAGCTTATCATTAGGTACTCTACCTCAGTCGAGCAATACCTCGAGACTTCCTTAATATTAGCTGTTGTTGACAAATAGACACAGACCCCCATCCCTTGTCTTACCGGACGTAGCTGTTCTGTCCTGCCGATGCACGGAAAACCCAGCCAACTGTATATTATCCGTGTCATTGCCTTAGGCATGCTGCAAGGAGGCATGAGGACTGCAGATGTGGCCAGGGCAATAAATTGCAATGTCCGTACTGTGAGATGCCTAAGACAGCGCTACAGGGAGACAGGACGGACAGCTGATCGTCCTCGCAGTGGCAGACCACGTGTAACAACACTTGCACAGGATCGGTACATCCGAACATCACACCTGCGGGACAGGTACAGGATGGCAACAACAACTGCCCGAGTTACACCAGGAACGCACAATCCCTCCATCAGTGCTCAGACTGTCCGCAATAGGCTGAGAGTGATGTGTATTCTTTAATGAATTAGGAGATAGAACTGGGTTAATCACGAACATTGAGTTAGAATTGTTTGTTACTGGGCTAGGAATTTAATTGGGGCATTTCACTGTGTGTGGGGGAGTAGAGAGGAAATCTTCCCTAGGGTCAAATTGCTTGCTCTTACTTCCATGGCTGTCTTATCTGATGAGAGACTGAAACTAGCTTGTGGCCTTTTGTCTCTCTCTTCAAAAGGGAGCGGCACCAGGGTTGAATGGAGTTTGGGCTAGACCTTTGTCTCCTTGGTAACAGCTTGAGGGGGTGGGGTTTATGTGATTTAGGGCCTTTATGTGATTGCGGTCCTCTGTAGCTCAGCTGGTAGAGCACGGCGCTTGTAACGCCAGGGTAGTGGGTTCGATCCCCGGGACCACCCATATACAAAAAAAAAAAGAATGTATGCACGCATGACTGTAAGTCGCTTTGGATAAAAGCGTCTGCTAAATGGCATATTATATTATTATTATTTGTCATGTTTAAACTAAACATGAGTGTGTGTGCAAGACAGGGGAGCGAGTGATTGGTTGGCGTAATAGTTCAGCCGTCCTCAGGGACAAAGGAAGTGGGTGTGGAGTGATAAAGAGCGGGAAACTGAAGAGGGAGGGATTTAGAGCTAGAAGAGTTGGGGATGATGGTATATAATGTGGCGAGAGGGGGAACGGGGTGCCACTCTGCAGACTGGTATCGGCTTTGTTGAAAACTTTAATAAAGTCATTTCTTGATGCAACAAAAACTCTGTAAGACCTTATTTGTAATAAAGTATAGTGGTTATTTTCCACAACGAGAGAGGCTGGACTGAGGGCTTGTAGGCCTGTTGTAAGGCAGGTCCTCACCAGACATCACTGGCAACAACGTCGCCTATGGGCACAAACCCACCGTCGCTGGACCAGACAGGACTGGCAAAAAGTGCTCTTCACTGACGAGTCACGGTTTTCTCTCACCAGGGGTGATGGTCGGATTTGCGTTTATCGTCGAAGGAATGAGCATTACACCGAGGCCTGTACTCTGGAGCGGGATCAATTTGGAGGTGGAGGGTCCGTCATGGTCTGGGGCGGTGTGTCACAGCAACATCGGACTGAGCTTGTTGTCATTGCAGGCAATCTCAACGCTGTGCGTTACAGGGAAGACATCCTCCTCCCTCATGTGGTACCCTTCCTGCAGGCTCATCCTGACATGACCCTCCAGCATGACAATGCCACCAGCCATACTGCTCGTTCTGTGTGTGATTTCCTGCAAGACAGGAATGTCAGTGTTCTGCCATGGCCAGCGAAGAGCCCGGATCTCAATCCCATTGAGCACATCTGGGACCTGTTGGATCGGAGGGTGAAGGCTAGGGCCATTCCCCCCAGAAATGTCCGGGAACTTGCAGGTGCCTTGGTGGAAGAGTGAGGTAACATCTCACAGCAAGAACTGGCAAATCTGGTGCAGTCCATGAGGAGGAGATGCACTGCAGTACTTAATGCAGCTGGTGGCCACACCAGATACTGACTGTTACTTTTGATTTTGACCCCCCCTTTGTTCAGGGACACATTATTCAATTTCTGTTAGTCACATGTCTGTGGAACTTGTTCAGTTTATGTCTCAGTTGTTGAATCTTGTTATGTTCATACAAATATTTACACATGTTAAGTTTGCTGAAAATAAACGCAGTTGACAGTGAGAGGACGTTTCTTTTTTTTGCTGAGATTATATTATATGAATCCTATAAATTCAAATGGTCAATATGGGTGCAATCAATTAGCTTAATTTTTCAGACATCAATTATATTTCAACAAAATAATGTTGTGGGGATTTTAATCTGATCTGTTTCTAACCACAGAAAGGATTTCAGAACAATCTGATATGGTGGGTGTCATGGCTTGCTGAAAGGACACGGAACGACCCACAGGTCATCAATAAGGGTTACCACCACCACAAACACCTAACCTCGGTCTCCTAAAGACGATCTGTTAAATATTACCTGTACATTGTGACCTCAACTGACACCGGCTGTGTTTGAACTAACATGCTCTTTGGCCCACTGTTTTATCTCTCAGCCCTGAGAGGAATCTTTCAACAGGAAGGAATGTCTCTGTTCTATTCCGTCTGGATCTGTAAATGTTTACTGAAACAAGCTCATCCCCTCTTCTCCTCTCCTGTTCTGTAGCTGAGCCCCAACCTGAGGACAGCCACATGGACAGTCAACAGGAGTGACAACAACAGACGTATACTGGAGGCTGCAAAGGTACGTTACATTGTCATTGGAGCCATTTACGATATCAGAAATGATTAAGTTTGAATATGAACTCTGAAGAATCTAGTATATAGTGTAATATTGTGTTTGTGTGTGCTTGCTCACAGCATTTGCAGGTGACAGAGCGAACATGTTGGCACGGTAATGCAGGTGGAAGACTTAACGCAGACCCCAAAAATGTGGTAAGAAAAATAGAACTTCCAAATGTTCTAAAACAGAAGCATGTTATGTTTTATTGGCTCTATGATCAGCAGGTAAACAGAGAGAAAATAGGGGATCATTAATTTGTTCCTAACTCAATTCTGCAGGGAAAGGGTCACCTTTACTTTCATAGCCAACTGATTGTGTTAATTCATTCCACTACTAGACCAGCAACAACTGATTGTGTTAAAATAAACAGAAATCACTCCGCCATTTCCTGGTTGCTAAAATTCTACTAGTTCTCCTAATTTATAGTTTGTGACAAAACAAGCAGTCGTTGGGCAGAGAATCATCCCATAGGGCGGCGCACTATTGGCCCAGCGTCGTCCGGGTTTGGCAGGTGTAGGCCGTCATTGTAAATAAGAATTTGTTCTTAACTGAGCCTAGTTAAATAAAGGTTAAATAAATAAAAAATAAAAAATGGTACCCTCTAAACCGCTGTGAAATATATTTTCCATAACCACAAAGATAGTATTTTCAGCTGTTTGAAGCTGGTGTACAAAACCGAAAGCAAAAGACGCAAAAACAAAACTTAACTGGAAGCATAGAAATAGTAGAACATAGAACAGATCTACTTCTTCTTAGACTTGTTTTCAATGAGAATGACAGATCTATAACTCACATTTCTATGTGAAGTTGGTCGGTCGCCCAAAAAGTTACATATTGCAGCTTTAATTAATTCCACTACTAGATCAGCAACAACTGATTAAAAGCAGTGGTGGAAAAAGTACCCAATTATCTTAATTCTTTTTTATACTTGAGCAAAAGTAAAGTTACCTTTTAATAGAAAATTACTCAAGTAAAAGTGAGTCACCAGTAAAATACTACCTGAGTAAAAGTGTAAAAGTATTTGGTTTTAAATATACTTAAGTATCAAAAGTAAATGTAATTTCTAAAATATATAAGTATCAAAAGTAAAAGTATAAATCATTTCACAATTCTTATATTAAGCAAGCCAGACTTCACGATTGTTTTGTTATTTTTCAAATGTACGGATAGCCAGGGGCGCACTCCAACACTCAGACATAATTTACAAAAGATGCATGTGTGTTTAGTGAGTCCGCCAGATCAGAGGCAGTAGGGATGACCAGGGATGTTCTCTTGATAAGTGTGTGAATTGGACCATTTTCCTGTCCTGCTAAGCATTCGAAATGTAACAAGTAATTTTGTGTGTCAGGGAAATTGTATGGAGTGAAAAGTACATTATTTTCGTTAGGAATGTAGTGAAGTAAAAGTTGTCAAATAGAAATGGTAAAGTACAGATACCCCAAAAAACTGCTAAAGTATTCAGACCCCTTGAATTTCTTCACATTTTGTTATGTTACAGCCTTATTCAAAAATGTATTGAATGTTTTAAAATCCCATAATGACAAAGCGAAAACAGGTTTTTAGAAATGTTTGGTAATTTATTACAAATAAAAAACAGAAATACCTTATTTACATAAGTATTCAGACCCTTTGCTATGAGACTCGAAATTGAGCTCAGATGCATCTTGTTTCCATTGATCATCCTTGAGATGTTTCTACAACTTGATTGGAGTCCACCTGTGGTAAATTCAATTGATTGGACATGATTTGGAAAGGCACACACCTGTCTTTATAAGGTCCCACAGTTGACAGTGCATGTCAGAGCAAAAACCAAGTCATGAAGTCGAAGGAATTGTCCTTAGAGCTCCGAGACAGGATTGTGTAGAGGCACAGATCTGGGGAAGGGTACCAAAAAATGTCTGCAGCATTGAAGGTCCCCAAGAACACAGTGGCCTTTTAAATGGAAGAAGTTTGCAACCACCAAGACTCTTCCTAGAGCTGGCTGCCCGGCCAAACTGAGCAATCGGAGAAGGGCCTTGGGAGGTGACCAAGAACCCGATGGTCACTCTGACAGAGCTCCAGAGTTCCTCTGTGGAGATGGGAGAACCTTCCAGAAGGACAACCATCTCTGCAGCACTCCACCAATCAGGCCTTTATGGTAGAGTGGCCAGACGGAAACCACTCCTCAGTAAAAGGCACATGACAGCCCGCTTGGAGTTTGCCAAAACGCACCTAAAGGACTCTCAGACCATGAGAAATAAGATTCTCTGGTCTGATGAAACCAAGATTGAGCTCTTTGTCCTGAATGCCAAGCGTCACGTCTGGAGGAAACCTGGCACCATCCCTACGGTGAAGCATGGTGGTGGCAGCATCATACTGTGGGGATGTTTTTCAGCGGCAGGGACTGGGAGACTAGTCAGGATCGAGGCAAAGATGAACAGAGATCCTTGATGAACAGAGATCCTTGATGAAAAGCTGCTCCAGAGCGCTCAGGACCTCAGACTGGGGCGAATGTTCACCTTCCAACAGGACAATGACCCTAAGCACACAGCCAAAACAACGCAGGAGTGGCTTCGGGACAAGCCTCTGAATGTCCTTGAGTGGCCCAGCCAGAGCCCGGACTTGAACCCGATCTAACATCTCTGGAGAGACCTGAAAAAAGCTGTTCAGCGATGCTCCCCATCCAACCTGACAGAGCTTGAGAGGATCTGCAGAGAAGAATGGGAGAAACTCCCCAAATACAGATGTGCCAAGCTTGTAGCGTCATACCCAAGAAGACTCGAGGCTGTAATCGCTGCCAAAGGTGCTTCAACAAAGTACAGAGTAAAAGGTCTGAATACTTATGTAAATGTGATATTTCAGTTTATAATTTTTAATAAATTAGCAGAAATATCCAAAAACCTGTTTTTGCTTCATCATTATGGGGTATTGTGTGTAGAATAAGGCTGAAACGTAACAAACTGTGGAACAAGTCAAGGGGTCTGATGTGTGCACTCACTAACTGTGAGTCGCTCTGGATAATATATTATTATTATAGTCTGCTAAATGACTCAAATGTAAAAGGGGTCTGAATACTTTCTAAAGGCACTGTAAATAGTACTTTCAAGTATTTTTACTTAAATACTTTACACCACTGGATTAAAGCCAGATTTTGCCATAACACACACGCTAGTGTTGTCACGATACCAGCATTTTTTACTTCAATACCAGGTTTAGTATCATGATACTCTATACCAGGGCTCCCAACCCTGTTCCTGGAGAGATACCCTCCTGTAGGTTTTCACTCCAACCCTGTTCCTGGAGAGATACCCTCCTGTAGGTTTTCACTCCAACCCTGTTCCTGGAGAGATACCCTCCTGTAGGTTTTCACTCCAACCCTGTTCCTGGAGAGATACCCTCCTGTAGGTTTTCACTCCAACCCTGTTCCTGGAGAGATACCCTCCTGTAGGTTCTCTCTCCAACCCTGTTCCTGGAGAGATACCCTCCTGTAGGTTTTCACTCCAACCCTGTTCCTGGAGAGCTACCCTCCTGTAGGTTTTCACTCCAACCCTGTTCCTGGAGAGCTACCCTCCTGTAGGTTTTCACTCCAACCCTGTTCCTGGAGAGCTACCCTCCTGTAGGTTTTCACTCCAACCCTGTTCCTGGAGAGCTACCCTCCTGTAGGTTTTCACTCCAACCCTGTTCCTGGAGAGATACCCTCCTGTAGGTTTTCACTCCAACCCTGTTCCTGGAGAGATACCCTTAGTTGTAACCAACCTAATTAATTTGATCAACCAATTAATTATTAGAATCAGGTGCGCTAGATTAGGGTTGGAGTGAAAACCTCCAGGAGGGTATCTCTCCAGGAACAGGGTCGGAGTGAAAACCTACAGGAGGGTATCACTCCAGGAACAGGGTTGGAGTGAAAACCTACAGGAGGGTTTCTCTCCAGGAACAGGGTTGGAGAGCTCTGCTCTATACCATCACGACACTCGATACCAAAACGATACCACAGCAACAAAAATAAGGTGTATTACCCAGAATGATCCAGACAGATAAACTCAGCCACTGCTCTGTTCAATCGTTGGGCATCTTTTGAGTTCATTACATTTGAATGTCTTGTTTTGTTGACAGCATGTATGCATTAATTAATCAATGTTACTTTTTTTAACCAACTAACTACAAAACAACAATGTTAATGATTAATTTGAATGGTAAACCTCAGTTGATAAACTGGGTAAATCAAGACGTAGCCTAAGTCTATTCACAATACAGGTGAATGCATATTATTCAATAGGAGTGTGATCAAGACATAGCCTAGGTCTATTCACAATACAGGTGAATGCATATTATTCAATAGGAGTGGGATCAAGACATAGCCTAGGTCTATTCACAATACAGGTGAATGCATATTATTCAATAGGAGTGTGTGCATGCATTGAGTTATTCAGCTTGTTTTAGTTGATATCATGGTGTTACAGATGAGAAACAATCCCTTCCATTTAGGACCTATTTTATTGGCAACTAGGAGAACATTTATTGTATTGTACTGATCAACAACATTTGCATAGAAGAAGCCATCCCTTATAAAATGTGTGCTGTCTCTTTAAGAGAGTAATGACGTAATTTGCCAGGCAGAATGTGGCTGTGGAATCGGACTTTGTTGCTATGGAATCTAGTGGAAACCAGACAGGAGGTGAGGGAGATGATGAAGTGACTGAGTTTTTGGTGGTGAGGGAACTAAGTTAATTAATAACGGTTTTAGTGACACTCAGCTTCAGCATATTTAGTATTATGGTTTCATATTTACATTTTAGTCATTTAGCAGACGCTCTTATCCAGAGCGACTTACAGTTAGTGAGTGCATACATTATAAAAAAAAAAAAATCATATTGGCCCCCGTGGGAAACGAACCCACATCCCTGCCGGCCAAACCCTCCCCTACCTTGAACGACGCTGGACCAATTGTGCGCCGCCCATGGGTCTCCCGGTTGCGGCCGGCTGCGACAGAGCCTGGACTCGAACCAGGATCTCTAGTGGCACAGCTAGCACTGCGATGCAGAGCCTTAGACCACTGCGCCACTCAGGAGTCATATTATCACAAACAAAGGACTAGGGTAGTGAATTCAGCTGTCAGCTAGCAAGGAAAGTTAGCCTACAATTACAGCTGGAAGCTACCGGTATCGTCTTGCATTGTAAAGTGTTCTAGCCTGTAGGGACATTGTTTTGTGAACAGTAATGAAGAGTTTCAAAACGTCTACATGCCGTGTTGCATCATAAGTGTGTTAAGCTCTGTGCATTATGAGTGGGAGGCGAACAACGCAGCCAGACAGCTCTAGTAATGGATGAGGAGGTGGAGCGAGCAGCCAGACAGCTCTAGTAATGGATGAGGAGGTGGAGCGGGAAGCCAGACAGCTCTAGTAATGGATGAGGAGGTGGAGCGGGGAGCCAGACAGCTCTAGTAATGGATGAGGAGGTGGAGTGGGCAGCCAGACAGCTCTAGTAATGGATGAGGAGGTGGAGCGGGAAGCCAGACAGCTCTAGTAATGGATGAGGAGGTGGAGCGGGCAGCCAGACAGCTCTAGTAATGGATGAGGAGGTGGAGTGGGCAGCCAGACAGCTCTAGTAATGGATGAGGAGGTGGAGCGGGAAGCCAGACAGCTCTAGTAATGGATGAGGAGGTGGAGCGGGAAGCCAGACAGCTCTAGTAATGGATGAGGAGGTGGAGCGGGCAGCCAGACAGCTCTAGTAATGGATGAGGAGGTGGAGCGGAGAGCCAGACAGCTCTAGTAATGGATGAGGAGGTGGAGCGGGCAGCCAGACAGCTCTAGTAATGGATGAGGAGGTGGAGCGGGCAGCCAGACAGCTCTAGTAATGGATGAGGAGGTGGAGAGGGAAGCCAGACAGGTCTAGTAATGGATGAGGAGGTGGAGCGGGAAGCCAGACAGCTCTAGTAATGGATGAGGAGGTGGAGCGGGAAGCCAGACAGCTCTAGTAATGGATGAGGAGGTGGAGCGGGCAGCCAGACAGCTCTAGTAATGGATGAGGAGGTGGAGCGGGCAGCCAGACAGCTCTAGTAATGGATGAGGAGGTGGAGCGGGCAGCCAGACAGCTCTAGTAATGGATGAGGAGGTGGAGCGGGAAGCCAGACAGCTCTAGTAATGGATGAGGAGGTGGAGCAGGCAGCCAGACAGCTCTAGTAATGGATGAGGAGGTGGAGCGGGCAGCCAGACAGCTCTAGTAATGGATGAGGAGGTGGAGCAGGCAGCCAGACAGCTCTAGTAATGGATGAGGAGGTGGAGTGGGAAGCCAGACAGCTCTAGTAATGGATGAGGAGGTGGAGCGGGCAGCCAGACAGCTCTAGTAATGGATGAGGAGGTGGAGCGGGAAGCCAGACAGCTCTAGTAATGGATGAGGAGGTGGAGCGGGAAGCCAGACAGCTCTAGTAATGGATGAGGAGGTGGAGCGGGAAGCCAGACAGCTCTAGTAATGGATGAGGAGGTGGAGCGGGCAGCCAGACAGCTCTAGTAATGGATGAGGAGGTGGAGCGGGCAGCCAGACAGCTCTAGTAATGGATGAGGAGGTGGAGTGGGCAGCCAGACAGCTCTAGTAATGGATGAGGAGGTGGAGCGGGAAGCCAGACAGCTCTAGTAATGGATGAGGAGGTGGAGCGGGAAGCCAGACAGCTCTAGTAATGGATGAGGAGGTGGAGCGGGCAGCCAGACAGCTCTAGTAATGGATGAGGAGGTGGAGCGGGAAGCCAGACAGCTCTAGTAATGGATGAGGAGGTGGAGCGGGCAGCCAGACAGCTCTAGTAATGGATGAGGAGGTGGAGCGGGCAGCCAGACAGCTCTAGTAATGGATGAGGAGGTGGAGCGGGAAGCCAGACAGCTCTAGTAATGGATGAGGAGGTGGAGCGGGCAGCCAGACAGCTCTAGTAATGGATGAGGAGGTGGAGAGAAGTAGGACAGCTCTAGTAATGGATGAGGAGGTGGAGCGGGCAGCCAGACAGCTCTAGTAATGGATGAGGAGGTGGAGCGGGCAGCCAGACAGCTCTAGTAATGGATGAGGAGGTGGAGCGGGAAGCCAGACAGCTCTAGTAATGGATGAGGAGGTGGAGAGAAGTAGGACAGCAGCTGGACAGCAGCTACAGGCCTGTCCAATTGTGAAAGAGAACTACAGGATGATATTGGACAAGCAGTACACAATGTCTTGCAATATTGTTATAAAAGCAGCCTTCGTCATCAATGGTTCAAAACAATGAGCAACTGCTTCAGGCACAGTATTATTTGTCAATGTTTTGGACAAGTGAAGCTTTTTCCAACGTCTTGTGAAGTTAGAAGATGCGTTACCTTCCTCTTCTGTGGTCACAGTGAGGAGGAAAACGTATAAATAATAATGGATGCCATTTAGCTTTTGTCCGTAGCGATGTGTGCATAAATGTTTCGTGTATGGGTGGCCCCAGCGGGAATCGAACCCACAATCCTTGTCTTTGCAACCTCCATGCTCTACCAACTGAGCCATGTGAATAAAACAATGTTATGTCATCTAACAGTGGTTTTTCCTTGTTGTGTCCTGGTGGCAGTTGAAGGAGGTGAATTCCAGGACCATCCTGTCTAACATGTTGTCCTACGTGTGGCCCAAGGACCGGCCTGATCTACGGGCTAGAGTAGCCATCGCCCTGGGGCTGCTGGCTGGAGCCAAGGTAGGCTGATGAAACACACACACGTCTGCTGGCTAACGTTTACACCTCAAACACCTTTCACATTTTGTTGCGTTACAATGTGGGATTGAAATGTACACTACCGTTCAAAAGTTTGGGGTCACTTAGAAATGTTCTTGTTTTCCATGAAAACTTACATGAAATGAGTTTGAATAGGAAATATAGCAAAATTAGGTGCCATTAATACAGGTAACGAGTGGAGGACAGAGGAGCCTCTTAAAGAAGAAGTTACAGGTCTGTGAGAGCCAGAAATCTTGCTTGTTTGTAGGTGACCAAATACTTATTTTCCACCATAATTTGCAAATAAATTCATAAAAAATCCTACAATGTGATTTTCTGGATTTTTTTTTTCTCAATTTGTCTGTCATAGTTGACGTGTACCTATGATGAAAATTACAGGCCTCTCTCATCTTTTTAAGTGGGAGAACTTGCACAATTGGTGGCTGACTAAATACTTTTTTCCCCCCACTGTATATGCAAATTGCCATCATAAAAACTGAGGCAGCAGACTTTGTGAAAATTAATATTTGTGTCATTCTCAAAACGTTTGACCAGGACTGTATAGCCGACAGGAGACCACTGTAAACCAAAGCCCTTCTGAACTGAAAAGAATACAAATATTCCAAAACATGCATCTGTATGCAACAAGGCACTAAAGTAATACTGTACAAAGACATGGCAAAGGAATACACTTTTTGGCCTAAATGCAAAGCCTTATGTTTGGGGCAAATCCAACACAACACATCACTGAGTAACTGCCTCCTTATTTTCAACCATGGTGGTGGCTGCATCATGGTATGGGTATTCTTGATATCGGCAAAGACTGGGGAGTTTTTCAGGATGAAATGGGATGAAGCTAAGCACAGGCAAAATCCTGGAGGAAAACCTGCTTCAGTCTGCTTTCCACCAGACACTGGGAGAGGAATTCACCTTTCAGCCGGACAATAACCTACAACACAAGGCCACATCTACACTGGAGTTACTTACCAAGAAGACAGTGGATGTTCCTGAGTGACCAAGTTACAGTTTTTACTTAAATCTGCTTGAAAATCTATGGCAAGACTTGAACATTGCTGTCTAGACATGATCCCCAACACCTTGACAGAGCTTGAATAATTTTGAAAAGAATACTGGGCAAATATTGCACAATCCAGGTGTGCAAAGCTCTTGTGAGACTTACCCAGAAAACTCACAGCTGTAATTGCTACCAAATGTGTTTGTAACATGTATTGACTCTGGTGAATCTAACCAAGATATATTACGGTTTTCTTTAAATCTCCCTTTCTTTTTTTGACTTTGACATCAGAGTATTTAGATCATTGAAGAAGTCACAGTGATGCCGAAACGTTGGTGGTTTTTCACCCAATAAATGACTGGGAGGTTCTACATATGGAGGGAGACTCTTTGTTTTCATAGCTTCCAGTTTATTCTCCGTTAGTCACTCTACACTAAATCATGTTCTCTGGGTGTTTCATTAGTCAGCACCTCTACACTAAATAATGTTCTCTGGGTGTGTCGTTAGTCAGCACCTCTAACCTAAATCATGTTCTCTGGGTGTTTCGTTAGTCACTCTACACTAAATCATGTTCTCTGGGTGTTTCGTTAGCTCATACTTTTTATTAGATCGTTGAACAAAATAACAATTGAGTTCCATTTTAGTCCTCTTTGTAACACAATAAAATGTGAAGAAATCCAAGGGGAGACTTCGTATAGGCACTGAGTGAACACAGTGGGTGTGTGTCTAGACTTGGATGGGGTACATACTGGGGTACATACTGGGGTACATACTGGGGAACATACTGGGGAACATACTGGGGTACATACTGGGGTACATACTGGGGTAACATACTGGGGGAACATACTGGGGTACATACTGGGGAAACATACTGGGGGGGCTGCAGGGGAACATACTGGGGAACATACTGGGGTACATACTGGGGAACATACTGGGTACATACTGGGGAACATACTGGGGTACATACTGGGGAACATACTGGGGAACCTACTGGGGAACATACTGGGGTACATACTGGGGAACATACTGGGGTACATACTGGGGAACATACTGGGGTACATACTGGGGAACATACTGGGGTACATACTGGGGAACATACTGGGGTACATACTGGGGTACATACTGGGGAACATACTGGGGTACATACTGGGGTACATACTGGGGAACATACTGGGGTACCTACTGGGGAACATACTGGGGTACATACTGGGGAACATACTGGGGTCATACTGGGGTACATACTGGGGTACATACTGGGGAACATACTGGGGTACATACTGGGGAACATACTGGGGTACATACTGGGGAACATACTGGGGTATATACTGGGGAACATACTGGGGGGGCTGCAGGGGAACATACTGGGGAACATACTGGGGTACCATACTGGGGAACATACTGGGGTACATACTGGGGAACATACTGGGGTATATACTGGGGAACATACTGGGGAACATACTGCTGGGGCTGCAGGGGAACATACTGGGGAACATACTGGGGAACATACTGGGGGGGCTGCAGGGGAACATACTGAGGGGGCTGCAGGGGTGCATACTGGGGAACATACTGGGGTACATACTGGGGTACATACTGGGGTACATACTGGGGAACATACTGGGGAACATACTGGGGAACATACTGCTGGGGCTGCAGGGGAACATACCTGGGGAACATACTGGGGGGGGCTGCAGGGGAACATACTGGGGAACATACTGGGGAACATACTGGGGAACATACTGGGGAACATACTGCTGGGGCTGCAGGGGAACATACTGGGGAACATACTGGGGGGGGCTGCAGGGGAACATACTGGGGAACATACTGGGGAACATACTGGGGGGGCTGCAGGGGAACATACTGAGGGGGCTGCAGGGGTGCATACTGGGGAACATACTGGGGGGGCTGCAGGGGAACATACTGGGGAACATACTGGGGTACATACTGGGGAACATACTGGGGAACATACTGGGGTACATACTGGGGAACATACTGGGGAACATACTGGGGGGGCTGCAGGGGAACATACTGAGGGGGCTGCAGGGGAACATACTGGGGAACATACTGGGGAACATACTGGGGGGGCTGCAGGGGAACATACTGGGGAACATACTGGGGTACATACTGGGGGGGGCTGCAGGGGAACATACTGGGGAACATACTGGGGAACATACTGGGGAACATACTGGGGGGGGCTGCAGGGAACATACTGGGGAACATACTGGGGAACATACTGGGGTACATACTGCTGGGGCTGCAGGGGAACATACAGGGGAACATACTGGGGAACATACTGGGGAACATACTGGGGTACATACTGGGGCTGCAGGGGAACATACTGGGGAACAATACTGGGGGGGCTGCAGGGGAACATACTGGGGAACATACTGGGGAACATACTGGGGAACATACTGGGGTACATACTGGGGTACATACTGCTGGGGCTGCAGGGGAACATACTGGGGAACATACTGGGGAACATACTGCTGGGGCTGCAGGGGAACATACTGGGGTACATACTGGGGTACATACTGGGGAACATACTGGGGAACATACTGGGGAACATACTGGGGGGGCTGCAGGGGAACATACTGGGGAACATACTGGGGAACATACTGGGGGGCTGCAGGGGAACATACTGGGGGGGCTGCAGGGAACATACTGGGGAACATACTGGGGTACATACTGGGGGAACATACTGGGGGAACATACTGCTGGGGCTGCAGGGGAACAATACTGGGGAACATACTGGGGAACATACTGGGGGGGGCTGCAGGGAACATACTGGGGAACATACCTGGGGTACATACTGGGGGGGCTGCAGGGGAACATACTGGGGAACATACTGGGGGAACATACTGGGGGGGCTGCAGGGGGAACATACTGGGGAACATACTGGGGAACCATACTGGGGTACTACTGCTGGGGCTGCAGGGGAACATAACAGGGGAACATACTGGGGAACATACTGGGGACATACTGGGTACATACTGCTGGGGCTGCAGGGGAACATACTGGGGAACATACTGGGGGGGGCTAAAGGGGAACATACTGGGGAACATACTGGGGAACATACTGGGGTACATACTGGGGTACATACTGCTGGGGCTGCAGGGGAACATACTGGGGAACATACTGGGGGAACATACTGGGGGGGCTGGCAAGGGGAACATACTGAGGGGGCTGCAGGGTGCATACTGGGGAACATACTGGGGGGGGGCTGCAGGGGGAACATACTGGGGAACATACTGGGGTACATACGGGGTACTACTGGGGAACATACTGGGGAACATACTGGGGAACATACTGGGAGATACTGGGGGGCTGCAGGGGAACATACTGAGGGGGCTGCAGGGGAACATACTGGGGTACATACTGGGGAACATACTGGGGAACATACTGCTGGGGCTGCAGGGGAACATACTGAGGGGGCTGCAGGGGAACATACTGGGGAACATACTGGGGAACATACTGGGGGGGGCTGCAGGGGAACATACTGGGGGAACATACTGGGGTACATACTGGGGGGGCTGCAGGGGAACATACTGGGGAACATACTGGGGAACATACTGGGGGGGCTGCAGGGGAACATACTGGGGAACATACTGGGGAACATACTGGGGTACATACTGGGGTACATACTGCTGGGGCTGCAGGGGAACATACTGGGGAACATACTGGGGAACATACTGGGGTACATACTGCTGGGGCTGCAGGGGAACATACAGGGGAACATACTGGGGAACATACTGGGGAACATACTGGGGGTACATACTGCTGGGGCTGCAGGGGAACATACTGGGGAACATACTGGGGGGGGCTGCAGGGGAACATACTGGGGAACATACTGGGGAACATACAGGGGACATACTGGGGACATACTGGGGAACATACTGGGGTACATACTGCTGGGGGGTGCAGGGGAACATACTGGGGATACATACTGGGAACATACTGGGGAACATACTGCTGGGGCTGCAGGGGAACATACTGGGGAACATACTGGGGAACATACTGGGGCGGGCTGCAGGGGAACATACTGGGGAACATACTGGGGAAATACTGGGGGGGGCTGCAGGGGAACATACTGGGGAACATACTGGGGAAACATACTGGCTGGGGGGCTGCAGGGGAACATACGTGGGGAACATACTGGGGAACATACTGGGGTAACATACTAGGGGTACATACTGGGGAACATTACTGGGTGGGGGGGACGGGGGCTGCAGGGGAACATACTGGGGAACATACCTGCTGGGGCTGCAGGGGAACCTACTGGGGACATTACTGGGGAACATACTGCTGGGGCTGAGGGGAACATACTGGGGGGAACATACTGGGGAACATACTGGGGAACATACTGGGGGAACATAACTCTGCTGGGGCTGCAGGGGGGAAACATACTGGGGGAACATACTGGGGGGGCTGCAGGGGAAACATACTGGGGGGGCTGCAGGGGAACATACTGGGGAACATACTGGGTACATACTGGGGTACATAACTGGGGTACATACTGGGGAACATACTGGGGAACATACTGCTGGGGCTGCAGGGGAACATACTGGGGTTGCATACTGGGGGGCTGCCAGGGAACATACTGGGGAACATACTGGGGTACATACTAGGTGGTACATACTGCTGGGGCTGCAGGGGAACATACAGGGGAACATACTGGGGGGGCTGCAGGGGAAATACTGGGGAACATACTGGGGAACATACTGGGGGGGCTGCAGGGGAACATACTGGGGAACATACTGGGGTACATACTGCTGGGGCTGCAGGGGAACATACTGGGGAACATACTGGGGAACATACTGGGGTACATACTGGGGTACATACTGGCTGGGGCTGCAGGGGAACATACAGGGGAACATACTGGGGGGGGCTGCAGGGGAACATACTGGGGTACATAATGGGGGAACATACTGGGGGGGCTGCAGGGGAACATACTGGGGAACATACTGGGGTACATACTGCTGGGGCTGCAGGGGGACATACTGGGGGAACATACTGGGGAACATACTGGGGAACATACTGGGGGGGCTGCAGGGGAACATACTGGGGAACATACTGGGGAACATACTGGGGGGGCTGCAGGGGAACATACTGGGGAACATACTGGGGAACATACTGCTGGGGCTGCAGGGGAACATACTGGGGGAACATACTGGGGTACCTACTGGGGGGGCTGCAGGGGAACATACTGGGGGGGCTGCAGGGGAACATACTGGGGAACATACTGGGGTACATACTGGGGTACATACTGGGGAACATACTGGGGTATATACTGGGGTACATACTGGGGTACATACTGGGGAACATACTGCTGGGGCTGCAGGGGAACATACAGGGGTGCATACTGGGGGGGCTGCAGGGGAACATACTGGGGGGGGCTGCAGGGGAACATACTGGGGAACATACTGGGGTACATACTGGGGTACATACTGGGGAACATACTGGGGAACATACTGGGGAACATACTGGGGGGGCTGCAGGGGAACATACTGGGGGGGCTGCAGGGGAACATACTGGGGAACATACTGGGGTACATACTGGGGTACATACTGGGGAACATACTGGGGAACATACTGCTGGGGCTGCAGGGGAACATACAGGGGTGCATACTGGGGGGGCTGCAGGGGTGCGTGCTTATGACTAGAAGTTAAGGAAGATTTGTTGTTAACCACAACAGTCACATGATCCTATAATAATAATAATAATATGCCATTTAGCAGACGCTTTTATCCAAAGCGACTTACAGTCATGCGTGCATACATTTTTTTGTTTGTGTGTGTATGGGTGGTCCCGGGGATCGAACCCACTACCTTGGCGTTACAAGCGCCGTGCTCTACCAGCTGAGCTACAGAGGACCTATCCTGCTACAACACTGCATGACCCCATGACCCCATGACCCCACTCCTCCTATCTGTGTATTATACACTCTCTAAATCCTCCAATGTATTACTGTGATGTCTGTCTGGTTTTCAAGCTTGTTTTAGTGTAGGTATCTGTATCTGCTTGATTCCCCTTGCCCTGCCAGAGCCTGAGGAGTCTCCCCATCTCACTGCCAGAGCCTGAGGAGTCCTCCCCATCTCACTGCCAGAGCCTGAGGAGTCTCCCCATCTCACTGCCAGAGCATGAGGAGTCTCCCCATCTCACTGCCAGAGCCTGAGGAGTCTCCCCATCTCACTGCCAGAGCCTGAGGAGTCTCCCCATCTCACTGCCAGAGCCTGAGGAGTCTCCCCATCTCACTGCCAGAGCCTGAGGAGTCTCCCCATCTCACTGTCAGAGCCTGAGGAGTCTCCCCATCTCACTGCCAGAGCCTGAGGAGTCTCCCCATCTCACTGCCAGAGCCTGAGGAGTATCCCCATCTCACTGCCAGAGCCTGAGGAGTCTCCCCATCTCACTGCCAGAGCCTGAGGAGTATCCCCATCTCACTGCCAGAGCCGGAGGAGTCTCCCCATCTCACTGCCAGAGCCTGAGGAGTCTCCCCATCTCACTGCCAGAGCCTGAGGAGTCTCCCCATCTCACTGTCTAGACCAGATGTCTTCATCTCTACCTCTGATGTCTAGATTGGTGTGTTAAACAAGGATTATCTTCAGCTTTATAAAGACCCCATCCATCGTACCAGTAATCTCGTTACCAGACACCAGAGTCTGGTGGACCAACGCGTCAAACTTGTCCTTCATTAGCAAATAGAAAGACAAGGAGAAGCTCCCGGTGCATAGGCATTGGCTTAATCGGCTTAATCTACCAACCAATCATCTCACACAGCACTTTCCCCCCTAACCCTGCCCTGTACGTGTCTTCCATACGTGTCTTGCTTCCATTTGGAGCCATGCCTCGCAGACGTGATTCGTTAAAATTACATAAAAAATACTTTACTCAGTAAGGTCACTCCCATAGAATTCTATGATCACTCCCACTAAGGCCAACCTTGATATCCCAGGTTTAAGTGCTGTATCCCTCCCCTCCTCCATCTCTACCACCTCACTACACCGGCTCTGACGCTCGACGACTGTGGCAGGGCTTGCAAACTATCAAATAAAAATTTTATTTGCCACATGCGCCGAATACAACAGGTGTAGACATTACAGTGAAATGCTTACTTACAAGCCCTTAACCAACAATGCAGTTTTAAGAAAATAAAAAAAAGAGTCTGGGTAGCCATGATTAGCTGTTCAGGAGTCTTATGGCTTGGGGGTAGAAGCTTCCTGATGGGCCGTCCCCTCCAAGCTCCTCCAACAGTAGGCAGGTGGCTCAGGATTCAAACCTTCTCAAACAGCCTGATTCATACTCTTGGAGGTGCTCCTACAATAATTTGATTTGTACCGCATACAAGGTAATGTATTGCATTCTTTCCACAATAAGACATTACCCCATTCCACTACCTTAAAAATAATAATATTAAAATAAGCTTTGATACTAACAACACAATCAGGCTTGATTAAGTTGTTTTGTCTTGTAGTAATGTGGAGCCTGTATTTCCTTAACTTTATTTTAACAATACATTCATTTAATATTTGTTTTTAAATATATACAGTTTCCAGTCAAACGTTTGAACACATCTACTCATTCAATGGATTTTCTTTATTTTAACTATTTTCTACGTCGTAGAATAATAGTGAAGACATCAAAACTATGAAATAACACATATGGAATCATGTAGTAACCAAAAAATTGTTAAACAAATCAAAATATATTTTCTATTTGAGATTCTTCAAAGTAGCCACCCTTTGCCTTGGTGACAGCTTTGCACACGCTTGGCATTCTCTCAACCAGCTTCACCTGGAATGCTTTTCCAACAGTCTTGGAGTTCCCACATATGCTGAGCACTTGTTGGCTGCTTTTCCTTCACTCTGCGGTCCAACTCATCCCAAACCATCTCAATTGGGTTGAGGTCGGGGGATTGTGGAGGCCAGGTCATCTGATGCAGCACTCCATCACTCTCCTTCTTGGTAAAATAGCCCTTACATAGCCTGGAGGTGTGTTTTGGGTCATTGTCCTGTTGAAAAACAAATGATAGTCCCACTAAGCCCAAACCAGATGGGATGGCGTATCGCTGCAGAATGCTGTGGTAGCCATGCTGGTTAAGTGTGCCTTGAATTCTAAATAAATCACAGACAGTGTCACCAGCAAAGCACCATCACACCTCCTCCTCCATGCTTCACGGTGGGAAATACACATGCGGAGATCATCAGTTCACTTACTCTGCATCTCACAAAGACACAGTGGTTGGAACCAAAAATCTCAAATTTGGACTCCAGACCAAAGGACAGATTTCCACCGGTCTAATGTCCATTGCTCGTGTTTCTTGGCCCAAGCAGGTCTCTTCTTCTTATTGGTGTCCTTTAGTAGTGGTTTCTTTGCAGTAATTCGACCATTAAGGCCTGATTCACACAGTCCCCTCTGAACAATTGATGTTGAGATGTATCTGTTACTTGAACTCTGAATCATTTATTTGGGCTGCATTTTCTGAGGCTGGTAACTCTAATGAACTTATCCTCTGCAGCAGAGGTAACTCTGGGTCTTCCATTCCTGTGGCGATCCTCATGAGAGCCAGTTTCATCGTAGCGCTTGATGGTTTGGATTCGTGGTCCTCTGTAGCTCAGCTGGTAGAGCACGGCGCTTGTAACGCCAAGGTAGTGGGTTCGATCCCCCCCATACACAAAAATACATGCACGCATGACTGTAAGTCGCTTTGGATAAAAGCGTCTGCTAAATGGCATATTATTATATTATATTATTATGGTTTTTGCGACTGCACTTGAAGAAACTTTCAAAGTTCTTCAGATTTTGCGGATTGACTGACCTTCATGTCTTAAAGTAATGATGGACTGTCGTTTCTCTTTGATTATTTGATCTGTTCTTGCCATAATATGGACTTGGTCTTTTACCAAATAAGGCTATCTTCTGTATTACATTTTAGTCATTTAGCAGACACTCTTATCCAGAGCGACTTACAGTTTACTCTATAGAGCTGAGTGATTAACCAAAATGTCCGTTATTTTTCGTTTTTTAAACAACTAATTTGTGCAGTTAGTTTCTCTATAGATAAATCAGATCAAGCCCGAACTGTGCAATGTTGTAGTTTCCAACAGGCCAATATTCTACATAGTTTAGCGCAGAGAGAACGGACAGAAGAATGAGTGATGGAGAGTTGCTTCGCGAGGCATCTCTACCTGAAAATACGGTGGGGGAAAAAATGTATTTAGTCAGCCACCAATTGTGCAAGTTCTCCCACTTAAAAAGATGAGAGAGGCCTGTAATATTCATCATAGGTACACGTCAACTATGACAGACAAACTGAGAAAAAAAATCCTGAAAATCACATTGTAGGATTTTTAATGAATTTATTTGCAAATTATGGTGGAAAATAAGTATTTGGTCAATAACAAAATTTCTCAATACTTTGTTATATACCTTTTGCTGGCAATGACACAGGTCAAACGTTTTCTGTAAGTCTTCACAAGGTTTTCACACACTGTTGCTGGTATTTTGGCCCATTCCTCCATGCAGATCTCCTCTAGAGCAGTGATGTTTTGGGGCTGTCGCTGGGCAACAACAGACTTTCAACTCCCTCCAAAGATTTTCTATGGGGTTGAGATCTGGAGACTGGCTAGGCCACTCCAGGACCTTGAAATGCTTCTTACGAAGCCACTCCTTCGTTGCCCGGGGGCGGTGTGTTTGGGATCATTGTCATGCTGAAAGACCCAGCCACGTTTCATCTTCAATGCCCTTGCTGATGGAAGGAGGTTTTCACTCAAAATCTCACGATACATGGCCCCATTCATTCTTTCCTTTACACTGATCAGTCGTCCTGGTCCCTTTGCAGAAAAACAGCCCCAAAGCATGATGTTTCCACCCCCATGCTTCACAGTAGCTTTGGTGTTCTTTGGATGCAACTCAGCATTCTTTGTCCTCCAAACACGACGAGTTGAGTTTTTACCAAAAAGTTATATTTTGGTTTCATCTGACCATATGACATTCTTCCCCAATCCTCTCTGGATCATCCAAATGCACTCTAGCAAACTTCAGACGGGCCTGGACATGTACTGGCTTAAGCAGGGGGACACGTCTGGCACTGCAGGATTTGAGTCCCTGGCGGCGTAGTGTGTTACTGATGGTAGGCTTTGTTACTTTGGTCCCAGCTCTCTGCAGGTCATTCACTAGGTCCCCCCGTGTGGTTCTGGGATTTTTGCTCACCGTTCTTGTGATCATTTTGACCCAACGGGGTGAGATCTTGCGTGGAGCCCCAGATCGAGGGAGATTATCAGTGGTCTTGTATATCTTCCATTTCCTAATAATTGCTCCCACAGTTGATTCTTCAAACCAAGCTGCTTACCTATTGCATATTCAGTCTTCCCAGCTGGTGCAGGTCTACAATTTTGTTTTCTGGTGTCATTTGACAGCTCTTTGGTCTTGGCCATAGTGGAGTTTGGAGTGTGACCTGTTTGAGGTTGTGGACAGGTGTCTTTTATACTGATAACATGTTCAAACAGGTGCCATTAATACAGGTAACGAGTGGAGGACAGAGAAGCCTCTTAAAGAAGAAGTTACAGGTCTGTGAGAGCCAGAAATCTTGCTTGTTTGTAGGTGACCAAATACTTATTTTCCACCATAATTTGCAAATAAATTCATTAAAAATCCTACAATGTGATTTTCTGGATTTTTTTCTCTCAATTTGTCTGTCATAGTTGAAGTGTACCTATGATGAAAATTACAGGCCTCTCTCATCTTTTTAAGTGGGAGAACTTGCACAATTGGTGGCTGACTAAATACTTTTTTTCCCCACTGTACATGATCTAAATGATTGATAGTTGGTATTCAGCAGTCATAAAAGTCTGCCTTATTTACTTTGAAGAACTACTAAAATAGTGAGTCTGTCAGACAGCTGCTCTATAGAGATGACTTGGAATTAAATAAAGTATTCAAATAAAACATATTTTATTAAAGTAATGTAAATAAATGATGGTTAATAAGTGATAAGCAGTAATGGGCGGTCACTGTGTTGTTACGGCAATCAACCCACAATGCATAGTGCATTTTTTATGTTGAAAATAATTATCGAAACCGAAAACCGTGACTATTTTTTTATAATCACACCGAAACAAACCTCAAAAAGCACTAATTGCTCAACACTAGTACCGCTAGACTAAGACCAACCTCCAGCACGACTGCCATTTCAAATGACAT
>LR778254.1:510931-550129 GCA_902810595.1 Coregonus sp. 'balchen' | reverse complement strand
TTCCTTCAATTCAAACCAGTTTCCCAGTCCCTGTCCTTTTTTCTGGCCACTCTTCCGTAAAGCCCAGCTCTGTGGAGTGTACGGCTTAAAGTGGTCCTATGGACAGATACTCCAATCTCCGCTGTGGAGCTTTGGAGCTCCTTCAGGGTTATCTTTGGTCTCTTTGTTGCCTCTCTGATTAATGCCCTCCTTGCCTGGTCCGTGAGTTTTGGTGGGCGGCCCTATCTTGGCAGGTTTGTTGTGGTGCCATATTCTTTCAATTTTTTAATAATGGATTTAATGGTGCTCTGTGGAATGTTCAATGTTTCGGATATTTTTTTATAACCCAACCTTGATCTGTATTTCTCCACAACTTTGTCCCTGACCTGTTTGGAGAGCTCCCTGGTCTTCATGGTGCCGCTTGCTTGGTGGTGCCCCTTGCTTAGTGGTGTTGCAGACTCTGGGGCCTTTCAGAACAGGTATATATATATACTGAGATCATGTGACAGGTCATGTGACACTTAGATTTCACACAGGTGGATTTTATTTAACTAATTACGTGACTTCTGAAGGTAATTGGTTGCACCAGATCTTATTTAGGGGCTTCAGAGCAAAGAAAGTGAATAGATATGCACGCACCACATTTGCGTTATTTATTTTTTAGAATTTTGGAAACAAGTTATTTTTTTCCTTTCACTTCACCAATTTGGACTATTTTGTGTATTTCCATTATATGAAATCTAAATAAAAATCCATTTAAATTACAGGTTGTAATGCAACAAAATAGGAAAAACAGCAAGGGGGATGAATACTTTTGCAAGGCACTGTATGTACACTGCCGTTCGAAAGTTTGGGGTCACTTAGAAGTTTCCTTGTTTTCGAAAGAAAGCAATTTTTTTGTCCATTTAAAATAAAATAAAATAGATCAGAAATACAGTGTAGACATTGTTAATGTTGTAAATGGCTATTGTAACTGGAAACGGCTGATTTTTTTATGAAATATCTACACAGGCGTACAGAGGCCCATTATCAGCAACCATCAGTCCTGTGTTCCATTGGCACATTGTGTTTGCTAATCCAAGTTTATCATTTAAAAAAGCTAATTGAGCATTAGAAAACCCTTTTGCAATTATGTTAGCACAGCTGAAAACTGTTGTACTGATTTAAAGAAGCAATAAAACTGGCCTTCTTGAGACTAGTTGAGTATCTGGAGCATCAGCAATTGTGAGTTCGATTACAGGCTCAAAATGGCCAGAAACAAATAACTTTCTTCTGAAACTCGTCAGTCTATTCTTGTTCTGAGAAATGAAGGCTATTCCATGCGAGAAATTGCCAAGAAACTGAAGATCTCATACAACGCTGTGTACTACTCCCTTCACAGAACAGCGCAAACTGGCTCTAACCAGAACAGTGAAGAGGCGACTCCGGGATGCTGACCTTGTAGGCAGAGTTGCAAAGAAAAAGCCATATCTCAGACTGGCCAATAAAAATAAAAGATTAAGATGGGCAGTCTGAGATATGGCTTTTTCTTTGCAACTCTGCCTAGAAGGTCAGCATCCCGGAGTCGCCTCTTCACTGTTGACGTTGAGACTGGTGTTTTGGGGGTACTATTTAATGAAGCTGCCAGTTGAGGACCTGTGAGGTGTCTGTTTCTCAAACTAGACACTCTAATGCAGGGGTGTCAAACGTCCGGCCCGCGGGCCGGATCAGGCCCGCAAACGGGTTTAATCCGGCCCGCGAGATGATTTTTGAAAAAAATTAAATAAAATAAAATTAAAACAATTTATAATAATTTTGTAAAGTATAAAAATGCGCTGCAATTTTTCTATAAAATAAACTGCTATTCCAATTGCGTCCACTGGATGGCGCAATAGCAATTGTGTTAAGCAAGCAAACTGTTTATACCGGGGCAGAGCAAGTAGGTCAAGCACGTGCAGCCAATGAGCTACTTTGTTTTGCCCGTGATATTTATTACGGCTTCTACTTTTAACATTATGTGCTTTGGCACCCTCATTGCCCCAATATGTCTCTGTCAAAAAAGAGAAAAGTGGACGCAGAGTGTTCCAAGAAAAATGGTCATCCTATTTATTCACGGAATTGAATGGGAAAGCTGTATGTTTGGTGTGTTCAGAGCATGTTGCAGTGCTGAAAGAATATAACCTTCGTCGCCACTATGTGAGTCTTCATGCCGACAAATATGACAACTTTCAAGGACAGCGGAGATGAGAGAAGGTCAATGAACTGTTGGCGGGTCTGAAGAAACAGCAGTCTGTGTTTACTCACAGCCGAGACATCAGTGACGCTGCAGTGAAAGCTAGCTACCTCATTGCTAATGAAATCGCAGTGGCTTCAAAACCATTTAGTGAGGGTGAATTTGTAAAAACATGCATGATGAAGGCAGCGGAGATTGTGTGCCCTGAAAAGCGGCAGGCTTTTGCAAATATCAGCCTGACAAGAAACACAGTTGCAGACAGGATTTCCGATCTTTCAGTGGATTTGGACAGCCAGTTGAAGCAAAAAGTAAAGTCATTTATTGCGTTTTCGGTTGCAATTGATGAAAGCACGGACATTACAGATGTTGCACAACTGGCCATTTTCATCCGCGGAGTTGATGACACATTGACCGTCACCGAGGAGTTCGTGGAGTTGGTGCGGATGACAGATACAACGACAGCAGCTGATATTTTTACCGCACTCGTCGGCGCGCTGGACAGGGTCGGAGTGGACTGGTCCAGCGCTGTCAGCCTGGCTACAGATGGTGCGCCCTAAATGATCTGGAAAAAAGCAGGCGTTGTGACAAAGTTCAGAGAGAAAGTGCAATCTGCAAATGGAGGACGTGATTTTTTGACTTTTCACTGTATTTTGCACCAGGAGGCTTTGTGTTGCAAGTCATTAAATATGGATAAAATCATGAAGGTGGTCATCCAAACTGTTAATTTCATCCGATCCAGAAGCCTGAATCACCGTCAGTTTGACAGCCTTCTCAGAGAGAAAGACCACATCTATGGCCTGCCATACCACACTGAGGTAAGATGGTTAAGCCGAGGTGCTGTGCTGAGGCGTTTCTTTGATTTACGAGAAGAAATTGAACAGTTCATGGAAGAAAAGGGCAAACCAGTGTTAGAATTTCATTCCGCAGAATGGATGCAGGACCTTGCATTTATGGTGGATGTTACAGAGCACCTGAATAACTTGAACAAACAGCTGCAAGGGCGCAACAAAGTTGTCACGCAGTATTATGACAGCATACGTTCTTTCAAGTTGAAGCTGTCATTGTGGGAGACGCAACTTGCCGGTGGTGATGCAGCTCACTTCCCCTGTCTGAAAAATGTGTGCACGACCCAACATGTGGCAGACATGAAGCGGTTCAAAGATAAAATAACGGGACTGTTACGGGAGTTTGAGCAACGCTTTCAGATTTATGTTTATATGTTGATGTGCTATTGTTTTTAATTGATTTTATTTTATTTGTATATTTAACCTATTCTTGACTCTGTGGTTCTTGCACTTGTTTGGGGAACAGGATTTCATTATTTTTATCTACATTTCTGCCTGAGAAATGACACCCTGATATAGTTCTGTGATCTGTGAAACAGTTCTGTTAATCACTGAGGCATTGTGTGTTTGTGTGTTCTTTGTCCTCAGAACTTTCAAATAACTTGAGGTGTTTTATGATTAATAGTGATGTTGTGCTTTTGGACACTGTCCTCAGGCTCCAGCTTTATGTTTATATGTTTTTATGTTGATGTGCTATTGTTTTTAATTGATTTTATTTTATTTGTATATTTAACCTATTCTTGACTCTGTGGTTCTTGCACTTGTTTGGGGAACAGGATTTCATTATTTTTATCTACATTTCTGCCTGAGAAATGACACCCTGATTTGTTCTGTGATCTGTGAAACAGTTCTGTTAATCACTGAGGCATTGTGTGTTTGTGTGTTCTTTTTCTTTAGAATTTTCAAATAAACTTGACGTGTTTTATGATTAATAGTGATGTTGTGCTTGTACTATTTTGGACACACTGTCCTCAGGCTCCAGCTTTATGTTGTATGTTGATCGTATTAAAACAAAGAAAACAATCTGAGTTGTTGTTTTTAAGTTATATATACCATGATTTTTCCGGTCCGGCCTACTTGGGAATATATTTTCCTCCATGTGGCCCCTGAGCTAAAATGAGTTTGACACCCCTGCTCTAATGTATTTGTCATCTTGCTCAGTTGTGCACCGGGGCCTCCCACTCTTTCTATTCTGGTAAGAGCCAGTTTGCGCTGTTACTATACATGATTCTAACCCATTTTATAAGAGATTCTCCAAAATGTAAATGCTCCAAGCATTTATATATAAACTCCAGTCGTACTTTATCAAATGCCTTTTCAAAGTCTGCTATGAATAGCAGGCCTGGTTTCCCAGATTGTTCATAGTGTTCTATTGTTTCCAGTACTTGCCTTATATTATCTCCAATGTATCGTCCATGTAAAAAACCTGTCTGATTAGAATGAATAATATCCGACAATACCTTTTGAATTCTATGCGCTATACATTTTGCTAGAATTTTTGCATCACAACACTGAAGTGTAAGGGGCCTCCAAACTTTATATTTCCCACTTGTATCCTGTTTAAGTAATAATGAAATCAGACCTTCTTCTTGAGTGTCTGATAATCTACCATTTACATAGGAGTGGTTAAAACATGCTAATAACGGTCCTCTGAGTATATCAAAAAAGGTTTGGTATACCTCGACTGGTATGCCATCCAACCCTGGAGTTTTCCCGGACTTACGTATTTAATTGCATCCAGAAGTTCCTCCTCTGTAATTTCACCTTCACATGAGTCTTTCTGTATGGCTGTTAATTTTACATTATCAATACAGAAAAATTCCTACAATTAGCTTCAGTTAGAGGAGATGGAGGCGACTGAAACGAAAACATATGCTTAAAGTACTTTGCTTCCTCCTTCAAAATATAATTTGGTGAATCATGGGTGATTCATGGGTGTAACCAGTTTCAGTAAATTATTTTTAATGCATTTTTCCCCATATTCCATCCAGTTTGCTTTATTTGTATAATATATTACACTTGATCTTTCTTGAATAAGTTTCTCCATTTATTTTTTGTTTTTCCTCTAATGTATTCTAAGCCAGTTTTTATTGCTATCTATCTGTTCTGTTAGACCCTCTATTTCCTTTGTTAGTATGGACTATTTTGACCTAAATTGCTTTTGTTTTAGAGATGAGTACTGAATTGCATGGCCTCTAAAGGCACATTTAAAAGTGTCCCATACAATAAGGGGATTTGCTGTACCTATGTTATGTCGGAAAAAAATCTGTTATAGATTCCTCTGTCCTAGTTAAAAACAAGTTATCATCCAATAGGCTTTGATTAAATGTCCAATATCCTCGCCCACGTGGAAATTCAGTAAGAGTAATGTATATGCCAATTATATGATGGTCCGACCGCATTCTGTCCCCTATCAACACTTTTTAAACTTTTGGTGCCAATGAGAATGACATAAGAAAGAAGTCAAGACGACTAGCTTGATTGAGTCTCCGCCATGTATATCTCACTAGATCAGGATATTTAAGCCTCCATATATCTACTAGTTCTAATGTATCCATGAAATTCACGACTTCCTTAAGAGCATGAGGGTGATAGTTTGTAGTGTGATTTCCTTTACGGTCCATTGAGCTATTTAAAACAGTATTATAATCTCCCACCATAATAATAGGGTTAGGGTTAGTCTTGTATTGCTTGCAGGGTTGATATTTATTATACAGTGGGGAAAAAAAGTTTTTAGTCAGCCACCAATTGTGCAAGTTCTCCCACTTAAAAATATGAGAGAGGCCTGTAATTTTCATCATAGGTACACGTCAACTATGACAGACAAAATGAGGAAAAAAAATCCAGAAAATCAAATTGTACGATTTTTAATGAATTTATTTGCAAATTATGGTGGAAAATAAGTATTTGGTCAATAACAAAAGTTTCTCAATACTTTGTTATATACCCTTTGTTGGCAATGACACAGGTCAAACGTTTTCTGTAAGTCTTCACAAGGTTTTCACACACTGTTGCTGGTATTTTGGCCCATTCCTCCATGCAGATCTCCCCTAGAGCAGTGATGTTTTGGGGCTGTCGCTGGGCAACACGGACTTTCAACTCCCTCCAAAGATTTTCTATGGGGTTGAGATCTGGAGACTGGCTAGGCCACTCCAGGACCTTGAAATGCTTCTTACGAAGCCACTCCTTCGTTGCCCGGGCGGTGTGTTTGGGATCATTGTCATGCTGAAAGACCCAGCCACGTTTCATCTTCAATGCCCTTGCTGATGGAAGGAGGTTTTCACTCAAAATCTCACGATACATGGCCCCATTCATTCTTTCCTTTACACGGATCAGTCATCCTGGTACCTTTGCAGAAAAACAGCCCCAAAGCATGATGTTTCCACCCCCATGCTTCACAGTAGGTATGGTGTTCTTTGGATGCAACTCAGCATTCTTTGTCCTCCAAACACGACGAGTTGAGTTTTTACCAAAAAGTTCTATTTTGGTTTCATCTGACCATATGACATTCTCCCAATCCTCTTCTGGATCATCCAAATGCACTCTAGCAAACTTCAGACTGGCCTGGACATGTACTGGCTTAAGCAGGGGGACACGTCTTCACTGCAGGATTTGAGTCCCTGGCGGCGCAGTGTGTTACTGATGATAGGCTTTGTTACTTTGGTCCCAGCTCTCTGCAGGTCATTCACTAGGTCCCCCCGTGTGGTTCTGGGATTTTTGCTCACCGTTCTTGTGATCATTTTGACCCCACGGGGTGAGATCTTGCGTGGAGCCCCAGATCGAGGGAGATTATCAGTGGTCTTGTATGTCTTCCATTTCCTAATAATTGCTCCCACAGTTGATTTCTTCAAACCAAGCTGCTTACCTATTGCAGATTCAGTCTTCCCAGCCTGGTGCAGGTCTACAATTTTGTTTCTGGTGTCCTTTGACAGCTCTTTGGTCTTGGCCATAGTGGAGTATGGAGTGTGACTGTTTGAGGTTGTGGACAGGTGTCTTTTATACTGATAACAAGTTCAAACAGGTGCCATTAATACAGGTAACGAGTGGAGGACAGAGGAGCCTCTTAAAGAATAAGTTACAGGTCTGTGAGAGCCAGAAATCTTGCTTGTTTGTAGGTGACCAAATACTTATTTTCCACCATAATTTGCAAATAAATTCATAAAAAATCCTACAATGTGATTTTCAGGATTTTTTTTCCTCAATTTGTCTGTCATAGTTGACATGTACCTATGATGAAAATTACAGGCCTCTCTCATCTTTTTAAGTGGGAGAACTTGCACAATTGGTGGCTGACTAAATAATTTTTTTTCCCACTATATATATATATATATACAGTTGAAGTTGGAAGTTTACATACACCTTAGCCAAATACATTTAAACTCAGTTTTTCACAATTCCTGACATTTAATCCTAGTAAAAATTCCCTGTTTTAGGTCAGTTAGGATCACCACTTTATTTTAAGAATGTGAAATGTCAGAATAATAGTAGAGAGAATTATTTACTTAAGCTTTTATTTCTTCACCACATTCCCAGTGGGTCAGACGTTTACATACACTCAATTAGTATGTGGTAGCATTGCCTTTAAATTGTTTAACTTGGATCAAACGTTTCGGGTAGCCTTCCACAAGCTTCCCACAATAAGTTGGGTGAATTTTGGCCCATTCCGCCCGACAGAGCAAGTGTAACTGAGTCAGGTTTGTAGGCCTCCTTGGTCGCACACCCTTTTTCAGTTCTGCCCACACATTTTCTATAGGATTGAGGTCAGGGCTTTGTGATGGCCACTCCAATACCTTGACTTTGTTGTCCTTAAGGCATTTTGCCACAACTTTGGAAGTATGCTTGGGGTTATTGTCCATTTGGAAGACCCATTTGCAACCAAGCTTTAACTTCCTGACTGATGTCTTGAGATTTTGCTTCAATATATCCACATAATTTTCCTTCCTCATGATGCCATCTATTTTGTGAAGTGGACCAGTCCCTCCTGCAGCAAAGCACCCCCACAGCACGATGCTGCCACCCCCGTGCTTCACGGTTGGGATGGTGTTCTTCGGCTTGCAAGCGACCCCCTTTTTCCTCCAAACATAACGATGGTCATTATGGTCAAACAGTTATATTTTTGTTTCATCAGACCAGAGGACATTTCTCTAAAAAGAATGATCTTTGTCCCAATGTGCAGATGCATACTGTAGTCTGGCTTTTTTATGGCGGTTTTGGAGCAGTGGCTTCTTCCTTGCTGAGCGGCCTTTCAGGTTATGTCGATATTTACTGTGGACGTAGATAGTTTTGTACCTGTTTCCCCCAGCATCTTCACAAGGTCCTTTGCTGTTGTTCTGGGATTGATTTGCACTTTTCGCACCAAAGTACGTTCATCTCTAGGAGACAGAACGCGTCTCCTTCCCGAGCGGTATGACGGCTGAGTTGTCCCATGGTGTTTATACTTGCGTACTATTGTTTGTACAGATGAATGTGGTACCTTCAGACGTTTGGAAATTGCTCCCAAGGATGAACCAGACTTGTGGAGGTCTATAATTTTTTTTCTGAGGTCTTGGCTGATTTCTTTTGATTTTCCCATGATGTCAAGCAAAGAATCAATCAATCAATCAATTTTATTTTATATAGCCCTTCTTACATCAGCTAATATCTCGAAGTGCTGTACAGAAACCCAGCCTAAAACCCCAAACAGCTAGTAATGCAGGTGTAGAAGCACGGTGGCTAGGAAAAACTCCCTAGAAAGGCCAAAACCTAGGAAGAAACCTAGAGAGGAACCAGGCTATGAGGGGTGGCCAGTCCTCTTCTGGCTGTGCCGGGTGGAGATTATAACAGAACCATGCCAAGATGTTCAAAAATGTTCATAAGTGACAAGCATGGTCAAATAATAATCAGGAATAAATCTCAGTTGGCTTTTCATAGCCGATCATTAAGAGTTGAAAACAGCAGGTCTGGGACAGGTAGGGGTTCCATAACCGCAGGCAGAACAGTTGAAACTGGAATAGCAGCAAGGCCAGGCGAACTGGGGACAGCAAGGAGTCACCACGGCCGGTAGTCCCGACGTATGGTCCTAGGGCTCATTGAGTTTGAAGGTAGGCCTCGAAATACATCCACAGGTACACCTCCAATTGACTCAAATTATGTCAATTAGCCTATCAGAAGCTTCTAAAGCCATGACATCATTTTCTGGAATTTTCCAAGCTGTTTAAAGGCCCAGTCAACTTAGTTTATGTAAACTTCTGACCCACTGGAATTGTGATACAGTGAATTATAAGTTAAATAATTTGTCTGTAAACAATTGTTGGAAAAATTACTTGTGTCATGCACAAAGTAGATGTCCTAACCGACTTGCCAAAACTATAGTTTGTTAACAAGACATTTGTGGAGTGGTTGAAAAACAAGTTTTAATGACTCCAACCTAAGTGTATTTAAACTTCCGACTTCAACTGTAGCTATTAAAAACACATATCTATTAAAATATCTTGCATATCTTAATTTCCATCATTATCAATTAATATGCGTAATAATGTTGGCAGTTTATGCGAAGGATTGTTACCTATAACCCGGATTGCCATTGTATTACATTACATTTTTGTGAAGCAATTCTTATTTTAGCAAACAATTATTGTGGTTCATCCTATATTCTCCCTAACATCCTTACCCCCTTGCAACAGATGTGGGATAAACACACACGCACACACTCCAACACACTCAACACCTTTCCTCCACAATCAACCATAAACTCAGATGCTCAACGGTTGTTACATCCCAGAGCCCAACTCAAGAAAGGACCTGATTTACGAATGCATATACAGTTATAGCTGTTTCAGAAAGCATGCAAGATTGAGCAAAAATTGACAAAAATTGGAGATTTGATTAACCTATGTCAAGTCCTAGGTGATGGAGATCAGATCCACCCTCTTCTCCTGAGACAAACACTCTGGTCCCCCTTTGTAAACATTTTTGCCAAGCATCTCCGAGCAGTCAGACCTTTGATTCTTTTGATATATCTCTTCGATCTAGTCTGTGAGTGGCGCAGTGGTCTAAGGTACTGCATCGCAGTGCTAGCTGTGCCACTAGATCCTAGTTCGAATCCAGGCTCTGTCGTAGCCGGCCGCGACCGGGAGGCCCATGAGGCGGCGCTCAATTGGCCCAGCGTCGTCCAGGGTAGGGGAGGGAATGGCCGGCAGGGGATGTAGCTCAGTTGGTAGAGCATGACGTTTGCAACGCCAGGGTTGTGGGTTTGATTCCCACGGGGGGCCAGTATAGAAAAAAAGAATGTATGCACTCACAAACTGTAAGTCGCTCTGGATAAGAGCGTCTGCTAAATGACTAAAAATGTAAATGTCATGGAAGCCTTCTCCCTTAATGTCCGTTTCTATCTTAGTGACCGTCCCTTTTAGCTTTTTTGTATCTTTCTCCATTATCGTCACTCATTTCAAGACTTACCTTCAACTCTTTTACATCCTTACTGACCAACTCAAACTTGTCGTTATGAAAAAGTATAAACACAAAAACGACAGGCTGCATGACATCAGCAGCCTGGTGGTCCAAAATAGCAGAACTGGTGTATTTTAACACCAATAAACCCATCCGTTTAAAAATAATAATAATAATATGCCATTTAGCAGACGCTTTTATCCAAAGCGACTTACAGTCATGCGTGCATACATTTTTTTTTTTTTGTGTATGGGTGGTCCCGGGGATTGAACCCACTACCTTGGCGTTACAAGCGCCGTGCTCTACCAGCTGAGCTACAGAGGACCAAAATGGGTTTAGGATATGTCAATCTAGCAGACCAGGCAACTAAAAGCAACTTTCTAAACAATGTTTTGGTTCATTTCTAGCTCGTTAGCTAGCCAGCTAACGCTAGCCAGTTCAAATAATGACCATATCATAGCTGACAACGCCTTAACTTTAGCTAATTTGTATTAATTATTACAGGAAAATAAACTCACAACAAGATAATTATTTACAAGTTAATGGTGAGCTAATTACAGAAAATAGTTTACGGTTGTGAGTGTGATGAAATAAAAGCAGGGCATTCTACTGGAGAATTGTAGAACTTGGACACTGTCTCGTTGACCTAACGTTATATCCTAATTTGACTTTGGTGCAGGTCATGTTGTTCTTCACATTACCGTCTATGGTAAACATACACTATATCAAATAAAATCAAAGTTTATTTGTCACATGCACAGGATACAGATGGTGTAAACGGTACAGTGAAATTATTACTTGCATAGTGGAGTCATTCACGTAACATTAGCTAGCGAGCCAGTCAGCTAACGTTAGCTAGCTGGCTAACAGTACGCTTTAACTTGCAATGAAAACGACTTTGTGAAAAAATTTGAAACATACAATATCTGAAAATGTAGCTAGCTTGACTCTCTTACCCGTATACATGGATGAATGCTTCTCTGTCATGGATGCCATGGTTGCCCATAGTTTAGAGATGTAATCCGGAGACAGGTGTTCTCTTTTCGACTCCCTCCGCATAATATTTGCAATCAAACGCCAGAATTTCTCCATCTCCTTAGCTATCATACTCTGCTTCCACCGGGCAATCCAATAATTTTAAAACTCTGTCAACTTCCACGTTGCAGTTCTTCATGATATCTTTCAAAAAAGCCGCGTGAGAAAGGATTAGCTACAAATACTGAGCAGCTCTTGTTATAGACAGAAGCATGATGCATGGCAGACCAATCCGAACTCATCTCTCAGCATGTCTAGCCCAGCCATTATCTCAGCCAATCATGGCTAGCGGGAAGGTTCCTGTCTTTTTCCGTGGCTAAACCAACTAGGCTCGTAAAATAATAAAATAATTTGTAATTAGAGATGGCATACAAGTTTGTTATTAAAGCACATGAAAATTCACATGTTCCAGAAGGCATTTCTGCCAAAAAACGCATTTAAAAAAATGTTTACATTCAAATGCCTCTCCTGTGAAGTAGTGACGTGCGACATACGCCTTGTTTCCTGAAACGTCATTTAGCAGACGCTCTTATCCAGAGCGACTTACAGTTAGTGCATACATTATTCTTTTTTATTTTCATCCTGGCCCCCCGTGGGAATCAAACCCACAACCCTGGTGTTGCAAATGCCATGCTCTACCAACTGAGCTACCTCCCTGCCGGCCATTCCCTCCCCTACCTTGGACGACGCTGGGCCAATTGTGCGCCGCCCCATTGGTCTCCCGGTTGCGGCCTGCTACAGCAGAGCCTGGATTCGAACCAGGATCTCTAGTGGCACAGCTAGCACTGCGATGCAGTGCCTTAGACCACTGCGCCACTCGGGAGACTAATGGGGCGGCGCACAAACGAGTCACATTTTAGTGACCTTTTATTGTCCCCAGCACAAGGTGCACCTGTGTAATGATCATGCTCTTTAATCAGCTTCTTGATATGCCACACCTGTCAGGTGGATGGATTATTTTGTCAAAGAGGGATTTGCTCACTAACAGGGATGTAAACAAATGTGGTTTATAAAAAATTGATAAATACGTTTTTTGTGGGTATGGAACATTTCTGGGATCTTTTATTTCAGTTCATGAAACATGGGATCAACACTTCATGTTGCGTTTATATTTTTGTTCAGTATAAATGTTTTCTCTCTCTCTCCTCCCCACAAAGTCACCGCTGGGCGGGACATCACTGGGTTGAATGGCACAGCCCTGATTTCGAGATCTAATTGGCTCCTGTTTGCGAATACGTCACGATCATGATTAGAATTGATGATCGGACGTTTTGATTTCATTGTCTGGCTAGGGGACTGCTGAAGAAATCTGATGAATTCGAGCGGTCGTTTGATTTGACGACAAAAACAGGTACATGCCAAACTGATTTCACACTTCACTGTGCCAGATTTCGACGAGGTCCGGCTTCGGTTCGCTGTAGGCAGGGGTCAGAGAGAGTGACCATGTTAGGACGGGAGAAATCAGAGATTTAAAGGAAAAGTTTATTCGGCTGTAGTGGCCTGGTTATGGCTGACACGGCCTGTCTTTCTAGTATGGCGTGCTGTAGGCATTATTGTTGTGTTGCGGCGCTTTCAGCTGCTTGTTGACTGTCTTTAAACTAGCTGTCGGAAAGTTAGATCATTCCGCTTCCTGTGTGGGAATCCTATTTCTGCTCCTCTCTCTCTGCCCTTGTGGCGGAATGGGTGGATGTGCGTTTTCTACATCAATTCGCTTTGCAATGTTTCCATTTTTTCATTCAGTGGCCATGCGCAGTGAGCTTGGTAAAATGCTGAAACGGGAGGGGGAAGATGGAAGCCCCTAGACTGGCTAGTTAGCAGCATCATCAAGACAAATAGCTTTTCAACAACGCATCTAGACTATTTTCTCTAACTTTGGGACTGCTTAGCTAGCTAACTAGTAGCTATATATATATATATATATATTTGGGATGCTGACACTTAGCTAGCATTAGCTTGTGTTGATTGAAGTGTGCTAACGTTAGCTATAGCTAGCTAATGACTTGCTAGGGCAAATGTTAGCTAGCTAGCAATCTAGCAAGTTGCGTTATTGCAACCTCCAAGTTATAACGCGTTACAGTAGTTGCATGGCTCCACATAGTCGATACGCTGATTTGGTGGTAGTAGCCAGACACATCCTTGACATCTCACATGCTACCAAAGAAGGATTGGACAGGTCCCACTCAGCTAGCTAGCTCTGATCCAGGTCCCACTCAACTAGCTAGCTCTGATCCAGGTCCCACTCAGCTAGCTAGCTTTGATCCAGGTCCCACTCAACTAGCTAGCTCTGATCCAGGTCCCATTCAACTAGCGAGCTCTGATCCAGGTCCCACTCAACTAGCTAGCTCTGATCCAGGTCCCACTCAACTAGCTAGCTCTGATCCAGGTCCCATTCAACTAGCTAGCTCTGATCCAGGTCCCACTCAACTAGCTAGCTCTGATCCAGGTCCCATTCAACTAGCTAGCTCTGATCCAGGTCCCATTCAACTAGCTAGCTCTGATCCAGGTCCCAATCAACTAGCTAGCTCTGATCCAGGTCCCACTCAACTAGCTAGCTCTGATCCAGGTCCCACTCAACTAGCTAGCTCTGATCCAGGTCCCACTCAATTAGCTAGCTCTGATCCAGATCCCATTCAATTAGCTAGCTCTGATCCAGGTCCCACTCAACTAGCTAGCTCTGATCCAGGTCCCACTCAATTAGCTAGCTCTGATCCAGGTCCCACTCAATTAGCTAGCTCTGATCCAGGTCCCACTCAACTAGCTAGCTCTGATCCAGGTCCCATTCAATTAGCTAGCTCTGATCCAGGTCCCATTCAACTAGCTAGCTCTGATCCAGGTCCCATTCAACTAGCTAGCTCTGATCCAGGTCCCATTCAACTAGCTAGCTCTAATCCAGGTCCCACTCAACTAGCTAGCTCTGATCCAGGTCCCACTCAATTTGCTAGTTCTACTCTACTACTATGGTTTTATAATCTGAGTGTATGAAATGTCCACAGGTGTGTTACCTGTCCAACTTCATGTCATGTGACCAGGTGAGATCATTTTTTACATTTACATTACATTTTAGTCATTTAGCAGACGCTCTTATCCAGAGCAATTAGGGTTAAGTGCCTTGCTTAAGGGCACATCGACAGATTTTTCACCTAGTCGGCTCGGGGATTAGAACCAGCGACCTTTCGGTTACTGGCACAACGCTCTTACCCACTAAGCTACCTGCCGCCCCCAATACATTTACATATTTAGCAGACGCTTTATCCAGAGCGACTTACAGTTAGTGCATACATAATTTTTTTTCATACCCCCTGTGGGAATCGAACCCACAACCCTGGCGTTGCAAACGCCATGCTCTATCAACTGAGCTACATCCCTGCCGGCCATTCCCTCCCCTACCCTGGACGACGCTGGGCCAATTGCACGCCGCCCCATGGGTCTCCCGGTCGCGGCTGGCTACGACAGAGCCTGGATTCGAACCAGGATCTCTAGTGGCACAGCTAGCACTGCGATGCAGTGCCTTAGACCACTGCGCCACTCGGGAGATCATGTGACAGCTCTCTTCCAGTCTATTATAACCATAGAGATAGATAGAGACCTCTAGTGCCCAAAAGCCAGTTTTAGCATGGGCAGCGCCATTGAGGACTTTCACCATTTTGAAGTAGTCAACTGGGTGGGACTTCCTATGGGTTAAGGAAGGATCACATGATTCCATCCAGGTCATCAGGAGGGATCAGCCAATGAATTATAGTGGTGAGCAAACATTCCATAACTGCAGGTGGCAGTAAATCGCCAACCTTGGCTTTATACCTGTTCAAACAACATACTCTAGGTGGCAGTGTGCACACTTTCAGTTTGTTTACCAATTCATAGAAGTAGTAGGAGCAGAAAATGTACCAAAATGGAGATGACCTTAATGGTGCTGCCCATGCCCTCACAGACGCCACAATGGGACAGAAACAAAGAAGAGTCCTCTATCATTCTCTATGATTAAAACACACCACCATAGAAGAAGTGTGATGTTATAAAAATGATATGACAACTCTAAATATAAATTATGGAAAAGCTGCAAAGAGATTTACATTAATTCCACTCTAACTGATGACACTCTCTTGTCTTGCAGAACCTCAGAGAGACAAAGACACCACATCATGTCTCAGCTCCTGCACCCCGCAGCCCAGGACACCGAGCTAGCATGACCAGTACTGCAGCCAGACCACGTAACCCCCGGACAGAGGGTATCTGCTGCCTGGCCCTAGGCCTGTCTGGCCCTACTGCCTAGACCTAACCCCAGCCTGGCCCTACTGCCTAGACCTAACCCCAGCCTGGCCCTACTGCCTAGACCTAACCCCAGCCTGGCCCTACTGCCTAGACCTAACCCCAGCCTGGCCCTACTGCCTAGACCTAACCCCAGCCCTACTGCCTAGACCTAACCCCGGCCCTACTGCCTAGACCTAACCCCGGCCTGGCCCTGCTGCCTAGACCTAACCCCGGCCTGGCCCTGCTGCCTAGACCTAACCCCGGCCTGGCCCTGCTGCCTAGACCTAACCCCGGCCTGGCCCTGCTGCCTAGACCTAACCCCGGCCTGGCCCTGCTGCCTAGACCTAACCCCAGCCTGGCCCTACTGCCTAGACCTCACCCCAGCCTGGCCCTGCTGCCTAGACCTAACCCCAGCCTGGCCCTGCTGCCTAGACCTAACCCCACCCCAGCCCTACTGCCTAGACCTCACCCCAGCCTGGCCCTACTGCCTAGACCTAACCCCAGCCTGGCCCTACTGCCTAGACCTAACCCCACCCCGGCCCTACTGCCTAGACCTCACCCCAGCCCTACTGCCTAGACCTAACCCCAGCCCGGCCCTACTGCCTAGACCTCACCCCAGCCCTACTGCCTAGACCTAACCCCACCCCAGCCCTACTGCCTAGACCTAACCCCAGCCTGGCCCTACTGCCTAGACCTAACCCCACCCCAGCCCTACTGCCTAGACCTAACCCCAGCCTGGCCCTACTGCCTAGACCTAACCCCAGCCTGGCCCTGCTCGTGGCCCTGCTCGTGGCCCTGCTCGTGGCCCTGCTCGTGGCCCTGCTCGTGGCCCTGCTCCTGGCCCTGCTCGTGGCCCTGCTCCTGGCCCTGCTCGTGGCCCTGCTCGTGGCCCTGCTCCTGGCCCTGCTCGTGGCCCTGCTCGTGGCCCTGCTCCTGGCCCTGCTCGTGGCCCTGCTCCTGGCCCTGCTCCTGGCCCTGCTCGTGGCCCTGCTCCTGGCCCTGCTGCCTAGACCTCACCCCAGCCTGGCCCTGCTCGTGCCTCTGCTGGATGGCTGATCTGCCCTCCTCCTCCTGCAGCACCATGGAGGAATGGCAGGAGAAACGAGGCCTACAGACGGTAAGTAGAGAAACCAGACCACCTGGACTGAGTTAGCCTTTATATTCTAATATACCACCTGGACTATGAGTTAGCCTTTATATTCTAATATACCTATTATATACTGTATGGTTACATAAAGACTGTGGGTAGAGAAACCAGACCACCTGCACTATGAGTTAGCCTTTATATTCTAATATAAAAATAAAAGATTAAGATGGGCAGTCTGAGATATGGCTTTTTCTTTGCAACTCTGCCTAGAAGGTCAGCATCCCGGATGCACAACGTGCCATTGGAACACAGGACTAATGGTTGCTGATAATGGGCCTCTGTACGCCTATGTAGATATTCCATTAAAAATCAGCCGTTTCCAGCTACAATAGCCATTTACAACATTAACAATGTCTACACTGTATTTCTGATTAATTTGATGTTATTTTAATCGACAAAAAAAATGCTTTTCTTTTGAAAACAAGGACATTTCTAAGTGACTCCAAACTTTTGAATGGTAGTGTAGGTCTACATACAGACTATGTATAGACTAGAAGCATGTTTTGTCCACTGTGTACAGTGAGGGAGAAAAGTATTTTGATCCCCTGCTGATTTTGTACGTTTGCCCACTGACAAAGAAATGATCAGTCTATAATTTTAATGGTAGGTTTATTTGAACAGTGAGAGACAGAATAACAACAAAAAAATCCAGAAAAATGCATGTCAAAAATGTTATAAATTGATTTGCATTTTAATGAGGGAAATACGTATTTGACCCCCTCTTAATCAGAAAGATTTCTGGCTCCCAGGTGTCTTTTATACAGGTAACGAGCTGAGATTAGGCGCACACCCTTAAAGGGAGTGCTCCTAATCTCAGTTTGTTACCTGTATAAAAGACCCCTGTCCACAGAAGCAATCAATCAATCAGATTCCAAACTCTCCACCATGGCCAAGACCAAAGAGCTCTCCAAGGATGTCAGGGACAAGATTGTAGACCTACACAAGGCTGAAATGGGCTATTTTTTTATTTATTTCACCTTTATTTAACCAGGTAAACCAGTTGAGAACAAGTTCTCATTTACAACTGCGACCTGGCCAAGATAAAGCAAAGCAGTGCGATAAAAACAACAACACAGAGTTACATATGGGGTAAAACAAAACAAAGTCACAAAAAAACAACAACAAAAAAAAACAACTACAAGACCATCGCTAAGCAGCTTGGTGAGAAGGTGACAACAGTTGGTGCGATTATTCGCAAATGGAAGAAACACAAAATAACTGTCAATCTCCCTTGGTCTGGGGCTCCATGCAAGATCTCACCTCATGGAGTTGCAATGATCATGAGAACGGTGAGGAATCAGCCCAGTACTACACGGGAGGATCTTGTCAATGATCTCAAGGCAGCTGGGACCATAGTCACCAAGAAAACAATTGGTAACACACTACGCCGTGAAGGACTGAAATCCTGCAGCGCCCGCAAGGTCCCCCTACTCAAGAAAGCACATATACATGACCGTCTGAAGTTTGCCAATGAACATCTGAATGATTCAGAGGAGAACTGGGTGAAAGTGTTGTGGTCAGATGAGACCAAAATGGAGCTCTTTGGCATCAACTCAACTCGCCGTGTTTGGAGGAGGAGGAATGCTGCCTATGACCCCAAGAACACCATCCCCACCGTCAAACATGGAGGTGGAAACATTATGCTTTGGGGGTGTTTTTCTGCTAAGGGGACAGGACAACTTCACCCCATCAAAGGGACGATGGACGGGGCCATGTACCGTCAAATCTTGGGTGAGAACCTCCTTCCCTCAGCCAGGGCATTAAAAATGGGTCGTGGATGGGTATTCCAGCATGACAATGACCCAAAACACACGGCCAAGGCAACAAAGGAGTTGCTCAAGAAGAAGAACATTAAGGTCCTGGAGTGGCCTAGCCAGTCTCCAGACCTTAATCCCATAGAAAATCTGTGGAGGGAGCTGAATGTTCGAGTTGCCAAACGTCAGCCTCGAAACCTTAATGACTTGGAGAAGATCTGCAAAGAGGAGTGGGACAAAATCCCTCCTGAGATGTGGGCAAACCTGGTGGCCAACTACAAGAAACGTCTGACCTCTGTGATTGCCAACAAGGGTTTTGCCACCAAGTACTAAGTCATGTTTTGCAGAGGGGTCAAATACTTATTTCCCTCATTAAAATGCAAATCAATTTATAACATTTTGACATGCGTTTTTCTGGATTTTCTTGTTGTTATTCTGTCTCTCACTGTTCAAATAAACCTACCATTAAAATTATAGACTGATCATTTCTTTGTCAGTGGCCAAAATCAGCAGGGGATCAAATACTTTTTTCCCTCACTGTAGGTCTACATATAGACTGTGTATAGACTAGAAGCACATTTGTGTTTGAAGGGAAGAGCTAGTGAACTCAATGTTGTCTGTTTTCATTGGCTAGTTTATTGACCAATGCCGTGTCTCCGTCAGATGAACCTGAGGTCTGTGTTCACACTGGAGCAGCAGCGAGTCCTGGAGAGCTACTATGACAACGGGATGACCAATCAGAGCAAGAGCTGCTTCCAGCTGATCCTTCAGTGTGCTCAGGAGACCAAACTGGACTTCAGCGTGGTGCGGGTACGTAGGGACTTCAGCGTGGTATGTAGGGACTTCAGCGTGGTACGTAGGGACTTCAGCGTGGTACGTAGGGACTTCAGCGTGGTGCGGATATGTAGGGACTTCAGCGTGGTATGTAGGGACTTCAGCGTGGTACGTAGGGACTTCAGCGTGGTATGCAGGGACTTCAGCGTGGTACGTAGGGACTTCAGCGTGGTACGTAGGGACTTCAGCGTGGTGCGGATATGTAGGGACTTCAGCGTGGTATGTAGGGACTTCAGCGTGGTACGTAGGGACTTCAGCGTGGTACGTAGGGACTTCAGCGTGGTGCGGATATGTAGGGACTTCAGCGTGGTGCGGGTAATACAGGGGTTAACCCTAACCCTCTAATACAGGGGTTAACCCTCTAATACAGGGGTTAACCCTAACCCTCTAATACAGGGGCTAACCCTAACCCTCTAATACAGGGGCTAACCCTAACCCTCTAATACAGGGGTTAACCCTAACCCTCTAATACAGGGGTTGACCCTAACCCTCTAATACAGGGGTTAACCCTAACCCTCTGATACAGGGGTTGACCCTAACCCTCTAATACAGGGGCTAACCCTAACCCTCTATTATAGGGGCTAACCCTAACCCTCTGATACAGGGGTTGACCCTAACCCTCTAATACAGGGGTTGACCCTAACCCTCTAATACAGGGGTTGACCCTAACCCTCTAATACAGGGGCTAACCCTAACCCTAACCCTCTGATACAGGGGTTGACCCTAACCCTCTAATACAGGGGTTACCCCTAACCCTCTAATACAGGGGCTGACCCTAACCCTCTAATACAGGGGTTAACCCTAACCCTCTAATACTGGGGTTAACCCTAACCCTCTAATACTGGGGTTAACCCTAACCCTCTAATACAGGGGTTAACCCTAACCCTATAATACAGGGGCTAACCCTAACCCTCTGATACAGGGGCTAACCCTAACCCTCTAATACAGGGGCTAACCCTAACCCTCTGATACAGGGGCTAACCCTAACCCTCTAATACAGGGGTTAACCCTAACCCTCTAATACAGGGGTTCCCAAACTTTTTTGGCCCATGACCTAATTTTGATATCTGAAAATTATTGCGACCCCAACCGTGTAAAAAAGAAATTTGGTAATTAACAGCCAATGTTTACTTTTTTATTTGGGACTATGACAGTCAATAAAAAAACATTCTAACACTATTTCTGATTGTCTTCTCAACACACCACTACATACTTTTAATGTAGGTCTATGACAGTCAATTTCAAACTAGTCTGACATAATATTTCTTATCTCACCACCACTAATGAGATTGGTGCTTGATGCATGTCGCATCGGAGCTTCTCAAAGTCAGGGGGCGTGGTCGACAGTGAGCATCACATCCAACCTGGATCGATATTTGGTTTTAATGCAGACGAGAGCACTGAATCTAGCTTCACACAGATATGAGCTGGCAAAAGGTACCATGAGTTTTATGGTGCGTTCAAGACAACTGGGAACTCTGAAGAATACGAGGTCAAATCATGACGTCAGTGATCTTCAGGTCAGAAAGTCAGAGCTCTAGAAAGAGGCCAGAGTTCCCGAGTTGGATTTTCCGAGTTGGATGACCGTTCAAAACGATTTTTCTCAGTCGGCGTTCGTTTTTTTCTAAGTAACCAGTGGTTTTGAACACACTGAAATCGGAAGACAGAGATTTTCGAGTTCCCAGTTCCGAGATACCAGTTGTTTTGAACGCGGCATTAATGCTCAGAGGCAGGGTATTCTCTCTGAGTCAGGAACCAAAACTCCTCCGTTGTGACCCGTGAATGCATTTGGCCGTCACATGGGCGCTTGATCAGCTGTTTGATTTCCCTTACCAGCATGCCAACTGAGCCAGGATCACAGTCAAACGGATTGGGAAGTAGGTCCCAAAGTGCTCTTCCAAGCGTTGGAGGTGAGCAGTCATCACTCATGTGGGACACTTACTGATGTTGTTTTCTGTTAGAAACATTCACAGCCGAGGAAGGGGGCATAATTCGCTTTTGAAAGACTCTCTCCAATAAGAATTATTTCCTCTGAATCCACTGATTCGGTCACTCATCTGTAGAATGTTTTTGTATTTCCCCTGCATGCTTGCATTCAGTTCGTTCAGTTTCCAAATATGCTACATAGGCAAGGAGACTTATTTTATTTTCATTACAAAGGAAGTCAAGCAAGTCTGTTTTTTAAACTTACATTGTGACAACAGTTCCTCTCTCAATGCGAAAAATCTTTCTAACACCCCCTCGATAAATAGAACATTGTCATGCTCTGATCCCATATCTCCGTGTAGTTTTGCCAACAGGCGTATGCGCAGTGGATGTGGTGTGATGTAGTTTACAGTCTAAGTTACCTGCTGCAGTATATCTCCTAGTTCTGTGCTCAGCTTTATCATACTGTCTCTGGTATTAAAGGGTCGTGACATGACTTTCATTATTGTGATGACTATTATTTATCAAATAATTACCTACTATGTTTAATTGTTACTAGATTAAATTAACTAATTAGGAATTTGGGGCACCACAGGAAAAGTTGTTTAACGAGTTACCGTTTCCCAAATTAACTCTAAAGATATCTAGATATCTCTTATCATTTAACAGTCATTTATTAATAATGTACCTCATCAGTCTCATTCTGAAAGTCGTAGACTCTTTAAGTCTGCACGAACCCGGGTCTTACTGATCATTTAATTATTTATTAGTAATTAAAAATGATAACACAAGATCCAAACACATAGACTGTATAGGTAGGGATTAGACATTTTACAATGAAAACGGGTCCCTAGCGGACTAACACAATATGACACTTGGAGAGAGGGAGAGAGGGAGAGAAGGAGGGGGAGAGAGGGGGGGGAGGGGGGAGGGGGGGGAGAGGGGAGGGAGGGTGGGAGAGAGAGAGAGAGAGGGAGTGAGAGAAGGGGGGAGGGTGGGAGAGAGGGAGGGAGAGAAGGGGGGAGAGAGAGAGAGGGAGGGAGAGAAGGGGGGAGGGAGAGAGAGGCAGGGAGAGAAGGGGGGAGGGAGAGAAGGAGGGAGGGGGGAGAGAGAGAGAGAGGGGGGTGGGAGGGAGGGGGAGAGAGAGAGGGAGGGAGGGAGGGAGGGAGGGAGGGAGAGGGGGAGAGAGCGCTTTTGGTCTTTTTTTAATGGTACATTAGTGGGAGAGAGGGGGGAGGGGGGGAGGGAGAGAAGGAGGGAGGGAGAGAGGGGAGGGGAGGGAGGGAGAGAAGGGGGGAGGGAGGGAGAGAAGGGGGGAGGGAGGGAGGGAGGGAGAGGAGGAGGGAGAGGGGGAGAGAGCGCTTTTGGTCTTTTTTTAATGGTACATTAGAGGGAGAGAGGGGGGAGGGGGGAGGGAGGGAGAGAGGGAGAGAAGGGGGGGGGGAGGGAGAGAGAGGGAGGGGGGAAGGAGGGAGGGAGAGGGGGAGAGAGCGCTTTTGGTCTTTTTTTAATGGTACATCCTCATTTCATTAAAACCTCACCCCCCCCACCCCCTAAAATAAAAAATAACCAATATCCCCTGGACTGCATACTCACCTTTCCCTCTACCCCACGATACAAAAACAACACCACACATCACAATAACCCAAACCTCACCACTTCTACAACCGGATATCCAGACCATCTTCCCCAGCTATACAGACAGCCCCCCCAACACACCATATCTCTTGAAACATCTCCACACTTTTTATCATTTTATAGAAACCAAATTCCACCCTAAGGCGCGCAGAGACCATCCCATTAAATAATAGTAAAGGGTCTGTTATCCCCCCACCTTTGACCTTGTTCCTCGTTGTTAGCCAAATAGCCAACTTTGCCTGAGCAAACAGAAAATTCAACAACACACATTTAGCCTTTTCCTTATTTGAATACCTGTACCCCATTATTTTTTTAAAATTGTATTTTAAATTTTATTTCACCTTTTTATTTAACCAGGTAAGCCAGTTGAGAACAAGTTCTCATTTACAACTGCGACCTGGCCAAGATAAAGCAAAGCAGTGCGATAAAATCAACAACACAGAGTTACATATGGGGTAAACAAAACATAGTCAAAAATACAACAGAAAATAAATATACAGTGTGTGCAAATGTAGTAAGTTATGGAGGTAAGGCAATAAATAGGCCATAGTGCAAAATAATTACAATTAGTATTAACACTGTAATGATAGATGTGCAAGAGATGATGTGCAAATAGAGATACTGGGGTGCAAATTAGCAAAATAAAGAACAATATAGGGATGAGGTAGTTGGGTGGGCTAATTTCAGATGGGCTGTGTACAGGTACAGTGATCGGTAAGGTGCTCTGACAACTGATGCTTAAAGTTATTGAGGGAGATAAGAGTCTCCAGCTTCAGAGATTTTTGCAATTCGTTCCAGTCATTGGCAGCAGAGAACTGGAAGGAATGGCGGCCAAAGGAGGTGTTGGCTTTGGGGATGACCAGTGAGATATACCTGCTGGAGTGCAGACTACGGGTGGGTGTTGCTATGGTGACCAATGTGCTAAGATAAGGCAGGGATTTGCCTAGCAGTGATTTATAGATGGCCTGGAGCCAGTGGGTTTGGCAACGAATATGTAGTGAGGACCAGCCAACAAGAGCGTACAGGTCACAGTGGTGGGTAGTATATGGGGCTTTGGTGACAAAACGGATGGCACTGTGATAGACTACATCCAATTTGCTGAGTAGAGTGTTGGAGGCTATTTTGTAAATGACATCGCCGAAGGATCGGTAGGATAGTCAGTTTTACGAGGGCATGTTTGGCAGCATGAGTGAAGGAGGCTTTGTTGCGAAATAGGAAGCCGATTTCCTAATTTAACTTTGGATTGGAGATTCTTAATGTGAGTCTGGAAGGAGAGTTTACAGTCTAACCAGACACCTAGGTATTTGTAGTTGTCCACATACTCTAGGTCAGACCCGTCGAGAGTAGTGAGAACCAGGGGCTATATCTGTTCTTAGTTCTGTATTTTTTGAATGGGGCATGTTTATTTAAGATTGAGAGGAAATTACTTTTAAAGAACAACCAGGCATCCTCTACTGACTGAATGAGATCTATATCCATCCAGGATACCTGGGCCAGGTCAATTAGAAAGGCCTGCTCGCTAAAGTGTTTTAGGGAGCGTTTGACAGTGATGAGGGGTGGTCGTTTGACCGCGGACCCGTTACGGACGCAGGCAATAAGGCAGTGATCGCTGAGATCCTGGTTGAAGACAGCGGAGGTGTATTTAGAGGGTAAGTTAGTCAGGATGATATCTATGAGGGTACCCATGTTTACGGATTTAGGGTTGTACCTGGTAGGTTTGTTGATAATTTGTGTGAGATTGAGGGCATCTAGTTTGGATTGTAGGATGGCCGGGGTGTTAAGCATATCCCAATTTAGGTCACCAAGCAGTACAGACACTGAGGATAATTGGGGGGCAATCAATTCACATATGGTGTCCAGGGCACAGCTGGGGGCTGAGGGGGGTCTGTAGCAAGCGGCAACAGTGAGAGACTTATTTCTGGAAAGGTGCATTTTTTGAAGTAGAAGCTCACAGACCTGGATAGTTTGATAGAGCTCTGCAGGCTATCTCTACAGTAGATTGCAACTCCACCCCCTTTGGCAGTTCTATCTAGATGGAAAATGTTGTAGTTGGGGATGGACATTTCTGAATTTTTGGTGGCCTTCCTGAGCCAGGATTCAGACACTGCTAGAACATCAGGGTTGGCGGAGTGTGCTAACGCAGTGAATAACTCAAACTTAGGAAGTAGACTTCTGATGTTAACATGCAAGAAACCAAGGCTTTTACGATTACAGAAGTCAACAAATGATAGCGTCTGGGGAGTAGGAGTGATACTGGGGGCTACAGGGCCTGGGTTAGCCTCTACATCACCAGAGGAACAGAGGAGGACTAGAATAAGGATACGACTAAAGGCTTTAAGAACTGGTCTTCTAGTGCGTTGGGTACAGAGAATAAAGGGGACAGATTTCCGGGCGTTGTAGAAAAGATTCAGGGCATTATGTACAGACAAGGATATGGAAGGATATGAGTACAGTGGAGGTAAACCTAAGCGTTGGGTAACAATGAAAGAGATAGCATTACTGGAGGCACCGATTGAGCTGGTCTTGGCGTGTATGGGGGGTGGAACAAAGGAGCTATTTGAGGCAGTTTGAGAGGGACTTGGGGTTCTATATTGAAATTGTATAATAAGAACTAACTGGAACAGCAATAGGCAAGGCATATTGACATGGGAGAGAGGCATAAAGCAATCACAGGTGTTATTCGAGAGAGCTAAGACAACAACTGGTAATGGCGATGAAAGTTTGGGCTGAGGCTAAACAGATAAACAGGACAGGGTACCATGTAAAGGAACAGTCCAGCAGACATCAGCTGCGCAGCTGAGTGATCATAAGGTCCAGTGAACAGCAATATGATGCATACCCTTGCATACCCTTGGCTTCACCGCTCTGTCTTTCCAAATCAAAGAAGGAGGAGCTGGGAGCATCCATCTCCTTGAGCATGGAGAACCTAGCTCTTACAAGTGCTCCCTTTGCTTTAACCTGGAAAAAACTGCCCAGGTCACTACGTAGTTCAGCTAGATTAGCCTGGAGGCCTACATTGCCTTGCCCCACCAGCTCTACCTCCATCTCACTGATACTACGCTCGAGTTCCCCCAATACTCTCCTAGCCTCTGAGGATGAGAGAGCTGTATACAGAATTTTGACTTTTCCCACATCCCACCATTGACTCAGAGACTCATACTCCTCTCTTCGCTGCCCCCACCTTTCCCGAAAAGTCTGGAAACCTGAGTAAAAAGTGGCATATTGTCAGAGCTTTACATGAAACTTCCAATAGGATGCCTGCCGAGGCCCTGGTGAAATAGACAGCCGAGCCATGGTTATGTGATGATCTGAAAAACCCACTGGGAGAATGGTAGCGCCCAACAGCCTATTGCTCTGATTCCTAGACATGTACAATCGATCAAGCCGGGCTGCACTCACCCTAGCCCCAAAGACCTTCACCCATGTATACTGTCTTGTGTTGGGATGTCTAGTTCTCCAAACATCCACTAGGTCAAACTGATTAATAATGTCCCTTAACACCCCCACTGAGCTGAATGAGGCTCCTCCCCATTTCTGTATTTCGTAAAATCCATCGTACAGTTCCAGTCCCCGCCGACCATCAGCGTCTCCTCAGGCGATATCTGTGAGAGTTCCTGTCTAAGACACCCAAATAGAAGCCCCCTCTCTCTCCCTGTGTTAGGTGCATACATATTTATAAAGACAAAACCCCTGTTGTTAATTTCTGCTTTTACTACAAGCAGTCTACCCCTACACACCTCTTTTGAGGAGCAAATTTTTACAGACAGACCCGGTACAAAAAGGACTGCCACCCCTGCACTAACATTTGTCCATGGCTCAGCACACTTGCCCCTTTCCACCAGAGCCCCCAATCAACCTCATTCACCACATCACTATGCGTCTCCTGCAGAAACAACACCTTTACTTTTTTTTGTTTTACATATTCACCCAACACACTCCTCTTTCCCGCATCTCTGGCGCCATTAATATTAAGCGAGCCTACCCAGAGAGTCTCCATAAGAAGTGGGAGAAAAGCCAGCAGAGAAAGAGACCAATAGCAAAGCTCAAAAATCCCCAGTGCCAGAAAAAGAACTTTAATCTAAACAGTGTCTGAAGGTAGACTTTTACGCACGGTTGTGACCCACTTCCTCAACCTAAACCGTTTCCTTGGTGAGAGGACACCATGCCCCTCATTTTTCATAGTGTGTTGTACTGATCTTACAAAAAAAAGCCTCAAGATTAACTTTTTTCCCCTTAGTCTCATTCAGGAACCTTGACAGTTCCCTCACCGTGTACTTTGACCCCTCTGACTGACTGGCTGTCAGCTCTGTACCCATTGAGGAGGAGTCTGAAAAGAAATCCTCCTCATCGTCTTCCTCCTCAGACTCACCTTCCTCCTCCTCGTCTCCATCTCCCATCCTGACCACCTGCTCTTCCTCTCTAGTCAGGGCCTCCCCCCCAGCACCAGCCTCTCCCCTCCCACCTCATTTCTTCTCCCCCCTTTTCCTCTTCCGCTTGACACCCTCCTCCACCCCCCTAGTCACTTACCCTTCCCCACTATACTCTCCTCATCCACTAGCATAACCTGACTAAGCCCAGCCTCATCTACACCACCATCCATGACATGACTAGACCCAGCCTCATCTACACCACCGTCAATAGCCTGACTAGACCCAGCCTCATCTACACCACCATCTATAACATGACTAGACCCAGCCTCATCTACACCACCATCTATAGCATGACTAGACCCAGCCTCATCTACACCACCATCTATAACATGACTAGACCCAGCCTCATCTACACCACCATCTATAACATGACTAGACCCAGCCTCATCTACACCACCATCTATAGCATGACTAGACCCAGCCTCATCTACACCACCATCTATAGCATGACTAGACCCAGCCTCATCTACACCACCATCTATAGCATTAGACCCAGCCTCATCTACACCACCATCTATAGCATGACTAGACCCAGCCTCATCTACACCACCATCTATAGCATGACTAGACCCAGCCTCATCTACACCACCATCTATAGCATGACTAGACCCAGCCTCATCTAACCCACCATCTGTAGCATGACTAGACCCAGCCTCATCTACACCACCATCTATAGCATTAGACCCAGCCTCATCTACACCACCATCTATCGCATGACTAGACCCAGCCTCATCTACACCACCATCTATAGCATTAGACCCAGCCTCATCTACACCACCATCTATAGCATGACTAGACCCAGCCTCATCTACACCACCATCTATAGCATGACTAGACCCAGCCTCATCTACACCACCATCTATAGCATTAGACCCAGCCTCATCTACACCACCATCTATAGCATGACTAGACCCAGCCTCATCTACACCACCATCTATAGCATGACTAGACCCAGCCTCATCTACACCACCATCTATAGCATGACTAGACCCAGCCTCATCTACACCACCATCTATAGCATGACTAGACCCAGCCTCATCTACACCACCATCTATAGCATGACTAGACCCAGTCTCATCTACACCACCATCTATAGCATGACTAGACCCAGCCTCATCTACACCACCATCTATAGCATGACTAGACCCAGCCTCATCTACACCACCATCTATAGCATGACCCAGCCTCATCTACACCACCATATATAGCATGACTAGACCCAGCCTCATCTAACCCACCATCTGTAGCATGACTAGACCCAGCCTCATCTACACCACCATCTATAGCATGACTAGACCCAGCCTCATCTACACCACCATCTATAGCATGACTAGACCCAGCCTCATCTACACCACCATCTATAGCATGACTAGACCCAGCCTCATCTACACCACCATCTATAGCATGACTAGACCCAGCCTCATCTACACCACCATCTATAGCATGACTAGACCCAGCCTCATCTAACCCACCATCTATAGCATGACTAGACCCAGCCTCATCTAACCCACCATCTATAGCATGACTAGGCCCAGCCTGTGTCTCATGGCCTCCTGCACGTTGACCTCGATTTACCCCACTGGTGCTTAAACCCTCACCTTGTCTACGGCCTTTATGTGGGCACCCAAAGCACTTATGGCCCAAATCCCCACACTCAAAGCACCGTAGACGATCTGTGCTGGCAAACCCTGTGTAGAGCCCCTCCCCATGCCTCACTTTAAAATGCACATTTAACTGTTGCTCATTGTTATTCAGAAACATGAACACTTGCCTCCGGAACGAAACAACATGCTTGACGGCATCTGACTGAAAACCTGCCGACAGTACACGAAAACCACTAGCAAACTTACCAAAACGACTCAACTCCTTCCTGATTTGATCATCCGTAATAAACAGAGGCAAATTTGCAACTACCACCCTAGTCGAAGGGGTAGAAAGAGGAGAAATTGGCACCAACACACCCCTTATAAATATACCACTAGAAATGAGCCTACCCACCAAATTTGCTCTTTTCATAAACACAACCACAGCTTTGTTCATTCTGGATGCGGAATGTATAAATTCAGCTCCTACCTGTTCGCCGACCGCGAGCAGAACCTCCTCCACCTTCATTCCATTCTCAGGAACATTGTCTACGGCCTTTATGTGGGCACCCAAAGCACTTATGGCCCAAATCCCCACACTCAAAGCACCGTAGACGATCTGTGCTGGCAAACCCTGTGTAGAGCCCCTCCCCATGCCTCACTTTAAAATGCACATTTAACTGTTGCTCATTGTTATTCAGAAACATGAACACTTGCCTCCGGAACGAAACAACATGCTTGACGGCATCTGACTGAAAACCTGCCGACAGTACACGAAAACCACTAGCAAACTTACCAAAACGACTCAACTCCTTCCTGATTTGATCATCCGTAATAAACAGAGGCAAATTTGCAACTACCACCCTAGTCGAAGGGGTAGAAAGAGGAGAAATTGGCAACAACACACCCCTTATAAATATACCACTAGAAATGAGCCTACCCACCAAATTTGCTCTTTTCATAAACACAACCACAGCTTTGTTCATTCTGGATGCGGAATGTATAAATTCAGCTCCTACCTGTTCGCCGACCGCGAGCAGAACCTCCTCCACCTTCATTCCATTCTCAGGAACATTCCTGAATCCATGCCGTAACGACAGCGTCTCCTCCGCACTAGGCTGTGAAGCCATCGCTCACACCACACCGTTCAAAACCCCAGGAAACTAAACCTCTGTCCTCTTCCTCCCTAACTTTGAAAATAAAAACAGTGGGTACCGCTAAACTAACAGTGCATTAACCCTCCACCATAGAAAAGAGAAATTGAAAGGAAAAACCAAGGAAAGAAACAAGAAATATGTTAGGACAAGCCCTCAACACCAAACACTCAAACTCCAAAAAACTCCCAGCATGCACACAGAGAGAGAGAGAGAGAGAGAGAGAGAGAGAGAACAACTTGGATCTAGGCTCACAGTAATTCTAATACTTTGCCCCGAACTGCCGCCCGTTTGGGAAGAAAATGAGAGGGACTTGGGGTTTACATCTTGGAGGTCTTCGTCGTGTATCTCTGTTGGACCCAGGCCTTTGTGGGAATGGGTCGATTGGGCCTTCTCTTTCGGATGGCCTCTTAGATGTAAGACTCAGATTGTCCACAAGAGGTCACAATGTCCTTCTTAGCTGTCTGTTTACTTTCACTCATTCTGGAAGTGGTCTTCTGAGGACGGCTAATCAGCCGTGTCGATGATCCCCTGTGGGGTGATGAGAGCAGTGTAGTAGACGATGGCTTGAAGAGAGTAACAGGATGGTCCCACTTAAATTCACCTTCTTAGATACAGTACTTAGAACAGCTACTCAGCCGTAACATTGATTGTTAGTGGAGGCAACTTTGTCGTCTTCACCTCGTGTTGATTTTCAGGGTCAGGACCAATATGGACAAAAGCTGCAGCTTGAGTACTCAATCAACATAGTGGAGATAAAAACATAGCAAACAGAAGACATAGAAGGCACAGTATGTGGGTATGTGTGGATGTATTGTGATGGAAGGTGTGGTGTGCGTTTTTGTGTTTGGAAAAGTGTGGCGTTAAGTGAGTGAGAAAGGAAATGGTTGCATATATCAGAACCAACGTGTGTCTGTGAGCAGGGGTTGTGAGATTGAGCTTTCGATTTTGTGCAGATGAGGGATATACATTTTAAAATAAAGTATACATCTAATCTATTTTATTGTCCTATAATGATGGAACGGTCCCCAACCCTATATCCTAGACACCCACCTGAGCGACCCATACACCAAAGGGAAGTCCCCATCTGTTTTATGGACCTGCTGTAAGTTACCTACAGTGGGAGAACAAGTATTTGATACACTGCCGATTTTGCAGGTTTTCCTACTTACAAAGCATGTAGAGGTCTGTAATTTTTATCCAGAAAATCAAATTGTATGATTTTAAAGTAATTAATTTGCATTTTATTGCATGACATAAGTATTTGATCACCTACCAACCAGTAAGAATTCTGGCTCTCACAGACCTGTTAGTTTTTCTTTAAGAAGCCCTCCTGTTCTCCACTCATTACCTGTATTAACTGCACCTGTTTGAACTCGTTACCTGTATAAAAGACACCTGTCCACACACTCAATCAAACAGACTCCAACCTCTCCACAATGGCCAAGACCAGAGAGCTGTGTAAGGACATCAGGGATAAAATTGTAGACCTGCACAAGGCTGGGATGGGCTACAGGACAATAGGCAAGCAGCTTGGTGAGAAGGCAACAACTGTTGGCGCAATTATTAGAAAATGGAAGAAGTTCAAGATGACGGTCAATCACCCTCAGTCTGGGGCTCCATGCAAGATCTCACCTCGTGGGGCATCAATGATCATGAGGAAGGTGAGGGATCAGCCCAGAACTACACGGCAGGACCTGGTCAATGACCTGAAGAGAGCTGGGACCACAGTCTCAAAGAAAACCATTAGTAACACACTACGCCTTCATGGATTTAAATCCTGCAGCGCACGCAAGGTCCCCCTGCTCAAGCCAGCGCATGTCCAGGCCCGTCTGAAGTTTGCCAATGACCATCTGGATGATCCAGAGGAGGAATGGGAGAAGGTCATGTGGTCTGATGAGACAAAAATAAAGCTTTTTGGTCTAAACTCCACTCGCCGTGTTTGGAGGAAGAAGAAGGATGAGTACAACCCCAAGAACACCATCCCAACCGTGAAGCATAGAAGTGGAAACATCATTCTTTGGGGATGCTTTTCTGCAAAGGGGACAGGACGGCTGCACCGTATTGAGGGGAGGATGGATGGGGCAAGGAAATTCTCAAAGCTGCTAATGAGAACCTTGATGACCTTGTACCTAGCCGGTGGGGATTCCGGTGGGGTACCCCCACCCAGGTAGTGGCAGTGCAGGAAATACTAGCTGCAGTAACCCATGGGGAGGGGGTCACACTCGGACAATCAGAGAGGGGGCATATTATTGTGGCCCTGGTGGCACAAAATAATCAAAGGTCTGACTGCTCAGAGATGCTTTGGGAAAATGGTTACAATGGGGGACCATAGTGATTGTGTCTCAGGGGAAGAGTGTGGATCTGATCTCCATCACCTAGGACTTGACATAGGTTAATAAAATCTCAAATTTTTGTCAATTTTTGCTCAATCTTGCATGCTTTCTCAAACAGCTGTAACTGTATATGCATTCGTAAATCAGGTCCTTTCTTGAGTTGGGCTCTGGGATGTAACAACCGTTGAGCATCTGAGTTTATGGTTGATTGTGGAGGAAAGGGGTTGAGTGTGTTAGAGTGTGTGTGTGTGTATATACCACATCTGTTGCAAGGAGGTAAGGATGTTAGGGAGAATATAGGATGAACCACAATAATTTTTTGCTAAAATAAGAATTGCTTCACAAAAATGTAATGTAATACAATGGCAATCCGGGTTATACAGTTGAAGTCGGAAGTTTACATACACCTTAGCCAAATACATTTAAACTCTGTTTTTCACAATTCCTGACATTTAATCCTAGTAAAAATTCCTTGTCTTAGGTCAGTTAGGATCACCACTTTATTTTAAGAATGTGAAATGTCAGAATAATAGTAGAGAGAATGATTTATTTCAGCTTTAATTTCTTTCATCACATTCCCAGTGGGTCGGAAGTGTACATACACTCAATTAGTATGTGGTAGCATTGCCTTTAAAATTTTTTACTTGGGTCAAATGTTTCGGGTAGCCTTCCACAAGCATCCCACAATAAGTTGGGTGAATTTAGGCCCATTCCTCCTGGCAGAACTGGTGTAACTGAGTCAGGTTTGTAGGCCTCCTTGCTCGCACAAGCTTTTTCAGTTCTGCCCACAAATGTTCTATAGGATTGAGGTCAGGGCTTTGTGATGGCCACTCCAATACCTTGACATGGTTGTCCTTAAGCCATTTTGCCACAACTTTGGAAGTATGCTTGGGGTCATTGTCCATTTGGAAGACCCATTTGCAACCAAGCTTTAACTTCCTGACTGATGTCTTGAGATGTTGCTTCAATATATCCACATAATTTTCCTTCCTCATGATGCCATCTATTTTGTGAAGTGGACCAGTCCCTCCTGCAGCAAAGCACCCCCACAGCATGATGCTGCCACCCCCGTGCTTCACGGTTGGGATGGTGTTCTTCGGCTTGCAAGCAACCTCCTTTTTCCTCCAAACATAACGATGGTCATTATTTACATTTACGTAATTTAGCAGACGCTCTTATCCCGAGCGACTTATAAATTGGTACATTATGGCCAAACAGTTCTATTTTTGTTTCATCAGACCAGAGGACATTTCTCCAAAAAGTACGATCTTTGTCCCCATGTGCAGTTCCAAACCGTAGTCTGGCTTTTTTATGGCAGTTTTGGAGCAGTGGCTTCTTCCTTGCTGAGCGGCCTTTCAGGTTATGTCGATATAGGTCTTGTTTTACTGTGGATATAGATACTTTTGTACCTGTTTCCTCCAGCATCTTCACAAGGTCCTTTGGTGCTGTTCTGAGATTGATTTGCACTTTTCGCACCAAAGTACGTTATCTTTAGGAGACAGAACGCGTCTCCTTCCTGAGCGGTATGACGGCTGCGTGGTCCCTGGTGTTTATACTCGCGTACTATTGTTTGTACAGATGAACGTGGTACCTTCAGGCATTTGGAAATTGCTCCCAAGGATGAACCAGACTTGTGGAGGTCTACAATGTTTTTTGTGGAGGTCTTGACTGATTTCTTTTGATTTTCCCATGATGTCAAGCAAAGAGGCACTGAATTTGAAGGTAGGCCTTGAAATACATTCACAGGTGCACCTCCAATTTACTCAAATTATGTCAATTAGCCTATCAGAAGCTTCTAAAGCTATGACATCATTTTCTGGAATTTTCCAAGCTGTTTAAAGGCACAGTCAATTTAGTGTAAGTAAAATTCTGACCCACTGGAATTGTGATACAGTGAATTATAAGTTAAATAATCTGTCTGTAAACAATTGTTGGAAAAATTACTTGTGTCACGCACAAAGTAGATGTCCTAACCGACTTGCCAAAATTATAGTTTGTTAACAAGAAATTTGTGGAGTGGTTGAAAAACGAGTTTTAATGACTCCAACCTAAGTGTATTTAAACTTCCGACTTCAACTGTAGGTAACAATCCTTCGCATGAACTGCCAACATTATTACGCATATTAATTGATAATGATGGAAATTTAAATATGCAAGATATTTGAATAGATATGTGTTTTTAATAGCTATATATACAGTGAGGGGGAAAAAAGTATTTGATACTCTGCTGATTTTGTATGTTTGCCCACTGACAAAGAAATGATCAGTCTATAATTTTAATGGTAGGTTTATTTGAACAGTGAGAGACAGAATAACAACAAAAAAATCCAGAAAAACGCATGTCAAAAATGTTATAAATTGATTTGCATTTTAATGAGGGAAATACGTATTTGACCCCCTCTCAATCAGAAAGATTTCTGGCTCCCAGGTGTCTTTTATACAGGTAACGAGCTGAGATTAGGAGCACACTCTTAAAGGGAGTCCACCTAATCTCAGTTTGTTACCTGTATAAAAGACACCTGTCCACAGAAGCAATCAATCAATCAGATTCCAAACTCTCCACCATGGCCAAGACCAAAGAGCTCTCCAAGGATGTCAGGGACAAGATTGTAGACCTACACAAGGCTGGAATGGGCTACAAGACCATCGCCAAGCAGCTTGGTGAGAAGGTGACAACAGTTGGTGCGATTATTCGCAAATGGAAGAAACACAAAATAACTGTCAATCTCCCTCGGCCTGGGGCTCCATGCAAGATCTCACCTCGTGGAGTTGCAATGATCATGAGAACGGTGAGGAATCAGCCCAGTACTACACGGGAGGATCTTGTCAATGATCTCAAGGCAGCTGGGACCATAGTCACCAAGAAAACAATTGGTAACACACTACGCCGTGAAGGACTGAAATCCTGCAGCGCCCGCAAGGTCCCCCTGCTCAAGAAAGCACATATACATGACCGTCTGAAGTTTGCCAATGAACATCTGAATGATTCAGAGGAGAACTGGGTGAAAGTGTTGTGGTCAGATGAGACCAAAATGGAGCTCTTTGGCATCAACTCAACTCGCCGTGTTTGGAGGAGGAGGAATGATGCCTATGACCCCAAGAACACCATCCCCACCGTCAAACATGGAGGTGAAAACATTATGTTTTGGGGGTGTTTTTCTGCTAAGGGGACAGGACAACTTCACTGCATCAAAGGGACGATGGACGGGGCCATGTACCATCAAATCTTGAGTGAGAACCTCCTTCCCTCAGCCAGGGCATTGAAAATGGGTCGTGGATGGGTATTCCAGCATGACAATGACCCAAAACACACGGCCAAGGCAACAAAGGAGTGGCTCAAGAAGAAGTACATTAAGGTCCTGGAGTGGCCTAGCCAGTCTCCAGACCTTAATCCCATAGGAAATCTGTGGAGGGAGCTGAAGGTTCGAGTTGCCAAACGTCAGCCTCGAAACCTTAATGACTTGGAGAAGATCTGCAAAGAGGAGTGGGACAAAATCCCTCCTGATATGTGTGCAAACCTGGTGGCCAACTACAAGAAACGTCTGACCTCTGTGATTGCCAACAAGGGTTTTGCCACCAAGTACTAAGTCATGTTTTGCAGAGGGGTCAAATACTTATTTCCCTCACTGTAGTAGTGGTAGTACTGTTAACTATGTGTCTGTCTGTCTCTCTCCAGACCCGGGGGATTTTAGTAGTAGTAGTAGGTGATGTTTTAGTAGTGTTGTTGTTAACTCTATGTTTTAGTAGTAGTGGGTGATGTTTTAGTAGTGTTGTTGTTAACTCTGTCTGTCTCTCTCCAGACCTGGGTGGGGAACAAGAGACGGAAGCTGGCCTCGAGGGCCGACCAGAATGCGGGCGTGTCCCACTCCTTATCCTTTTCGAATCACGGCCTGGCTCGGGGAGCTCTGTCCAATCACAGCCTGGCTGGGGGAGCTCTGTCCAATCACAGCGTGGCTGAGGGAGCTCTGTCCAATCACACGCTAGCAGGCGGGGCTTTAGTGGCGGGCGCCATGCTGACAGTGGAGATGGCGGCGGCTCGGAACATCCAGAGAGGCTCCTCCCACCTCCTCCCTCCTTCCTTCTCCTCCTCCTCTTCGTCCTCTCCTCTTAGCTCTGGCAACAACAACGATGTCATCCTGACTGGGATTTACTCTCTAGGATCTGCGTCTAGTTCCCGGCCCACTGTTAAGCCCCTCCCTTCTGACGCTGAGCTGCCTGCACATGTCCATCAAACTCTGCTTAACCAATCACAGCACAGGAGGAACAGTTCTGTGTCCTCTCCTCTCCAGCTCCATTCCAGCTTGGGTTCCTTGTCACTTCCTCTCTGTAAACCCCCCTCCCTCTCCTCTTCCCCCTCCCTCTCCTCACCCCCCCTCCTCCTCACCCCCCGGCCCCCCCATCCACAGCCTGTCCAAGAGGGTGGGTTTCCCCACTAGTGGGGCTAGGGCCGGGGGGGCAGTAGGAGTAGGAGGGGCCGGGGCAGGGGGGGCAGTAGGAGGGGGGGTACCTCAGAGTTGGGCTAGACAGTATGGTTCTCTCCAGCCTGGCCCCTGGCCCTCTCCCTCCCAGCCCCAGCCCAGGCCTCACTCCAACCACCAGACTCCCCCACCTCACCTCCCCAGGCACCGTCCCTCCCCCCCTCCTCACCCCAACCCTCCCCCTTCAAACCACTCCCCCCGCATCCATCAGGTCTTCAGCGTATCAGAGAGGGGGGAGGGGGAGGCACAAGGACAGCCTTCTGATAGGAGCAGGCAGGAGAGACACAGACAGACTCCCCGCCCCTCGGATGCTATTGGCTGCCTCTCTATCGCCATGGAGACAGGTGGTGAAGAGGATGAGTGGCGGAGGGAGGAAGAGTTATCCAACATGGCTACCACGGCCCATGGGGACCTCCAGAGAGGCCAGTGGGGGACGGACAGCCTCAGCCCCAGCAGGGGAGAGGGATCTGTGGGGAGAGGCCTCACATCCCCCTCCCTGGTCCTCAGCAGCTCCAGGCCTGGTCCATACCCTCGGGGCAGCTACCCAGTTACTACAACACTACAGACCTCCCCTAGTATACAGGTAGGGGTTACTACTACTACTACTGATACTACTACTACTACTACTATCCAGTTACTACAACACTACAGACCTCCACTAGTATACAGGTAGGGGTTAATACTACTACTACTACTACTACCCAGTTACTACAACACTACAGACCTCCACTAGTATAAAGGTAGGGGTTAATACTACTACTACTACCCAGTTACTACAACACTACAGACCCCCCCTAGTATAAAGGTAGGGGTTAATACTACTACTACTACTACTACTACTACCCAGTTACTACAACACTACAGACCCCCCCTAGTATAAAGGTAGGGGTTAATACTACTACTACTACTACTACTACTATAACCATTACTACAACACACAGACGCCCCCCCTAGTATAAAGGGGAGGGGGTTTAAAAATACTCACTATACTACTACCCTTTTCTACAACACTACCCTCCACTGTATAAAGTAGGGGGTTTAAAAATATAAACTAAAATACTACTACCAGTTACTACAACCCCCTACAACCTCCACTAGTTAAAGGTAGGGGGTTAAAAATACACTACTCTACTACTACCCTTACTAAAAAAAACTATTTTTAAAGGGGGTTTACTACACACTACATACCCCTTTCCCACTAGTATAAAAGGTAGGGGTTAATAATAACTACTACACTACACTACCCCGTTACTCAAAACCACAGACCCCCCTAGTTTTTAAAAGGGAGGGGGTTTAAACTACTACTATATACTACCCATTCTACAAAACTAAGACCCCCCTAGTAAAAGTGGGGTTTAAAACATACTACTACTACCCATTACTCCCAAAACACAGACCCCCCCCTAGTTTAAAGGTAGGGGTTAAAAACTACTATACTACTAATCCGTTACTCCAACCCACAGACCCCCCCCATTAAAAGGGGAGGGGGGTTAAAACTATACTACTACTTTTCCCCTTACTACAAAAACCCACGACCCCCCCAGTTTAAAGGTAGGGGTTAATACCATACTACTCACTATACCCGTTTCTAAAAACAAGACCCCCCCTAGTATAAAAGGTAGGGGTTATACTACTACTATACTCTACCATTACTCCCAAAAATACGACCCCCCCCCCATTAAAGGTAGGGGTTAAAACTACTACTATAAAAATACTACCAGTTTTTACAACCTAAAAGACCCCCCTAGAAAAGGTAGGGGGTTTACTACTAATACTACCTTACTATCCAGTTACTACAAAAACCCACAGACCCCCCCCCGTATAAAGGTAGGGGTTTTAATACTACTACTACTAATCTACATTAACCCAGTTACTAAAAAACTACAGACCCCCTAGTATAAAGGTAGGGGTTATTACTACTACTACTACTACTACTACTACTACTACTACCCAGTTACTACAACACTACAGACCCCCCCTAGTATAAAGGTAGGGGTTAATACTACTACTACTACTACTACTACTACTACTACTACTACTACTACTACTACTACTACCCAGTTACTACAACACTACAGACCCCCCTAGTATAAAGGTAGGGGTTAATACTACTACTACTACCTATCTAACTACTACTATACTACACTACCGTTTTAAAAATACAACCCCTA
>LR778254.1:461150-510831 GCA_902810595.1 Coregonus sp. 'balchen' | reverse complement strand
GGGACAAGGGAATTTCAGAGCATGGGCGGGGATAAAATTTTCCAAGGCAGGAATCCCTTTCCATGTACTGCAGGTATCAGCCCAACAGCTTTATCCTGGCCCCACAAGAATTTAACCTTTATGGCCCACCAGAACAACACTTTATCTGCCCCCCAGAAAACTAACAGCTTTTCGGCCCCCCAGAACCAACAGCTTTTTTGGGACCACGAACCAACAGTTTTATTGGCCCACCAAAAAACAAACAGCTTTTTTGGCCCACCAAACAACAGCTTTACGGCCCCACCAAAAACAACAGCTTTACGGGGACCACCAAACTAACAGCTTTACGGCCCCCCAAAACAACAGCTTTATAGGCTCTGGCCAAACAGAGGGGGTATTGGTTTAAGAGGCGTCTGCTCCATATCATATTATGTGGGCAAAACCCGGTCATAGAAACATCACTGGGTTTATTTGGGTGTAAAATCAAGACACATTCCCCCCTCTTTCCTCCGGACCAACCCCCATCTATCCCTTGCCCCAAACCCCCATTATCCCTTGACCAAAAACCCCATTACCCCTTTTAACCAACACCCCAACCCCAACCAACACCCCAAACCCCAAACAACCCCCACCCCGAAAAAACACCCCACACCTCTCAACCAAAAACCCTTTATCCCTTAACAACACCTCCATCTTCCCTCTAACCAACACCTCCATCTTCCTTTTAAACCAACACCCCATTTTCTCGGGCCAAACACTCCATCTTCCTCCTAACCAAAAAACCCCATTATCCCTCTAACCAACCCCTCCACTATCCTCTAAAAAACCCAAAAACCTCCTTATCCTCTTAACCAACCCCTCCATCACCCTCAACCAACACCTCCATTTTCCCTCTGACCAACACCTCCATCTATCCCTTCCTTCCAACGATTCATCCTTTTTCCCTCCCCAAACTGATTCATCCATCTGCCCTCCCAACTGATTCCATGTCCTCTCCAACGTTCATCCATTTTTCCCTCTCCAAGTTCATCCATCACCCCTCTCCAACTGTTATCCATCTACCCTCCCCAAAAATGTTTCCCATTTCCTTCCCCAACTGATTCACCCATCTATTTTTCCCCTTCCAACTGATTCATCCATCTATCCTCCCCAACTGTTTCACCATTTCCCCCCAAAAATGTTATCCATTATTTTTCCCTTTCCAACTGATTCTCCATCTATTTCTCCTTCCAAAATGATTACCCATTATCCTCCCCTTTCCCAAAAAGATTCATCCATTATCCTTCCAATGATTTCCACTACTTCCCCTTTCCCAAAAGATTTTCAATTCCTCTCCTTTTTTCCAAAACAGTTTTACCCATCTATCCTCCCCAAAAAGGTTTTCATCCTTTCATTTCCCCCCAAAACGATTCATCCATACCTCCCATGATTCATCCCTTCCTCTCCAACTGTTTCACCATCTTTTTCCCCTTCCAACTGATTACCCCAAATTATCTTCCCCTTTCCAACTGATTATCCATCACCCTTTCCCAACGATTATCCATTTTTTTTTTTTTTCCTCCCAAAACTGATTCATCCATCAAATTTCCCCAACTGTTTTCATCCATTACCCTCCCAACTGATTCATCTTATCCTCCCCAAACTGATTCATCCTTTATCCTTCCTTCCAACTGATTCATCCATCTATTTCTCTTCCCCAAAACTGATTTCACATTATCTTCCCTTCCCAAAATGTTTATCCATTATTTCCCCTTTCCCAAACTGATTCACCCATTATTTTCCCCTTCCAACGATTCTCCATCTTTCTTCTCCTTCCAACTGTTTATCCATCATCCCTTCCTTAAAAACGATTACCCATCATCCTCTCCAAAAAAGATCACCCATTACCCCCCCAAAATGATTTATCCATTACCCTCCCCAAAACTGATTCACCCATCATCTCTAAAACTGATTCCCATCTTTTCCCCTCTAACTGATTATCCATCTTCTCTCCAACTGATTCTCCATCTTCCTCCCCAAGATTCATCCTTACTTCTCCTTCCAACTGATTCCCATCTATCCTCCCCCAATGATTCATCCTTTTATCCTCTAAATGATTCAAAATTTTATCCTCTTCCTTTCCCAAAACTGATTCACCCCAATCTCCCCCTCCCCTTTCCAAACTATTATACTAACCCCCTCCAAACTGATTACCCTTTACCCTCTCCAACTGTTTCCCTCTATCCCCAAAAATGTTTCACCCATTATCCCTTCCAAGTTTATTCATCCTCCCAACTGATATCCATCTAACCCCCAAAAATGATTCTCCACTATTTCCCTTCCAACTGATTTTTCATTATCCCCCCCAACTGATTCATCCACTATCCCTCCAACTGTTATCCACTTCCTCTCTTCCAACTGATTCATCATTATCCTTTTCCCAAAAATGATTCTCCATATTTTCCTCTCTTCCAATGATTCTCCATCTACCCTCTCTTAATGTTCCCATATCTTCCCTTTCCAACGATTATAATCTACTTCCCCTTTCCCAACTGATTCATCCTTACTTTCCTTCCCAAACTGTTTCCCTCATCCTCTCCAAGGTTTTCCCTCACCTCTCAACTGATTCTCCATCTATCCTCCCCTTCCCAAATGATCACCCATTATTTTCCTTCCAAGTTTAACCATCTAGTTTTTTCAACTGTTTCATCCTTTTATCCCCCCAAACGTTTACCCCATCTACCTCTCCAACTATTCCCTTTCTTTTTCCTTCCAATGTTTTATCCACTATTTCTCTTCAATGTTTCTTTCCATCATTCCCTTCAAGATCACCCTCTACCTCCCCTTCCCAACTGTTTCATCCTTTCCCCCTTTCCCAACTGATTCACATTACCCTTCCAACTGACATCCTCACCTCTCCTTCCAATGTTTTATCCATCATCCTCTCCTTCAACTGATTCATCCTCTATCCTCTTTCCAACTGTTTATCATCTTCCTCCCCTTCCAACGTTTTTCCCCCCCTATTCCTCCCCCTTCCAATGGGATGGTTTAATCCTCACCTCCCCAAAACTGATTCACCCTTTTATCTCTCCTTAAAATGATCACCATTACCTCTCCTTCCAACGATTCACCATCTATTTTCCCCTTTCCCAAGATTCACCCTATTTCCCCTTCCCAAAATGATTAATCAACTTCCTCCCCTTCCAATGTTTCACCCAAACCCCTCCCCAAATGTTTATATCCCCTCTCCTTCAACTGATTCATCCATTATCCTCTCCTTCCAACGATTATCCATTATCTTCCCTTTCCCAAAACTGATTCACCCATCTATCCTCCCTTTCCAATGTTTTCACCCCACTTTTCCTCTCCAATTTTACCCATTATCCCTCCAACTGATTCACCCCATCACCTTCCAATGATTATCCATCACCTCCCCAACTGATTCATCCAAATTACCTCTAAAACTGTTTAATCCATTTCCCCCAATGATTATCCATCTATCCCCCCTTCCCCACGATTCATCATTATTTCCCCTTTCCCAAACTGATTCCAATCTTCCCCTTTCCAATGATTCACCCATCTATCCCCCCTTCCAACTTTCTCCATCCCCCTCTCCAATGATATCCATCTATCCTCTCCTTCCCAAAATGTTTTTCACCCATCTATTCCCTCCCTTTCCAAAGATTTCCAAAATCTATCCTCCCCCAACTGATTCATCCATCTACTTCCCCCCAATGTTCACATTATCCTCCCAAAATGATTCATCCATTTCCCCCCCAAGATACCATCTATCTCCCAAACTGATTCATCCATCTATCCTCCCAAAATGTTTATCCATCTATCCTCTCCAATGTTTTCATCCATCATTCCCCAAACATTCACCCCTTTTCCTCTCCAATTAACCAACCCCAACAAATTTCCAACCCCCAAAAAGATCCATTTCCTCCAATGATTATCCACCTATCCTCTCAATGTTACCCCATTATCCTCTCCAATGATTCTCCATTTCCTTTCCCCAAACGGTTCATCCATTATCCTCTCCAACGATTCACCCATCTTCCTCTCCAACTGATTCATCCATCTATCCTCTCCAACTGATTCATCCATCTATCCTCTCCAACTGATTCATCCATCTATCCTCTCCAACTGAATCATCCATCTATCTTCTCCTTCCAACTGATTCATCCATCTATCCTCTCCTTCCAACTGATTCATCCATATGTCCTCCTGAATGGTGCAGTGGTCTAAGGCTCTGCATCGCAGTGCTAACTGTGCCACTAGAGATCCTGGTACGAATCCAGGCTCTGTCGTAGCCGGCCGCGACTGGGAGACCCATGGGGCGGCGCACAATTGGCCCAGCGTCGGATGTAGCTCAGTTGGTAGAGCATGGCATTTGCAACACCAGGGTTGTGGGTTCGATTCCAGTATAAAAAATACAAATGTATGCACTCACTAACTGTAAGTCGCTCTGGATAAGAGCGTCTGCTAAATGACTAAAATGTAATCCTCTCCAACTGATTCATCCATCTATCCTGTCCAACTGATTCATCCATCTATACTGTCCAACTGATTCATCCATCTATCCTGTCCAACTGATTCATCCATCTATCCTGTCCAACTGATTCATCCATCTATCTGGTAAAAGGCAGTAAACAGCATAATGACGGTGCAGCTGTGTTGTGCTGTAGGACAGCCTCTCTAAAGGCTGAGATCATTAAACGGCAGGGGGGCCGGCCCTCAGGGGCCAAACCAGCCTGTCACACAGCACCTGCACCCATTGGAGGAGAGGAAACAAGGGAACGAGAGAGAGAGCTGGAGGGTAGACGCAGGCCGGAAGAGAGACAGAGAGAGAGAGAGAGAGAGAGAGAGAGAGAGAGAGAGAGAGACACAGAGAGAGTAGAGGGTAGACGCAGGCTGGACAGACTGAGGGAGGGATAAACAACAGAGTTAATGACAGCTCTAAAGTTCAAAGTAACCTGCAACACACACATTCCAGCACAAACACTAACTTATTCCAGGGTACAGAGGGAGCAGGTTAACAGGCAGCATCTTGGCATGTAAAGGTTATTTGGTCAGTCGTTGTTCTAGTGAAGGATATATATTGCGTTGTGTCTTTCATGAGAGGGTTTAAACACAGTAATGGGGGTGGGGCCTGTTCCTGAGCAGGGGGCCAGCTGGGCCTGATCTCAGGGGGCCAGCTGGGCCTGATCTCAGGGGGCCAGCTGGGCCTGATCTCAGGGGGTCAGCTGGGCCTTATCTCAGGGGGCAGGGGGTCAGCTGGGCCTGATCTCAGGGGGCAGGGGGGCCAGCTGGGCCTGATCTCAGGGGGCAGGGGGCCAGCTGGGCCTGATCTCAGGGGGCAGGGGCCAGCTGGGCCTGATCTCAGGGGGCCAGCTGGGCCTGATCTCAGGGGGCAGGGGGCCAGCTGGGCCTGATCTCAGGGGGCCAGCTGGGCCTGATCTCAGGGGGTCAGCTGGGCCTTATCTCAGGGGGCAGGGGGTCAGCTGGGCCTGATCTCAGGGGGCAGGGGGCCAGCTGGGCCTGATCTCAGGGGGCAGGGGGCCAGCTGGGCCTGATCTCAGGGGGCCAGCTGGGCCTTATCTCAGGGGGCAGGGGGTCAGCTGGGCCTGATCTCAGGGGGCAGGGGGCCAGCTGGGCCTGATCTCAGGGGGCAGGGGGCCAGCTGGGCCTGATCTCAGGGGGCCCAGCTGGGCCTGATCTCAGGGGGCCAGCTGGGCCTGATCTCAGGGGGCCAGCTGGGCCTGATCTCAGGGGACCAGCTGGGCCTGATCTCAGGGGACAGCTGGGCCTGATCTCAGGGGGCAGGGGGCCAGCTGGGCCTGATCTCAGGGGGCAGGGGGCCAGCTGGGCCTTATCTCCCCTCCACTTCCCAGATTCTGAGATGACAGGTGAGGTTGCACACAAAATCGTGATTCGTCCAAATGACACAATTGTTCCTCGTTATTAGTCACATCCCATAGTCCCCTGGGACAGAAGTTACATTACACCCCCCCAGCCATCCCATAGTCCCCTGGGACAGAAGTTACATTACACCCCCCCCCCCCCCCAGCCATCCATAGTCCCCTGGGACAAGAAGTTACATTACACCCCCCCCCAGCCATCCCATAGTCCCCTGGGACAGAATTACATTACACCCCCCCAGCCATCCCAATAGTCCCCTGGGACAGAAGTTACATTACCACCCCCCCAAGCATCCCATAGTCCCCTGGGACAGAAGTTACATTACACCCCCCCCCCCAGCCATCCCATAGTCCCCTGGGACAGAAGTTACATTACACCACCCCCCCCAGCCATCCCATAGTCCCCTGGGACAGAAGTTACATTAACACCCCCCCAGCCATCCCATAGTCCCCTGGGACAGAGGTTACTTACACCCCTCCAGCCATCCCATAGTCCCCTGGGACAGAAGTTACATTACAACCCCCCCAGCCATCCCATAGTCCCCTGGGACAGAAGTTACATTACACCCCCCCAGCCATCCCATAGTCCCATGGGACAGAAGTTACATTACACCACCCCCCCCCCCCAGCATCCCATAGTCCCCTGGGACAGAAGTACATTACACCCCCCCAGCCATCCCATAGTCCCCTGGGACAGAAGTTACATTACACCCCCCCCCCCCCCAGCCATCCCATAGTCCCCTGGGACAGAAGTTACATTACACCCCCCCCAGCCATCCCATAGTCCCCTGGGACAGAAGTTACATTACACCCCCCCAGCCATCCATAGTCCCCTGGGACAAGAAGTTACATTACACCCCCCCCCCCCCAGCCATCCCATAGTACCCCTGGGACAGAAGTTACATTACACCCCCCCCAGCATCCCATAGTCCCCTGGGACAGGACAGTTACACATACACCCCCCCCCCCCCCCCCCAGCCATCCCATAGTCCCTGGGACAGAAGTTACATACACCCCACCCCCCCCAGCCATCCCATAGTCCCCTGGGACAGAAGTTACATTACACCCCCCCAGCCATCCCATAGTCCCCTGGGACAGAAGTTACATTACACCCCCCCCCCCCCAGCCATCCCATAGTCCCCTGGGACAGAAGTTACATTACACCCCCCCAGCCCATCCCATAGTCCCCTGGGACAGAAGTTACATTACACCCCCCCAGCCATCCCATAGTCCCCTGGGACAGAATTTTACATTACACACCCCCCCCCCCCCAGCCATCCCATAGTCCCCTGGGACAGTAAGTTACATTACACCCCCCCCAGCCATCCCATAGTCCCCTGGGACAGAAGTTACATTACACCCCCCCAGCCATCCCATAGTCCCCTGGGACAGAAGTTACATTCACCCCCCAGCCATCCCATAGTCCCTGGGACAGAAGTTACATTACACCCCCCCCCCCAGCCATCCCATAGTCCCCTGGGACAGAAGTTACATTACACCCCCCCCAGCCTCCCATAGTCCCCTGGGACAGAAGTTACATTACACCCCCCCAGCCATCCCATAGTCCCCTGGGACAGAAGTTACATTACCACCCCCCCCAGCCATCCCATAGTCCCCTGGGGCAGAAGTTACATTACACCCCCCCCAGCCATCCCATAGTCCCCTGGGACAGAAGTTACATTACACCCCCCCCCAGCCCATCCCATAGTCCTGGGACAGAAGTTACATTCACCCCCCCAGCCATCCCATAGTCCCCTGGGACAGAAGTTACATTACACCCCCCCAGCCATCCCATAGTCCCCTGGGACAGAAGTTACATTACACCCCCCCAGCCATCCCATAGTCCCCTGGGACAGAAGTTACATTACACCCCCCCCCCTCCCAGCCATCCCATAGTCCCCTGGGACAGAAGTTACATTACACCCCCCCAGCCATCCCATAGTCCCCTGGGACAGAAGTTACATTACACCCCCCCCCCCTCCCAGCCATCCCATAGTCCCCTGGGACAGAAGTTACATTACACCCCCCCAGCCATCCCATAGTCCCCTGGGACAGAAGTTACATTACACCCCCCCAGCCATCCCATAGTCCCCTGGGACAGAAGTTACCATTACACCCCCCCAGCCATTCCCATAGTCCCCTGGGACAGAAGTTACATTACCACCCCCCCCCCCAGCCATCCCCATAGTCCCCTGGGACAGAAGTTACATTACACCCCCCCCCCCCCCCCCCAGCCATCCCATAGTCCCCTGGGACAGAAGTTACATTACACCCCCCCCCCCAGCCATCCCATAGTCCTGGACAGAAGTTACATTACACCCCCCCCAGCCATCCCATAGTCCCCTGGGATAGAAGTTACATTACACCCCCCCAGCCATCCCATAGTCCCCTGGGACAGAAGTTACATTACACCCCCCCCAGCCATCCCATAGTCCCCTGGGACAGAAGTTACATTACACCCCCCCAGCCATCCCATAGTCCCCTGGGACAGAAGTTACATTACACCCCCCCAGCCATCCCATAGTCCCCTGGGACAGAAGTTACATTACACCCCCCCCCCCCAGCCATCCCATAGTCCTGGGACAGAAGTTACATTACACCCCCCCAGCCATCCCATAGTCCCCTGGGACAGAAGTTACATTACACCCCCCCAGCCATCCCATAGTCCCCTGGGACAGAAGTTACATTACACCCCCCCAGCCATCCCATAGTCCCCTGGGACAGAAGTTACATTACACCCCCCCCAGCCATCCCATAGTCCCTGGGACAGAAGTTACATTACACCCCCCCCCCCCCCAGCCATCCCATAGTCCCCTGGGACAGAAGTTACATTACACCCCCCCCAGCCATCCCCATAGTCCCCTGGGACAGAAGTTACATTACACCCCCCCCCCCCCCCCCCCCCCCCCCCCCCAGCCATCCCATAGTCCCCTGGGACAGAAGTTACATTACACCCCCCCCAGCCATCCCATAGTCCCCTGGGACAGAAGTTACATTACACCCCCCCAGCCATCCCATAGTCCCCTGGGACAGAAGTTACATTACACCCCCCCCAGCCATCCCATAGTCCCCTGGGACAGAAGTTACATTACACCCCCCCAGCCATCCCATAGTCCCCTGGGACAGAAGTTACATTACACCCCCCCCCCCCAGCCATCCCATAGTCCTGGGACAGAAGTTACATTACACCCCCCCAGCCATCCCATAGTCCCCTGGGACAGAAGTTACATTACACCCCCCCAGCCATCCCATAGTCCCCTGGGATAGAAGTTACATTACACCCCCCCCTCCCAGCCATCCCATAGTCCCCTGGGACAGAAGTTACATTACACCCCCCCCCCCAGCCATCCCATAGTCCCCTGGGACAGAAGTTACATTACACCCCCCCAGCCACCCCATAGTCCCCTGGGGCAGAAGTTACATTACACCCCCCCCTCCAGCCATCCCATAGTCCCCTGGGACAGAAGGTTACATTACACCCCCCCCCCCAGCCATCCCATAGTCCCCTGGGACAGAAGTTACATTACACCCCCCCCCCCCCCCCCCCCCCCCCCCCCCCCCCAGCCATCCCACTAGTCCCTGGGGACAGAAGTTACATTACCCCCCCCCCCCCCAGCCATCCCATAGTTCCCCTGGGACAGAAGTTACATACACCCCCCCAAGCCATCCCATAGTCCCCTGGGACAGAAAGTTACATTACACCCCCCAGCCATCCCATAGTCCCCTGGGACAGAAGTTACATTACACCCCCCCAGCCATCCCATAGTTCCCCTGGGACAGAAGTTACATTACACCCCCCCCAGCCATCCCATAGTCCCCTGGGACAGGAAGTTACATTACACCCCCCCAGCCATCCCATAGTCCCCTGGGACAGAAGTTACATTACACCCCCCCAGCCATCCCATAGTCCCCTGGGACAGAAGTTACATTACACCCCCCCAGCCATCCCATAGTCCCCTGGGACAGAAGTTACATTACACCCCCCCAGCCATCCCATAGTCCCCTGGGACAGAAGTTACATTACACCCCCCCAGCCATCCCATAGTCCCCCTGGGACAGAAGTTACATTACACCCCCCCAGCCATCCCATAGTCCCCTGGGACAGAAGTTACATTACACCCCCCCAGCCATCCCATAGTCCCCTGGGACAGAAGTTACATTACACCCCCCCCCCAGCCATCCCATAGTCCTGGGACAGAAGTTACATTACACCCCCCCAGCCATCCCATAGTCCCCTGGGACAGAAGTTACATTACACCCCCCCAGCCATCCCATAGTCCCCTGGGACAGGAAGTTACATTACACCCCCCCAGCCATCCCATAGTCCCCTGGGACAGAAGTTACATTACACCCCCCCAGCCATCCCATAGTCCCCTGGGACAGAAGTTACATTACACCCCCCCCCCCCCCCCAGCCATCCCATAGTCCCCTGGGACAGAAGTTACATTACACCCCCCCCAGCCATCCCATAGTCCCCTGGGACAGAAGTTACATTACACCCCCCAGCCATCCCATAGTCCCCTGGGACAGAAGTTACATTACACCCCCCCAGCCATCCCATAGTCCCCTGGGACAGAAGTTACATTACACCCCCCCAGCCATCCCATAGTCCCCTGGGACATAAGTTACATTACACACCCCCCCCCAGCCATCCCATACGTCTGTCCAAGAGAGATTACCCCCCCAGCCATCCCATCCTGCCTCTGTACCTTTGGCAGCATGGGAGTGGTCCTCTTGCTCTTCTTGCCAGTGGGATCATCCAGAAGGTCAGGTTCAAAGGCGTAGAGCTCTGTCAGCTCATTCATGGTGAAGTGTCTCTCTATTTGCTGTTGATCCACCACTCTGAAGGACAGAGACTGTTTAGCCACCTGGCGGTCGTAGATCTTCTCTTCCATTGTACCCTGAGAGGGGAAGAGGTTAGAGGGACAGGTTTACATCTACAGTACCCTGAGAGGGGAAGAGGGACAGGTTTACATCTACAGTACCCTGAGAGGGGAAGAGGGACAGGTTTACATCTACAGTACCCTGAGAGGGGAAGAGGGACAGGTTTACATCTACAGTACCCTGAGAGAGGAAGAGGTTAAAGGGACAGAGCAGAATGCAGATCAACTCTAGTCAACTTTTCAGAAATAGTCTTCCTCAGAAGCAGTCAAACACCATCAGGTAGAAAAGGGGGTCATTACAGATACACACAGAGAGAGGAGAGGAGAGGAGAGGAGAGGAGAGGAGAGGAGAGGAGAGGAGAGGAGAGGAGAGGAGAGCCTACGCCTTCACTATGGTGAATCACTAAAACAATACAGAAATACACTACGGAAAAAGAAGGAACAGCACGTCAGAAATCAGCTCAATGTAATTGAAGAATCCATAGACTCTAACCACTTCTGGGAAAATTAGAAAACACCAAACAAACAACAACACGAAGAGCTATCTATCCAAAACGGACATGTATGGGTAAACCACTTCTCCAATCTTTTTGGCCCTATAACAAAGAACAAACAGCAAAAACATATACATGATCAAATGCAAATCTTAGAATCAACTATTAAAGACCAGAACCCACTGGATTCTCCAATTACATTGAATAAACTACAGGACAAAATACAAACCCTCCAACCCAAAAAGGCCTGTGGTGTTGATGGTATCCTCAATGAAATGATAAAATATACAGACCACAAATTCCAATTGGCTATACTTAAACTCTTTAACATCATCCTCAGCATGGGCATCTTCCCCAATATTTGGAACCAAGGACTGATCACCCCAATCCACAAAAGTGGAGACAAATTTGACCCCAATAACTACCGTGGGATATGCGTCAACAGCAACCTTGGGAAAATCCTCTGCATTATCATTAACAGCAGACTAGTTCATTTCCTCGGTGAAACAATGTACTGAACAAATGTCAAATTGGGTTTTTACCAAATTACCGTACAACAGACCACGTATTCACCCTGCACACCCTAACTGACAAACAAACAAACAAACCTAAACAAAGGCTAAGTCTTCTCATGCTTTGTTGATTTCAAAAAAGCTTTTGACTCAATTTGGCATGAGGGTCTGCCATACAAATTGCTGGAAATTGGGGTTGGGGGAAAAACATACGACATTATAAAATCCATGTACACAAACAACAAGTGTGCGGTTAAAATTGACAAAAAACACACACATTTATTTCCACAGGGCCGTGGGGTTGAGACAGGGATGCAGTTTAAACCCCACCCTCTTCAACATATATATCAACGAATTGGCGAGGGCACTAGAACAGTCTGCAGCACCCGGCCTCACCCTACTAGAATCTGAAGTCAAATGTCTTCTGTTTGCTGATGATCTGGTGCTTCTGTCCCCAACCAAGGAGGGCCTACAGCAGCACCTAGATCTTCTGCACAGATTCTGTCAGACCTGGGCCCTGACAGTAAATCTCAGTAAGACAAAAATAATGGTGTTCCAAAAAAGGTCCAGTTGCCAGGACCACAAATACAAATTCCATCTAGACACCATTGCCCTAGAGCACACAAAAAACTATACATACCTCGGCCTAAACATCAGCACCACAGGTAACTTCCACAAAGCTGTGAACGATCTGAGAGACAAGGCAAGAAGGGCCTTCTATGCCATTAAAAGGAACACAAAATTCGACATACCAATTAGGATCTGGCTAAAAATACTAGAATCAGTTATAGAACCCATCGCCCTTTATGGTTGTGAGGTCTGGGGTCCGCTCACCAACCAAGAATTCACAAAATGGGACAAACATCAAATTGGAGACTCCATGCAGAATTCTGCAAAAATATCCTCAGTGTCCAACATAAAACACCAAATAATTCATGCAGAGCAGAATTAGGCCGATACCCGCTAATTATCAAAATCCAGAAAAGAGCCGTGAAATTCTATAACCACTTAAAAGGAAGCGATTCCCAAACCTTCCATAACTAAGCCATCACCTACAGAGAGATGAACTTGGAGAAGAGTCCCCTAAGCAAGCTGGTCCTGGGGCTCTGTTCACAAACACAAACAGACCCCACAGAGCCCCAGGACAACACCACAGTTAGACCCAACCAAATCATGAGAAAACAAAAAGAGAATTACTTGACACATTGAAAAGAATTAACAAAAAAACAGAGCACTAGAACTAGAATGCTATTTGGCCCTAAACAGAGTCCACAGTGGCAGAATACCTGACCACTGTGACTGACCCAAACTTGAGGAAAGCTTTGACTATGTACAGACTCAGTGAGCATAGCCTTGCTATTGAGAAAGGCCGCCGTAGGCAGACCTGGCTCTCAAGAGAAGACAGGCTATGTGCACACTGCCCACAAAATGAGGTGGAAACTGAGCTGCACTTCCTTACCTCCTGCCAAATGTATGACCATATTAGAGACACATATTTCCCTCAGATTACAGCGATCCACAAAGAATTGTAAAACAAACCCAATTTTTATCAACTCCCTTATCTACTGGGTGAAAAACCACAGTGTGCCATCACAGCTGCAAGATTTGTGACCTGTTGCCACAAGAAAAGGGCAACCAGTGAAGAACAAACACCATTGTAAATACAACCCATATTTATGTTTATTTATTTTCCCATTTGTACTTTAACTATTTGCACATTGTTACAACACTGTATATAGACATAATATGACATTTGAAATGTCTTTATTCTTTTGGAACTTCTGAGTGTAATGTTTACTGTTAATATTTATTGTTTATTTCACTTTTGTTTACTATCTACTTCACTTGCTTTGGCAATGTTAACACACGTTTCCCATGCCAATAAAGCCCTTAAATTAAATTGAAATTGAATTGAGAGAGAGAGGAGAGGAGAGGAGAGGAAGAGGGAGGAGGGGCTTATGGAGGGGAGGAATGTTGCGTATCATTCGAGCGGCTCTGCTCTGCTTTTCCGGACTCTTTTCGTTACTCTGTGCGCTGCCGTCGAGCGTTTCGGAGTTCTTCCCCTCGGTTCTCGTTCGCGTGTTCTTCTCTCGGGTCGCGTTTCTTCTGCCGTGCTTCTCTTCCTTTTGTTCGGTCTTCAATTCCGTCTGGTACGCTGTCGCTAGATGCGTGCTCGTCTCGGTGCCTCTTACTTCTTCTATTTTTTATTTTCTCGCGTCTCTTGTGCTCTTGCTTCGTTTGCTTCGCTTCGCGTCTCCTTGTCGCTGCTCTCCGTTGCGCGCTTTTCTCGCTTCGCGCCTGTGCGGCGCCTCGTCGCGATCGCTCGTTCGTCTTGCGCTTCTCTCTTCGCTTCTCGTCGCTCCTCATGCCTTCGCTAGGTTGCTTCCGCGCTGCGCCTTCGCACGTTTCTTAATCGGGCGCCTTCCATCAGTGAGGCGCGACTTGCTCTCGTCCTCTTCTCCGGGGGGCCGTGTGCCGCTTAACGTCCGTGGGGTGGTATCCTTCTCTTCTTTTTCATTCTCTGCTCGAGGTTTCTCCGCTATGGCCTCTTGTCTGCTTCGCCTGGTCTAGCTCGTTTCTCCTCTTCCCTAGACTTGGTTCTTGTCTCCGCGGTTGTTTCTCTTGTCTGACTCTGTAGGACGGCCCTCGTCACCTTTCCGTTCTCCTTCTCGTTGTTAGTTACTGCTCGGTTGCTGTTTCCCCCTTTCGTTTACTCTGTTGCGATTTTCTAGAGGAGAGAATTGCATGGCCAGAAGGCTAAACCAGGCCCCAGAGCAGAACACCATCTCCCATCTGCTCCTCTACTATTAGATATAACACACTTCAGCAATGTCCAAAATGGCATCCTATGGATCCTGGTCACAAGTAAGGATGCAGCTACAAATGGAATACAAGATTGAGACGTGCTACATCGTGGATCCGCTCCTGTCTCAGTGTTTTTCGGTCGGTTCTAAGACCTAGCGTCAGTTTCGGCGACGGGAAAAGGACGGTCGGCGTGTCAGAGTGATTCGCTAGATCCCGATCAACCTTAGTGTGTATGACCAACTTCTACCCCATGTAACGTGAGAATGAATCCTGCCTACAAATCACTTTCTGACAAGTCGATGGGGTAACGTTAGACAATGAATCCTGCGACATCACTGTCTGCACAAAGTCGATGGGGGTCACGGTTAGAAAATCCTGGCATACATCACTGCTGACAAAGTCCGATGGGGGTAACGTTAGAATAATCCTCATACAGCACTGTCTGACAATTCGATGGGGTAACGTTAGAATGAATCCTGCATACATCACTGTCTGACAAAGTCGATGGGGTAACGTTAGAATGAATCCTGCGTACATCACTGTCTGACAAAGTCGATGGGGTAACGTTTGAATGAATCCTGCATACATCACTGTCTGACAAAGTCCATGGGGTAACGTTAGAATGAATCCTGCATACATCACTGTCTGACAGTGTTGAGGTTTAGGGGGTTAACGTTTAAAAAAACGCGTCACAACAAACTTTTAGCTAAACATGCCACTACAACACACATTTTCATATTATGGAGTTCCTACTTTGTTGTCCTGGTTTTTGACTGAACTCTGCTGGGTATTATGTGATTGACTGGCTGGCTGATTACCTGAGCCAGGAATCGGTAGACTAGCCAAGTCTTGAATCTGTCCAAATCGTAGACCCTGAGATACTCTGGATGTCGTAACGACTGGTTCCAGGACCGTACGAATATGTGACCCGGGTGTAGCTCCCATCAGGTTGAGATACCCAGAGAACGCACCTTGGTCGAGAATCAGGAACAACCGCCATCGGTACAAGAGTTAGTGAGGAGAAAGTGAAAGAGAGAGAGAGGGTAGAGGCAGATGTAAGAGGAAGGTAGAGTGGCGAGTGGGGAGTATATGAGTGATGAGTGTGGCGTAGTGGGGTTGGCGATAGTGGGGTGGTGTGGTGGTAGTGGGGGGTGAAGTGGGGTGGTGTAGTGGGGGTGGCGTAGTGTGTGGGCGTAGTGGGGTGGCGTGTTGGGGTGGGCGTGGTGGGGTGGCGTCGTTGGGGTGGGTGTGGGTGTATGGGTGTGTAGTAGTGTCGCGTAGTGGGGTGGCGTAGGGGGGTGTCGTAGTGTGGTGGCGTATGGGTGGGGTGTTGTAGTGAGGTGTAGTGGGGTGGTGTAGTGGGGTGGTGTAGTGGTGTGGGCGTAAGTGGGTGTGGCGGTGGTGGGGTGGCGTGTGTGGGGTGGCGTGGTTGGGTAGCGTGTTGGTGTGTTGTGGTGGTGTATTATGGGTGTTTTTAGTTTGGGTGTTGTAGTGGTGGTAGCGTGTAGTGGGGTTGCGTGGTGGGGTTGGTTGTAGTGGGGTGTAGATGGGGTTGTTGTAGTTGGGGATGGTTATGGGGTGGTGTATTGGGGTAGGGGGTGGGTGTAGTGGGGCTTAGTGGGGGTGGCGTCAGGGTGGCGTAGTGGGGTGGTGTAGTGGTTGTGGCGGTGGGTGGTGTAGTGGGTGGTTTTAGTGGGGGGTAGTACCGGGTGTGCCTAGGGTGTGTAGTGGGGCGTAGTGGGGTGGTGTAGTGGGGTGGTGTAGTGGGGTGTAGTGGGGCGTATGGGTGTAGTGGGTGTAAAGTGGGGTGCCGTAGTGGGAGTGGGGTGGTGTGGTGGGGTGGTGTAGTGGGCTGGCGTAGTTGGGTGGCTTGTGGGTGGTTTTAGTGGGTGGCTTAGTGGGGTGGTGTATTGGCTGTGCGTAGTTTTGGTGGCTTAGTGGGTGGTGTAGTGGGGTGGCGTAAGTGAGGTTGCGTAAGTGGGTTGGTGTAGGGGGGTTATGGGGTGGTGTAGTGGGGTGTACATGGGGTGTGTAGTGTGGGTGGTTGTAGTGGGGTGGTGTAGGTGGGAGGGCTTAGTGGGGTGGTGTAGTGGTGGTGTAGTAGGGTGTAGTGGGGGTGTGTAGTGGGGCGTAGTGGGGTGGTGTAGTGGTGGCGTAAGTGGGGGTGTAGTGGGGTGGTGTAGTGGGGTGGTGTATTGGGGTGTAGTGGGGTGGCGTAGTGGGTGTGGTGTAGTGGGCGTGCGTAATGGGGGTGTAGTGGGGGTGGTGTAGTGGGTGTAGTGGGGTGGTGTATTGGGGTGTAAGTGGGTGGCGTAGTTGGGGTTGTGTATTGGGGTGTCGTAGTGGGGTGGTGTAGGGGTGGCCGTAGTGGGGGGGCGAGTGGGGTGGTGTAGTGGGGTGGCGTAGTGGGGTGGTGTAGTGGGGTGGCGTAGTGGGGTGGTGTAGTGGGGTGGCGTAGTGGGGTGGCGTAGTAGGGTGGTGTGTGGAGTGGTGTAGTGTGGTGTAGTGGGTGGCGTATTGGGGTGTGTAGTAGGGTGGTGTAGTGTGGTTGTATTGGTGTGTAATAGGGTGGTGTAGTGGGAGTGCGTAGTGGGGTGGTGTGGTGGGGTGGCGTAGTGGGGTGGCGAGTATGGTGGTGTAGTGGGTGTGTGGGGTGCGTATTTCGGGGTGGTGTGTGGGTGCCGTCGTGGGTGGCGTATTGGTTGTGTATTGGGGTGGCCGTATATGTTGGTGTGTATTGGGTGGCGTAGTGGTGGTGTAGTAGGGTGGTGTGTTAGGGTGGTGTAGTGGGGTTTAGTGGGGTGGCGTATGTTGTGGGTGGTGTGGTGGGGTGCGTAGTGGGGGGGCGTATTGGGTGGGTGTATTGGGTGCGTAGGGGTGCGTAGGGGTGGCGTCGTGGGTTGCGTAGTAGGGTGGTGTAGGGGTGGTGTACAGTGGGGTGGTGTAGTAGGTGTGTAGTGGGGTGGCGTCGTGGGGTGGTGTATTGGGGTGGTGTAGTGGGTTTGGCGTAGTGGGGCGTAGTGGGGTGGCAATGGGGTGGTTTAAGTGAGGGTGGTAGTGGGGTGCGTAGTGGGGTGGTGTATTTGTATTGGGGGTGGCGTAGTGGGGTGGCGTAGTAGGGTGGTGTAAGGTGTGGTGTTAGTGGGTTGGTGTAGTGGGTGTATGGGGTGGTTAGTGGGGGGCGTAGTGTGGTGTGTAGGTTTGGTTTGCGTAGTGGGGTGGTAGTGGGGTGGTGTATTGTGTGGGTGTAGTGGGTTGTGTAGTTGGGTGGCTTAATGGGTGGTGTAGTGGGGTGGTGTAGTGGGGTGTATTGGGGGGGCGTCGTGGGGGGTGTAGTGGGGTGTGTACGTGGTTGTCGTAGTAGGGGTGGGTGGGGTGGGCGTAGTGGGGGTAGTGGTGGTGTAAGTGGGTGGTTAATGGGGTTTATTGGGGTGGGTAGTGGGTGGCGTTAGAGGGGGTGGCGTTGTACCCGGACGTTGCCTGTGTCATTGGACCTCCTACTCTTCGTCCCCTTCTTCCCCCCGGTTCAGCGGTTTGGTGTAGCGGTGCAAACGGTAGTAGTCTAGTCCGGACCACTTCCTTCACCTCACCCTGCACAGGTAAACACCGTGTATTAGGGAACAGGCATCATACCTTTACAGGCCGTCTCCCACACCAACCCTAGACAGCGGCCTTCTCCCAAACCAATCCTGACAGGCCTTCTCCCAAACCAATCCCTAGACAGGCCTTCTCCCAAACCAATCCCTAGACAGGCCTTCTCCCAAACCAATCCCTAGACAGGCCTTCTCCCACCAATCCCTAGACAGGCCTTCTCCCAAACCAATCCCTAGAACAGAGGCCTTCTCCCACAGCCAATCCTAACAAGAGCCTTCTCCAACCAATCCCTAGACCGCCTTCTCCCACACCAATCCTAGACAGGCCTTCTCCCAACCAATCCCTAGACCGCCTTCTTCCCAAACCCAGCCCTAACACCCTTCTCCCAACCATCCTAACGGCCTGCGCCCAAACCAATCCCTAGACAGGCCTAGTTCCAAACCAATCCCTAGACAGGCCTTCTCCTCTCTCCCAACCATCCTAAACAGGGCGTCTCCCAAACCAATCCGAGCAGGAGGCCTTCTTGCCCAAAGCCATCCCTAGACAGGCCGCTCCCAAACCAATCCCTAACAGGCCTATGTTCCAAAACCCAATCCCTAGACAGCTTCCTCCCAAACCAATCCCTAGACGGGCCTTTCTCCCAAACCAATCCCTAGACAGGCCTTTCCCCCCAAACCAATCCCTAAAAACAGGCCTTCCCCCAAAACCCAAATCCCTAGACAGGCCTTCTCCTCCAAACCCAATCCCTAGACAGGCCTTCCCCCCAAACCAATCCCTAGACAGGCCTTTTTCCCAAACCAACCCCTAGACAGGCCTTCCCCCAAAACCAATCCCTAGACGGCCCTTCTCCCAACCCAAATCCCAAATCCTAACAGGCCTTCCCAACAATCCCTAGACAGCCTTCTCCCAAACCAATCCCTAGACAGGCTTCTCCCAACCAAAATCCCTAGAAAAGGCCTTCTCCCAACCCCCAATTCCAGAACACCTACGGGCCTTCTCCCAAACCAATCCCTAGACAGGCCTTCTCCCAAACCAATCCCTAGACAGGCCTTCTCCCAAACCAATCCCTAGACAGGCCTTTTCCCAAACCAATCCCTAGACAGGCCTTCTCCCAAACCAATCCCTAGACAGGCCTTCTCCCAAACCAATCCCTAGACAGGCCTTCTCCCAAACCAATCCAGCCCGGCTATCCAAACCACCCTAGAAAAGGCCTTCTCCCAACCAAATCCCTAGACAGCCCTCCCAAACCATCCTAGACAGGCCTTCTCCCAAACCAATCCCTAGACAGGCCTTCTCCCAAACCAATCCCTAGACAGACCTAAGCTAAAGTACTGAGAGAGAGAGCGATGTATGCTAAAGTCCAGAGAGAACAGCGATAGTGGAGACCAGACCAAACGAGGCCTCTCAGGCACAAGTGTTCTGCCTTTTAATATACCCCCCCCCCCCCCCCACCTGTATGGTTCCAATGCCTTTTAATATAGCAACCCCCGCTTCACAACTCTAACATTCAGTATGGTTCCAATTACTTTACTGATCTTTTCATTACAAATTGCAAACCCTTAAGCAAACATTTTTTCAAGGTCTAATAATTTTCTAAATAAAAGCAAACAGCGGGCCGAGGTTTTAATTAAGAAAAAGAACCAAACGCAGAGCTGGTTGAGAGGGCAAAGCAAACAGAGTGCGTCCTAACACATGCTTTCTACCAGTACACATCCTTCTACCAGAAAACAATCCCTGATACCCAGAACATGCTTTTCTACCAAAACCCCAATGCTTCTACCAGTACACCATGCTTTCTACCAGTACACATGCTTTTTACCATATACATGCTTTCTCCAGTATACATGCTTTCTACCAGTACACATGCTTTCTACCAGTATACATGCTTCTACCAGTATACACTTTCTACGTATTCTTTACCAGTATACATGCTTTCTACCAGTATACATGTTTTCTACAGTATAATGCTTTCTAACTAACATGCTTTCTACAGTAACATGCTTTCTACCAGTATACATGCTTTCTACCAGTATACATGCTTTCTACCAGTATACATGCTTTTAGCTTTACCAGTATACATGCTTTCTACCAGTACACATGCTTTCTACCAGTATACATGCTTTCTACCAGTACACATGCTTTCTACCAGTATACATGCTTTCTACCAGTACACATGCTTTCTACCAGTATACATGCTTTCTACCAGTACACATGATTTCTACCAGTACACATGCTTTTCTACCAGTACACATGCTTTCTACCAGTACACATGCTTTCTACCAGTATACATGCTTTCTACCAGTATACATGCTTTCTACCAGTATACATGCTTTCTACCAGTATACATGCTTTCTACCAGTATAAATGCTTTCTACCAGTACACATGCTTTCTACCAGTACACATGCTTTCTACCAGTATACATGCTTTCTACCAGTACACATGCTTTCTACCAGTACACATGCTTTCTACCAGTATACATGCTTTCTACCAGTACACATGCTTTCTACCAGTACACATGCTTTCTACCAGTACACATGCTTTCTACCAGTATACATGCTTTCTACCAGTATACATGCTTTCTACCAGTATACATGCTTTCTACCAGTACACATGCTTTCTACCAGTACACATGCTTTCTACCAGTATACATGCTTTCTACCAGTATACATGGTTTCTACCAGTAGTGTCTAGGGGGTAGAGGTTAGTGTCTAGGGGGTAGAGGTTAGGGGGTAGGGGTTAGTGTCTAGGGGGTAGAGGTTAGTGTCTAGGGGGTAGGGGTTAATGTCTAGGGGGTAGGGGTTAGTGTCTAGGGGTAGGGGTTAGTGTCTAGGGGGTAGGGGTTAGTGTCTAGGGGGTAGAGGTTAGTGTCTAGGGGGTAGAGGTTAGTGTCTAGGGGGTAGAGGTTAGTGTCTAGGGGGTAGGGGTTAGTGTCTAGGGGTAGAGGTTAGTGAATAGGGGGTAGAGGTTAGTGTCTAGGGGGTAGGGTTAGTGTCAAGGGGGTAGGGGTTAGTGTCCTAGGGGGTAAGGTTAGTGTCTAGGGGTAGAGGTTAGGGGTAGAGGTTAGTGTCTAGGGGGGTAGAGGTTATTGTCTAGGGGGTAGAGGTTTAGTGTCTAGGGGTAGAGGTTAGTGTCTAGGGGTAAGGTTAGTGTCTAGGGGGTAGAGGTTAGTGTCTAGGGGGTAGGGTTAGTGTCTAGGGGGTAGGGGTTAGTGTCTAGGGGTAAGGTTAGTGTCTAGGGGTAAGGTTAGTGTCTAGGGGTTAGAGGTTAGTGTCTAGGGGTTAGTGTCTAGGGGTAGGGGTTAGTGTCTAGGGGGTAGAGGTTAGTGTCTAGGGGGTAAGGGTTAGGGGGTAAGGTTGTGTCTAGGGGGTATGAGGTTAGTGTCTAGGGGTAGAGGTTAGTGTCTAGGGGTAGGTTAGTGTCTAGGGGGTAGAGGTTAGTGTCTAGGGGGTAGAGGTTAGTGTCTAGGGGTAGGGGTTAGTGTCTAGGGGGTAGGGGTTAGTGTCTAGGGGTAGAGGTTATGTCTAGGGTAGAGTTAGTGTCTAGGGGTAGAGGTTAGTGTCTAGGGGTGTAGGGGTTAGTGTCTAGGGGGTAGAGGTTAGTGTCTAGGGTTAGTGTCTAGGGGGTAGGGGTTAGTGTCTAGGGGTAGGGTTAGTGTCTAGGGGGTAGAGGTTAGTGTCTAGGGGTAGAGGTTAGGGGGTAGGGGTTAGTGTCTAGGGGGTAGGGGTTAGTGTCTAGGGGGTAGAGGTTAGTGTCTAGGGGGTAGGGGTTAGTGTCTAGGGGGTAGGGGTTAGTGTCTAGGGGTAGAGTTAGTGTCTAGGGGTAGAGGTTAGTGTCTAGGGGTAGAGGTTAGGGGTAGAGGTTAGTGTCTAGGGGTATAGGTTAGGGGGTAGGGGTTAGTGTCTAGGGGGTAGAGGTTAGTGTCTAGGGGGTAGGGGTTAGTGTCTAGGGTAGGGTTAGTGTCTAGGGGTTAGAGGTTAGTGTCTAGGGGGTAGAGGTTAGTGTCTAGGGGTAGAGGTTATTGTCTAGGGGTAGAGTTAGGGGGTAGAGTTAGTGTCTAGGGGGTAGAGGTTAGTGTCTAGGGGGTAGGGTAGTGTCTAGGGGTAGGGTTAGTGTCTAGGGGTAGAGGTTAGTGTCTAGGGAGTAGGGGTTAGTGTCTAGGGGGTGAGGTTAGTGTCTAGGGGGTAGGGTTAGTGTCTAGGGGTAGGGTTAGTGTCTAGGGGGTAGAGGTTATGTCTAGGGGGTAGAGGTTAGTGTCTAGGGGGTAAGGTTAGTGTCTAGGGGTAGAGGTTAGTGTCTAGGGGGTAGAGGTTAGGGGGTAGGGGTTAGTGTCTAGGGGTAGAGGTTAGGGGGTAGGGTTAGTGTCTAGGGGGTAGAGGTTAGGGGGTAGAGGTTAGTGTCTAGGGGGTAGAGGTTCGTGTCTAGGGGTAGAGGTTAGTGTCTAGGGGGTAGGGGTTAGTGTCTAGGGGGTAGAGGTTTAGTGTCTAGGGGGGTAGAGGTTAGTGTCCTAGGGGGTAGGGGTTAGTGTCTAGGGGGTAGAGGTTAGTGTCTAGGGGGTAGAGGTTAGTGTCTAGGGGGTAGGGGTTAGTGTCTAGGGGGTAGAGGTTAGTGTCTAGGGGGTAGGGGTTAGTGTCTAGGGGGTAGAGGTTAGTGTCTAGGGGGTAGAGGGGTTAGTGTCTGTAGGGGGTAGGGGTTAGGGGTAGGGGATAGAGGTTAGTGTCTAGGGGGTAGAGGTTAGTTCTAGTGTCTAGGTGGTAGAGGTTAGTGTCTAGGGGTAGGGTTAGTGTCTGGGGGGGTAGGGGTTAGTGTCTAGGGGGTAGAGGTTAGTGTCTAGGTGGTAGGGGTTAGTGTCTAGGGGGTAGGGGTTAGTGTCTAGGGGGTAGAGGTTAGTGTCTAGGGGTAGAGGTTAGTGTCTAGGGGGTAGGGGTTAGTGTCTAGGGGGTAGAGGTTAGTGTCTAGGGGGTAGGGGTTAGTGTCTAGGGGGTAGAGGTTAGTGTCTAGGGGGTAGGGGTTAGTGTCTAGGGGGTAGAGGTTAGTGTCTAGGGGTAGAGGTTAGTGTCTAGGGGGTAGGGGTTAGTGTCTAGGGGGTAGAGGTTAGTGTCTAGGGGGTAGGGTTAGTGTCTAGGGGGTAGAGGTTAGTGTCTAGGGGTAGAGGTAGTGTCTAGGGGTAGGGTTAGGGGGTAGGGATAGAGGTTAGTGTCTAGGGGTAGAGGTTAGTGTCTAGTGTCTAGGGGGTAGAGGTTAGTGTCTAGGGGGTAGGGGTTAGTGTCTAGGGGGTAGGGTTAGTGTCTAGGGGGTAGAGGTTAGTGTCTAGGGGGTAGGGGTTAGTGTCTAGGGGTAGAGGTTGTGTCTAGGGGGTAGAGTGTTAGGGGGTAGGGTTAGTGTCTAGGGTGGTAGGGGTTAGTGTCTAGGGGGTAGAGTTAGTGTCTAGGGGGTAGGGTTAGTGTCTAGGGGGTAGGGGTTAGTGTCTAGGGGGTAGGGGTTAGTGTCTAGGGGGTAGAGGTTAGTATCTAGGGGGTAGAGGTTAGTGTCTAGGGGGTAGAGGTTAGGGGGAAGGTTAGTGTCTAGGGGGTAGAGGTTAGGGGGTAGGGTAGTGTCGGGGTAGGGGTTAGTGTCTAGGGGTAGGGTTAGTGTCTAGGGGGTAGAGGGTTAGTGTCCTAGGGGGTAGAGGTTAGTGTCTAGGGGGTAGGGTTAGTGCTAGGGGGTAGAGGGTTAGGTAGGGGTAGAGGTTAGTGTCTAGGGGGTAGAGGTTAGTGTCTAGGGGGTAGGGGTTAGTGTCCTAGGGGGTAGGGTTAGTGTCTAGGGGGGTAGGGGTTTAGTGTCTAGGGGTAGGGGTTAGTGTCTAGGGGGTAGAGGTAGTGTCTAGGGGGTGAGAGGTCAGTGTCTAGGGGGTAGAGGTTAGGGGGGTGAGGGGGTAGAGGTTAAGTGTCTAGGGGGTAGAGGTTAGTGTCTAGGGGGTAGAGGTTAGTGTCTAGGGGGTAGAGGTAGTGTCTAGGGGGTAGAGGTTTAGTGTCTAGGGGGTAGAGGGTTAGTGTCTAGGGGGTAGGGGGTGAGTGTCTAGGGGGGTAGAGGTTAGTGTCTAGGGGGTAAGAGGTTGTGTCTGGGGGGGTAGAGGTTAGTGTCTGGGGGGGTTAGTGTCTAGGGGGTAGAGTTAGTGTCTAGGGGTAGAGGTTAGTGTCTAGGGTTAGTGTCTAGGGGGTTAGGTTAGTGTCTAGGGGTAGAGTTAGTGTCTAGGGGTAGGGGTTAGTGTCTAGGGGGTAGGGGTTAGGGGTAGGGGTTAGTGTCTAGGGGTAGGGGTTAGTTGTCTAGGGGGTAGGGGTTAGTGTCTAGGGGGTAGGGGTTAGGGGGTAGGGGTTAGTGTCTAGGGGGTAGAGGTTAGTGTCTAGGGGGTAGAGGTTAGGGGTAGGGGTTAGTGTCTAGGGTAGAGGTTAGTGTCTAGGGGGTACAGGTTAGGGGGTAGAGGTTAGTGTCTAGGGTTGTGTCTAGGGGTAGAGTTAGTGTCTAGGGGTAAGTTAGTGTCTAGGGGGTAGAGGTTAGGGGGTAGAGGTTGTCTAGGGGTAGAGTTAGTGTCTAGGGGTAGGGGTTAGTGTCTAGGGGGTAGAGGTTGGTGTCTAGGGGTAGGGTTAGTGTCTAGGGGTAGAGGTTAGTGTCTAGGGGGTAGGGGTTAGTGTCTAGGGGGTAGAGGTTAGGGGTAGGGGGTAGAGGTTAGTGTCTAGGGGTAGAGGTTAGTGTCTAGGGGGTAGAGGTTAGGGGGTAGAGGTTAGTGTCTAGGGGGTAGAGGTTAGGGGTAGAGGTTAGTGTCTAGGGGTAGAGGTTAGTGTCTAGGGGGTAGAGGTTAGTGTCTAGGGGGTAGAGGTTAGGGGTAGAGGTTAGTGTCTAGGGGTAGAGGTTAGTGTCTAGGGGGTAGAGGTTAGTGTCTAGGGGGTAGAGGTTAGTGTCTAGGGGGTAGAGGTTAGGGGGTAGAGGTTAGTGTCTAGGGGGTAGAGGTTAGTGTCTAGGGGGTAGGGGTTAGTGTCTAGGGGGTAGAGGTTAGTGTCTAGGGGGTAGAGGTTAGGGGTAGAGGTTAGTGTCTAGGGGGTAGGGTTGTGTCTAGGGGTAGGGGTTATGTCTAGGGGTAGGGGTTAGGGGTAGAGGTTAGTGTCTAGGGGTAGGGGTTAGTGTCTAGGGGGTAGGGGTTAGTGTCTAGGGGTAGAGGTTAGTGTCTAGGGGGGTAGAGGTTAGGGGGTTAGGGTTAGTGTCTAGGGGGTAGAGGTTAGGGGGTAGGGGTTAGTGTCTAGGGGTAGAGGTTAGTTGTCTAGGGGGTAGAGGTTAGTGTCTAGGGGGTAGAGGTTAGTGTCTAGGGGGTAGAGGTTAGTGTCTAGGGGGTAGAGGTTAGTGTCTAGGGGGTAGAGGTTAGTGTCTAGGGGTAGGGTTAGTGTCTAGGGGGTAGAGGTTAGGGGTAGGGTTAGTGGTCTAGGGGGTAGAGGTTAGTGGTCTAGGGGTAGGGGTTAGTGTCTAGGGGGTAGAGGTTAGTGTCTAGGGGGTAGAGGTTAGGGGGTAGGGGTTAGAGGTTAGTGTCTAGGGGGTAGAGGTTAGTGTCTAGGGGGTAGGGGTTAGTGTCTAGGGGGTAGAGGTTAGTGTCTAGGGGGTAGAGGTTAGTGTCTAGGGGTAGAGGTTAGTGTCTAGGGGGCAGAGGTTAGGGGGTAAGGGGTTAGAGGTTAGTGTCTAGGGGGTAAGGTTAGTGTCTAGGGGTAGGGGTTAGTGTCTAGGGGTAGAGGTTAGTGTCTAGGGGTAGAGGTTAGTGTCTAGGGGGTAGAGGTTAGTGTCTAGGGGGTAGAGGTTAGTGTCTAGGGGGTAGAGGTTAGGGGGTCAGGGGTTAGGGGGTAGAGGTTAGTGTCTAGGGGGTAGAGGTTAGGGGGTAGAGGTTAGTGTCTAGGGGGTAGAGGTTAGGGGGTAGAGGTTAGTGTCTAGGGGGTAGAGGTTAGTGTCTAGGGGTAGGGGTTAGTGTCTAGGGGTAGAGGTTAGTGTCTAGGGGTAGAGGTTAGTGGTCTAGGGGGTAGGTTAGTGTCTAGGGGTAGAGGTTAGTGTCTAGGGGGTAGGGGTATTGTGTCTGGGGGTAGGGGTTAGTGTCTAGGGGTAAGGTTAGTGTCTAGGGGGTAGAGGTTAGTGTCTAGGGGGTAGAGGTTAGTGTCTAGGGGGTAGAGGTTAGGGGGTAGGGGTTAGTGTCTAGGGGGTAGAGGTTAGGGGGTAGAGGTTAGTGTCTAGGGGGTAGAGGTTAGGGGGTAGAGGTTAGGTCTAGGGGTAGAGGTTAGGGGTAGAGGTTAGTGTCTAGGGGGTAGAGGTTAGTGTCTAGGGGGTAGGGTTAGTGTCTAGGGGGTAGAGGTTAGGGGTAGGGGTTAGTGTCTAGGGGGTAGGGGTTAGTGTCTAGGGGGTAGAGGTTAGTGTCTAGGGGGTAGAGGTTTAGTGTCTAGGGGGTAGAGGTTAGGGGTAGGGGGTAGAGGTTAGTGTCTAGGGGTAGGGGTTAGTGTCTAGGGGGTAGAGGTTAGTGTCTAGGGGGTAGGGGTTAGTGTCTAGGGGGTAGAGGTTAGGGGGTAGGGGTTAGTGTCTAGGGGGTAGAGGTTAGGGGGTAGGGGGTAGAGGTTAGTGTCTAGGGGGTAGAGGTTAGTGTCTAGGGGGTAGAGGTTAGGGGGTAGGGGTTAGGGGGTAGAGGTTAGTGTCTAGGGGGTAGAGGTTAGTGTCTAGGGGGTAGAGGTTGTGGTGTAGGGGTTTGGGTGTAGGGCAGTATAGTACCTTTGTATGGAGAGGGTTTGTCCTCCTCTTTGGCTCGGCCAGCCAGCTCCAGGAAGTCTTCAATCAGGTCCAGAGAGATCAGAGACTGACTGAAGACCAGACTGATGAAGGGATAGAAGATACTGTCATGGTAACAGGACGTTTGGGGATAGAAGATACTGTCATGGTAACAGGCTGTTTGGGGATAGAAGATACTGTCATGGTAACAGGACGTTTGGGGATAGAAGATACTGTCATGGTAACAGGACGTTTGGGGATAGAAGATACTGTCATGGTAACAGGACGTTTGGGGATAGAAGATACTGTCATGGTAACAGGACGTTTGGGGATAGAAGATACTGTCATGGTAACAGGACGTTTGGGGATAGAAGATACTGTCATGGTAACAGGACGTTTGGGGATAGAAGTATGTCATGGGTAACAGGTAACGTTTGGGGATAGAAGATACTGTCATGGTAACAGGACGTTTGGGGATAGAAGATACTGTCATGGTAACAGGACGTTTGGGGATAGAAGATACTGTCATGTTAACAGGACGTTTGAAAACATGGAAATGTTCCACTGCACCATTTCAAAGCATTTCATTCAAGCACTTAGCATTGATCAATTCAGTGCATCTTGTCTCAAAGTGTTGTATATTTCCAGATCTTGGCAGGCGCCTTACACTTTCTCCTCCACCTTCTAATGAATTGATGTACACTGCGTCTCCCGAGTGGCGCAGTGGTCTAAGGCACTGCATCGCAGTGCTAGCTGTGCCACTAGAGATCCTGGTTCGAATCCAGGCTCTGTCGTAGCCGGCCGCGACCGGGAGACCCATGGGGCAGCGCACAATTGGCGGGAATGGCCAGCAGGGATGTAGCTCAGTTGGTAGAGCATGCTGCAACGCCATGGTTGTGGGTTCGATTCCCACGGGCAGTCCCTGAGTGCTACGGGGCAGTAGTCATTTAGGCAGGTTACCTTCGCTTTCTTGGGCACAGGGACTATGGTGGTCTGCTTGAAACATTTAGGTATTACAGACTCGGTCAGGGAGAGGTTGAAAATGTCAATGAAGACAGTTGGCAGTTGGTCCACACATCCTGGCAATCCGTCTGGTCCCGCGCGGCATTGTGAATGTTGACCTGTTTAAAGGTCTTGCTCACATCGGCTACGGAGAGTGTGATCACACAGTCCTCCGGAACAGCTGGTGCTCTCATGCATGCTTCAGAGTTGTTTGCCTCGAAGCGAGCATAAAAGGCATTTAGCCCGTCTGGTAAGCTCGCGTCACTGGGCAGCTCGCGGCTGGGTTTCCCTTTGTAGTCAGTAATAGTTTGCAAGCCCTGTCACATCCAACGAGCGCCAGAGCCGGTGTAGTACGATTAAATCTTAGTCCTGTATTGACGCTTTGCCTGTTTGATGGTTCGTTGGAGGGCATAGCGGGTTTTCTTATAAGCGTCCGGGTTAGTGTCCCACTCCTTGAAAGCGGCAGCTCTACCCTTTAGCTCGGTGCGGATGTTGCCTGTAATCCATGGCTTCTGGTTGGGGTATGTACGTACGGTCACTGTGGGGATGAAGTCGTCGATGCACTTATTGATGAAGCCGGTGACTGAGACTAGCACCTGCTGCTCATAGGTTGTTCTTTACAAATGCTGTTTAAAAGAAAATTGTACCTACACACGAAGAAGGCTGTAAAGCTGAAATGTCTGTGTATGTCTGTATTTCCCTGATGCAGTGAAAATATATATATATTTTTTATAATAAAGTATGCTTTATGCGACATATTTTTGAGTGCGGAGCTTCTGGTTGTTCTGAGGAGTTATCCTCCACCTCCTCAGCCAAATATATAGAAATGTATGTTATAGTTTCTTACATTTTGTCCTCCACCTCCTCAGCCATGCGGAGGATCTCAAACAGCAGCACCATCTTCCCAGAATGCTCCAGGATCTCAGAGTCAGCCTCCGTTACAAACTCCTTGTGCCAGTCAGGACTCCTGGTGCCAGGGCTGGAGGCTGGACGTACTGGGGAGGGCAGAGGGTAAGGTTTAATTATTTAATTTTTATTAGGATCCCCATTAGCGACAGCTAGTCTTACTGGGGTCCGACGCATAACAAAAATTACAGGTAAAATACTTTATAATTTACATATATTTAAAAACATGAACATGTAGTGTGTGTGTGTGCATCTATCAGTTACACATACATGTCAGTACATACACACAACAAGTAGGTCACATGGGGGAGAGGAGTTGTGCCGTGAGGTGTTGCTTTATTTGTTTTTTGAAAACAGGTTTGCTGTTCACTTGCGCTATATAAGATGGAAGGGAGTTCCATGCACTCATGGCTCTGTATAATACTGTATGTTTCCTTGAATTTGTTCTGGACCTGGGGTCTGTGAAAAGACCCCTGGTGGCATGTCTTGTGGGGTAAGTGTGTGTGTGTCAGTGCTGTGTGTAAGTTGACTATTCTAACAATTAGGAATTTCCAACAACTTTTCTTATAAAAATAAGAAGTGATGCAGTCAATCTCTCCTCAACTCAGCCAAGAGAGACTGGCATGCATTGTATTTATATTAGCCTTCTAACTACAATGAAGAGCAAGACGTGCCGCTCTGTTCTGGGCCAGCTGTAGCTTAACTAGGTCTTTCCTTGCAGCACTCGACCACACGACTGGACAATAATCAAGATCAGACAAAACTAGAGCCTGCAGGACTTGCTTTTTGGAGTGTGGTGTCAAAAAAGCTGAGCATCTCTTTATTACGGAGAGACCTCTCCCCATCTTTACAACCATTGATTCTATATGTTTTGACCATGACAGTTTACAATTTAAGGTAACACCAAGTAATTTATTCTCAACTTGTTCAACAGCCACACCATTCATTACCAGATTCAGCTGAGGTCTAGAACTTAGGGAATGATTTGTACCAAATACAATGCTCTTAGTTTTAGAGATGTTCAGGACCAGTTTATTACTGGCCACCCATTCCAAAACAGACTGCAACTCTTTGTTAAGGGTTTCAGTGACTTCATTAGCTGTGGTTGCTGATGCGTATATGGTTGAATCATCAGCATACATGGACACACATGCTTTGTTTAATGCCAGTGGCAGGTCATTGGTAAAAATAGAAAAGAGGGCTTAGAGAACTGCCCTGTGGTACACCACACCTCACATGTTTGACAATGGAGAAGCTTCCATTAAAGAAAACCCTTTGAGTTCTATTAGATAGATATCTCTGAATCCACGACATGGCAGAGGTTGAAAAGCCATAACACATACATTTTCCCAACAGGTTATGGTCAATAATATAAAATGCTGCACTGAAATCTAACAGTACAGCTCCCACAATCTTCTTATTATCAATTCTTTCAATTAATCATCAGTCATTTGTGTCAGTGCAGTACATGTCGAATGCCCTTCTCTAGAAGCATGCTGAAACATGTGCAGTACATGTCGAGTACCCTGAAAGTATGTTGTTAATTTGTTTACAGAGAAATAGCATCATATTTGGTCAAACAATTTTTCCCAACAGTTTGCTAAGAATGACTTGGTCTTCCCTCCAGGTAACAATTAAACATAGTTAGTTAATTAAAAAATAACAGTCATCAGATTAATGTTAAGTCACGAGTAAAGGCCGCTTTATCACGTTTGCTTCCCTCCAGGACAAAGACTTTCCTCTAGGCTCAGATTAAAGACAGATAGGAGTGGCTATAGAGTCAGCTACCATCCTCAGCAGCTAGTTGCCAGGAGGTTCGTCATTACTGATCGGTAACAATTATTCCACCCTATTGTTCCCACACTAACTTTACAAAATTCAAACTTGCAATGCTTTTTTCATTATTATATTTTTATGCATGAGTACGATGCTATACGAGCTCACTGTTCGTTGGCATTACCTTCCAGTTTGCCCACTTTGCCAATGAAGTAATCATAAAAATAAATGGTAACATCAAATGGTTTTGTGGTGAATAAGCCATCTGATTGAATTGGTCTTTCTGCCAATAACTTTATTTAAAGTACTCCAAAGTTTTTTCCCAATCATTCTTTATATAATTGATCTTGGCTTCATAATACAGTTTCTTCTTCTTTTTGTTGAGTTTAGTCACATCATTTCTCTATTTGCAGTAAGTCAGCCAGTCTTATTAGCCACTCCTTTTGCCCCGTCTCTTTCAACCAGACAGTTTTTCAATTCCTCATCAATCCATGGAGCCTTAACAGTTCTAACAGTCAGTTTCTTAACAGGTGCATGTTTATCAATAATTGGACGAAGCAATTTCATAAATTCATCAAGTCCAGCGTCTGGATGCTCCTTATTAATCACATCAGACCGACAAATATTTTTAACATCATTCACATAAGAGTCACAGCAACAATTCCTTCCACCTCATGGCTTGGTTTCTGCTCTGACATGCACTGTCAACTGTGGGACCTTATATAGACAGGTGTGTGCCTTTCCAAATCATGTCCAACCAATTTAATTTATCACAGGTGGACTCCAATCAAGTTGTAGAAACATCAATGGAAACAGGATGCACCTGAACTCTATTTCGATTCTCATAGCAAAGGGTCTGAATACTTATGTAAATATGGTATCTTTTTTTTGTGTGTGAATAAATTAGCAAACATAAAAATAAAAAACTGTTTTATGTCATTATGGGATTGAGGGATTTAAAAAAAATCCATTTTATAATAAGGCTGTAACGTAACAAAATGTGGGAAAATGTAAGGGGTCTGAATACTTTCCGAATGCACTGTACATGTGGATGATCTTGTTCCTGTAGTGTTTGTAATTAACCTGTTTGGTTGATTAATAACCTGAACCAGATTACAGGCACTGGTTACAGTGAGAAGCTTCCTCTTGAGAGGACAGCTTGATGAAAACCAGTCAATATTCAGGTCCCCAAGAAAGTAGACCTCTCTGTTTACATCACATACACTATCAAGCATTTCACACATATTATTTAAATACTGACTGTTAGCACTTGGTGACCTATAGCAACACCCCAAAAGAAAAGGCTTTAGATGTGCCAGGTGAACCTGCAACCACACTTCAATAACACTTGACAAGATCTTCTAAGCATTACAGGGATATGGCTCTGACTATATACAGCAACACCTCCCCCATAACCATTTCTGTCTCCTATATACATTTTATAGCCTTCTATTGCTACTGCTGTATAATCAAATGATAGGGAGTCACAGAAATGGCTAATATATGAATTTCATCTGATGTTAGCAAATTATTGATTTCATGAACCTTATATCTAAGGATACATATATTTATATGGGCTATTTTCAGCCCTTTCCTGGGTAGCTTATCAGGGTTAGAGGTTAGAGGTCAAACTCCTTGTGCCAGTCAGGACTCCTAGTGCAAGGGCTGGCCGCACTAGGGAGGGGAGGGGAGGGGAGAGGGCTGGCCGCACTAGGGAGGGGAGGGGAGGAGAGGCTGGTGGCCGCCACAGGGAGGGGAGGGGAGAGGGCAAGGGCTGGCCGCACTAGGGAGGGGAGGGGAGGGTGAGGGGAGCGGGAGGGGAGGGGGGTGAAAGGGCTGGCCCCGCACTAGGGATGGGAGGGGAGGGGAGGGGAGGGGAGGGGAGGGCGGGGAAAGGGCTCGGCGAAATAGGGAGGGAGAGAACGGGGAGGGGAGAGGGGCAGGGCTTGGACAGACTAGGGAGGGGAGGGGTGAGGGGAGGGAGGGGGGAAGACGGAGAGGGAGAGGATGAGGGCAAGGGCTGGCCGCACTAGGAGGGGAGGGGGCAAGGGCTGGCCGCACTAGGGAGGGGAGGGGAGAGGGCAAGGGCTGGCCGCACTAGGGAGGGGGGGGGGAGGGGGGGGAGGGCGGCCCCCCGACTAGGGAGGGGGAGGGGGGGGGGGAAGAGGGCAAGGGCGGGCCGAAACTGGGGAGGGGGAGGGGGCAAGGGCTGGCCCCCACGGGGGGAGGGGAGGGGAGGGGGCGGGTGGGGAAGGGGGGGGGAGGGGAGGGGAGGGGAGGGGGGGGGGGGGGAGGGGAGGGGGAAGGGAGGGGGGGGGAGGGGGAAAGGGGTTGGGCCGCAATAGGGGGGGGGGGGGGGAAGGGGGGGGGGGAATAGGGGGGGGGAGGGGAGGGGGGGGGGGGAAGGGGGGCCGCACTGGAGGGGAGGGGGAGGGGGCCCCCGGGGAGGGGAGGGGGGGGGGAAGGGGGGGGGAGGGGGGAAAAAAGGGGGGGGAAGGGGGGGGGAAGGGGGGGGGGGGGGCTGGCCCCCCAATTGGGGAGGGGAGGGGAGGGGGGGGGAAGGGGAGGGGGGGGGGGGGAAGGGTGGCCGAAAAACTGGGAAAAGGGGGGAAGGGGGGGAGGGGAGAGGGCAAGGGTGGCCGCACTGGGGGGGAGGGGAGGGGGGGGGGGAGGGGGGGGGGGGGGCAAGGGTGGCCGCACTGGGGAGGGGAGGGGCAAGGGCTGGCCGCCTAGGGGAGGGGGGGGAGGGGGGGGGCCCCAAGGGGGGAGGGGGGGGGAGAGGGCGGGGGCCCGCACTGGGGAAATGGGGGGGGGGGGAGGGGGCCCAAAAGGGCTGGCCGACTGGGGAGGGGGGGGGGGGGAGGGGAGGGGAGGGGAGGGGAGAGGGGGGCCCGCACTAGGGAGGGGGGGGGAGGAGGGCGGGCCCCGCACTGGGAGGGGGGGGGGAGGGGGGGGGAGGGAGGGGAGGGGGGGGAAGGGGGGGGAGGGGGGGGAAGGGGGGGAGGGAGGGGGGGGGAGGGGAGGGGAGGGGAGGGGAGGGGAGGGGAGGGGGGGGGGGGGAGAGGGCGGGCCCGCTTTAGGGAGGGGGAGGGGGGACCCGGGGGGGGGGAAACGGCTGGCCCCCAAATGGGGGAGGGGAGGGGAGGGGGGGGGCCGGGGGGGGAAGGGGGGGGGGGGGGAGGGGGAGGGCAAGGGCGGGCCCGGGCACTGGGGGGGGAAAGGGGAGGGGAGGGGGTAGGGGGGAGGGGGGGGGGAGGGGGGAGGGGGGGGGGGGGGGGGAGGGGAGGGGAGAGGGCGGGCCCCGCACTAGGGAGGGGGGGGGGGGGGGGTGAGGGGGGCTGGCCGCACGGGGAGGGGAGGGGGAGGGGTTTGGCCGCATTAGGGAGGGGAGGGGAGGGGGAAGGGGGGGAGGGGAGGGGGGGGGAGGGGAGGGGAGGGGGGGGGGGGAGAGGGCTGGCCGCACTAGGGAGGGGGAGGGGGGGGGGCTGGCCGATTTAGGGGGGGAGGGGAGGGGGGGGGAGGGGGGGAGGGGAGGGGGGGGGGGGGGGGGAGGGGAGGGGAGGGGGGGGAGGGGAGGGGGAGGGGGGGGGAGGGGGGGGGGGTGGCCCCCATTGGGGGGGGAAAGGGGGGGGGCCCAAGGGGGGGCCCCGCACTGGGAGGGGGGGGGGGGGGAGGGGGGGGGAGGGGAGGGGGGGGGGGGGGGGGCAAGGGCGGGCCCCGCCTTGGGGGGGAGGGGCGGGGAGGGGAGGGGGGGGGGGAGGGGGGGGGGGGGGAGGGGGGGCCCCAAAAAATAGGGGGGGAGGGGGAGGGGTTTGGCCCCCCCCATGGGGGGGGGGAGGGGAGGGGAGGGGGGGGAGGAGGGGAAAAGGAGGGGAGGGGAGGGGAGGGGAGGGGGGGGGGGGGGGAGGGGAGGGGAGGGGAGGGGAGGGGGGGCGGGCCCGCATTGGGAGGGGAGGGGGGGGAGGGGAGGGGGGGCCGCATTGGGGAGGGGAGGGGAGGGGGAGGGGGCCCTGGCCGAAAATAGGGAGGGGGGGGAGGGGAGGGGAGAAGGGTCAGAGCTGAAGCGGTGAGGTCAGATGGTTCATGTAGAAAGTAAAAAGTATTCAGACCCCATCACGTTATTGTGTTACAAAGTGGGATTAAAATTGATCTAATTGTCTTTTCTTTCAACAATCCACACGTCAAATTGCAATGTCTTCAAAAATATATTTTTAAGATAAATTAAAAATCATAACTAAAATAGTCATAAGTATTCAGCCCCTTGTTAAGGCAGGTCTTAGTTCAGGAAGAATATTTGGTTTAACAAATCACATAAGTTATATGGACTATAATGATTTGACATGATTTTAAAAATGACTAACCCATATAATATGCCATTTAGCAGACGCTTTTATCCAAAGCGACTTAGTCATGTGCGCATACATTTTTACGTATGGGTGGTCCCGGGGATCGAACCCACTACCCTGGCGTTACAAGCGCCGTGCTCTACCAGCTGAGCTACAGAGAACCCTTCCTCTGACCCCCCTACACAACATCTGTAAGGTCCACCAGTCAAGTATTGCATTTCAAGCTGATTGGTAGATCAAAAACTAATGATACATTTCATTTCTCTTTAAGGTCAAGTTAATAATGATGCTGTGGACTATGTACACTGACCAACATGTAAAGCGCTGGTCCCATGTTTAATGAGCTCAAATAAAACATCCCAGAAAGCTTATTTCTCTCACATTTTGTGCACAAACTTGTTTACATCCCTTTTAGTGAGCATTTGTCCTTTGCCAAGATAATCCATCCACCTGACAGGTGTGGCATATCAAGAAGCTGATTAAACAGTATGATCATTACACAGGTGCACCTTGTGCTGGGGATAATAAAAGGCCACTCTAAAATGTGCAGTTTTGTCACAACACAACACCACAGATGTCTCAAGTTTTGAGGGAGCGTGCAATTGGCATGCTGACTACAGGAATGTCCACCAGAGCTATTGCCAGATAATTAAATGTTAATTTCTCTACCATAAGCCGCCTCCAACGTCGTTGTAGAGAATCTGGCAGTACGTCTAACATGTATTGATTCAGGGAGCTGAATACTTATGCAATGACTATATTTTAGTTATTTAATATGTATTAATCTTTTTAAAAATGTTTCGATTTTCCTTCCACTTTGACAAAGTATTTTGTGTAGATTGTTTACAAAGAATGACAACCAAATCAATTTCAATCCCACTTTGTAACAATAAAATGAAAGAAATCCAAGGGGTTAGAATACTTTCCCAAGGCATTATAAATATGGGGTGAAACGCTCTGAGCACTGCAGATAGAAATGTAACGAATAGAGCAAACACTGCTCCAATCCTCTACCTACCTGACATACAATATCTGTTCTACACCGTACCTTCCCATCATATGTTCTAACGTACAACACAACATTATATCAATCTACAGGCTGATTCTATACCTTCCTCCTCTGGCTCGGCCCGGTTGCGGCTGGATGGGTCTCCTCCTCTGGAGCTGGTGTTCCATTCCTTTATCACCTCCAGAGCATCGCTGTCCGAGTCGCTGTCCTTCTTCTTAGCTTTCCCCCGCTTCTTCTTCCTACAGGGGGGGAGGGGGGGGGGGGGGACAGAGCAGTGGAAGGTTGTATATTACAGTATGATAGACAGTCAACAGTGAAAGGTTGTATATAGCATTATGATAGACAGTCAACAGCGAAAGGTTGTATATAGCATTATGATAGATACTGTAACGTTAAATCAGGGACGCTAACTGGTGAGGTCCTAAAAAGGTGACAAATGTCGCACAAAAACACCAAAAATATTTAAACTGCAAGAAAATGTGCCTATTTTCAGAGTGGGATTTGTCAAAATACGAACATTTGACTACCGATGTGATAACGGGGCTCCTGAGTGACGCAGTGGTCTAAGGCGCCGCATCGCAGTGCTAACTGTGCCACTAGAGATCCTGGTTCGAATCCAGGCTCTGTCGCAGCCGGCCGCGACCGGGAGACTCATGGGCGGCGCACAATTGGCCCAGCGTCGTCCAGGGTAGGGGAGGGAATGGCCGGCAGGGATGTAGCTCAGTTGGTAGAGCATGGCGTTTGCAACACCAGGGTTGTGGGTTCGATTCCCACGGGGGGCCAGTATAAAAATATATATATATGTATTCACTAACTGTAAGTCGCTCTGGATAAGAGCGTCTGCTAAATGACTAAAATGTAAATGTAAACCAGGCCAAGACTCGCCATACGGAGATACCAGGCCAAGAATCACCATACGGAGCAATATGACGATACCGCAGGGTTGGCCCCGCCCCCCAGGACACCTGTTCCCCTTTTCTATAGGTTCTGCACGTGTGCTGCCCAACCCCCTGATATTCACACCTCTACTCAATACAACACACTAAATTTTAAACCCCCCTGTTTATCACAACTCTACTAAATACAAAACACTGAATTTAACCCCCTGATATTCACCTCTACTCAATAAAACCCACACTGAATTAAACCCCTGATATTCACACCTCTACTCAATACAACACACTAAATTTTAACCCCCTGATATTCCCCTCAAACTCAATACAACAAAATGAATTTAAACCCCCTGATATTCACCTTACTCAATACAACACACTGAATTTAACCCCCTATATTCCACCTCTACTCAATACAACACACTGAATTTAACCCCTGATATTCACACCTCTACTCAATACAACACACTGAATTTTAACCCCCTGATATTCACCTCTACTCAATAACAACACACTGATTTAACCCCCTGATATTCACCTCTACTCATACAACACACTGAATTTAACCCCCTGATATTCACCCTCTACTCAATACAACACACTGAATTTAACCCCCTGATATTCACCACCTCTACTCAATACAACAACTGAATTTAACCCCCTGATATTCACCTCTATCAATACAACACACTGAATTTAAACCCCTATATTCACCTCTACTCAATACAACACACTGAATTAACCCCCCTGATATTCCACCTCTACTCAATAACAACACACTGAATTTAACCCCCTGATATTCACACTCTACTCAATACACAACACTGAATTTAAACCCCTGATATTCACACTCTACTCAATACAACACCACTGAATTAACCCCCTGAATATTCACCTCTACTCAATACAACACACTGAATTAACCCCCTGATATTCACACTCTACTCAATACAACACACTGAATTTAACCCCCTGATATTCACCTCTACTCATACAACACACTTGAATTTAAACCCCCTGATATTCACACCTCTACTCAATACAAACACACTGAATTTTAACCCCCTGATATTCACACCTTACTCAATACAAACACTGAATTTAACCCCCTGATTTTTCCCCTTTTATTTCAATACAACACACTGAATTTAACCCCCTGAAATTCACACCTCTACTCAATACAACACATGAATTTAACCCCCTGATATTCACTCTACTCAATAAAAACACACTGAATTTAACCCCCTGATATTCACCTCTACTCAATACAACACACTGAATTTAACCCCTGATATTCACCTCAAACTCAATACAACACACTGAATTTAACCCCCTGATATTCACACCTCTACTCAATACAACACACTGAATTTAAACCCCCTGATATTCACCCTACTCAATACAACACACTGAATTTAACCCCTGATATTCACACCTCTACTCAATACAACCCCACGGGAATTTAACCCCTGATATTCACCTCTACTCAATACAACCACTAAATTTTAACCCCCTGATATTCACACCTCAAACTCAATACAACCCCACTGAATTTAACCCCCTGATATCACCTCTACTCAATACCAACCACACTGAATGTAACCCCAGGATATTCACACCTCTACTCAATACCAACACACTTGGAATGTTACAGCCCCCTGAATTCACCTCTACTCAATACCAACACACTGAATTCCAATTCCACCACAGTTTTAACCGTTATAATAGAAAACGCCTTACTGCAGGAAAATAAGAATGATTTGCGTCATATCCAAACACCTAACCTGTGATTTGGACAGGAGAATGTAGCATACGGGGACTATACACTGAGAGTACAAAACATTAAGAACACCTTCCTAATATTGAGTTGCAACCCCTTTTGCACTCCGAAATGCTTCAATTAATCGGGGGAAGGACACTACAAGTGTTGCTGTCGAAAGCGTTCCACATGAATGCCTTGGCCCATGTTGACTCCAACGCTTCCCACAGGGATGCTGGCCCATGTTTGACTCCAACGCTTCCCACAGGATGCGGCCCATGTTGCCTACCAAGGCTTCCCACAGTTGTGTCAAGTTGGCCTGGATGTCACTTTGGGTGGTGGACCATTCTTGATACGCGAGGGAAACTGTTGAGCGTGAAAAACCCAGTAGCATTGCAGTTCTTGACTCAAACTGGTGCGTCTGGCACCTACTACCATACCCCGTTCAAAGGCACTTCAATATTTTGTCTTGTCCATTCACCCTCTGAATGGCACACATACACAATCCATGTCTCAAGGCTTAAAAGTCCTTCTTTAACCTGTCTCCCCCCCTTCATCTACACTGATTTGAAGTGGATTTAACAAGTGACATCAATAAGGGATCATAGCTTTCACCTGGACAGTCTGACCAGGTGTTCCTAATGTTTTGTCCACTCAGTAAACGCATAATGAAGTGCAGTAGGGGAAACACACACTAGGCCTATACACACACTCTCCCTCACACACACTAGGCCCATATGGAACCATCTGTACTCCTTTACACAGCCTACACACACACACTCTCCCTCACACACACACACACTCCCTCACACACACACTCTCCCTCACACACACTCTCCCTCACACACACTCTCCCTCACACACACTCTCCCTCACACACACTCTCCCTCACACACACTCTCCCACACACACACTCCCCCACACACACACTCTCCCACACACACACTCTCCCACACACACACTCTCCCACACACACACACTAGGCCCATATGAAACCATCTGTACTCTTCAAACACCTTTACACAGCCTACACACACACACACTCTCCCCCTCGCACACACACACACCTCTCCTTCGCACACACATCCTCTCCCCCTCACATCCTCTCTCCCTCTCCCCCTCACATCCTCTCTCCCTCTCCCCCTCACATCCTCTCTCCCTCTCCCCCTCACATCCTCTCCCCCTCACACACACACATCCTCACACACACACACACACTCCCCCTCACACACACATCCTCACACACAACCTCTCGCTCACTCACACACACAGCTCCGGTAATATGGGGCATACAGTGCCTTGCAAAAGTATTCATCCCCCTTGGCGTTTTTCCTATTTTGTTGCATTACAACCTGCAATTTAAATGGATTTTATTTGGATTTCATGTAATGGACATACACAAAAAAGTCCAAATTGGTGAAGTGAAAGGAAAAAAATAACTTGTTTCAAAAAAATTCTACAAAATTAATAATGGAAATGTGGTGCGTGCATATGTATTCACCCCCTTTGCTATGAAGCCCCTAAATAAGATCTGGTGCAACCAATTACCTTCAGAAGTCACATAATTAGTTAAATAAAGTGTCACATGATCTCAGTATATATACACCTGTTCTGAAAGGCCCCAGCAAGCGGCACCATGAAGACCAAGGAGCTCTCCAAACAGGTCAGGGACAAAGTTGTGGAGGAGTACAGATCAGGGTTGGGTTATAAAAAAATATCAGAAACTTTGAACATGACACGGAGCACCATTAAATCCATTATTAACAAATGGAAAGAATATGGCACCACAACAAACCTGCCAAGAGAGGGCCGCCCACCAAAACTCACGGACCAGGCAAGGAGGGCATTAATCAGAGAGGCAACAAAGACACCAACGATAACCCTGAAGGAGCTGCAAAGCTCCACAGCAGAGATTGGAGTATCTGTCCATAGGACCACTTTAAGCCGTACACTCCATAGAGCCGGGCTTTACGGAAGAGTGGCCAGAAAAAAGCCATTGCTTAAAGAAAAAAATAAGCAAACATGTTTGGTGTTCGCCAAAAGGCATGTGGGAGCCTCCCCAAACATATGGAAGAAGGTACTCTGGTCAGATTAGACTCAAATTGAGCTTTTTGGCAATCAAGGAAAACGCTATGTCTGGCACAAACCAACACCTCTCATCCCCCCGAGAACACCATCCCCACAGTGAAGCATGGTGGTGGCTGCATCATGCTGTGGGGATGTTTTTCATCGGCAGGGACTGGGAAACTGGTCAGAATTGAAGGAATGATGGATGGTGCTAAATACAGGGAAATTCTTGAGGGAAACCTGTTTCAGTCTTCCAGAGATTTGAGACTGGGACGGCGGTTCACCTTCCAGCAGGACAATGACCCTAAGCATACTGCTAAAGCAACACTCGAGTGGTTTAAGGGGAAACATTTAAATGTCTTGGAATGGCCTAGTCAAAGCCCAGACCTCAATCCAATTGAGAATCTGTGGTATGACTTAAAGATTGCTGTACACCTGCGGAACCCATCCAACTTGAAGGAGCTGGAGCAGTTTTGCCTTGAAGAATGGGCAAAAATCCCAGTGGCTAGATGTGCCAAGCTTATAGAGACATACCCCAAGAGACTTGCAGCTGTAATTGCTGCAAAAGGTGGCTCTACAAAGTATTGACTTTGGGTGGGTGAATACTTATGCACGCTCAAGTTCAGTTTTTTTGTCTTATTTCTTGTTTGTTTCACAATAAAAAATATTTTGCATCTTCAAAGTGGTAGGCATGTTGTGTAAATCAAATGATACAAACCTCCAAAAACATCGATTTTAATTCCAGGTTGTAAGGCAACAAAATAGGAAAAATGACAGGGGGGGTGAATACTAACTAACGAGAACAACTTTTAGACTAGAAACTGTTTTCAGTGAAGGGAAGACGAAAGCATGACCTCTACGGCAGCGCTCCGTTTCTCCCCTACGGCAGCGCTCCGTTTCTCCCCTACGGCAGCGCTCCGTTTCTCCCCTACGGCAGCGCTCCGTTTCTCCCCTACGGCAGCGCTCCGTTTCTCCCCTATGGCAGCGCTCCGTTTCTCCTCTACGGCAGCGCTCCGTTTCTCCCCTACGGCAGCGCTCCGTTTCTCCTCTACGGCAGCGCTCCGTTTCTCCCCTACGGCAGCGCTCCGTTCCGTTTCTCCCCTATGGCAGCGCTCCGTTTCTCCCCTACGGCAGCGCTCCGTTTCTCCCCTACGGCAGCGCTCCGTTTCTCCCCTACGGCAGCGCTCCGTTTCTCCCATACGGCAGCGCTCCGTTTCTCCCCTACGGCAGCGCTCCGTTTCTCCCCTATGGCAGCGCTCCGTTTCTCCTCTACGGCAGCGCTCCGTTTCTCCCCTACGGCAGCGCTCCGTTTCTCCTCTACGGCAGCGCTCCGTTTCTCCTCTACGGCAGCGCTCCGTTTCTCCCCTATGGCAGCGCTCCGTTCCGTTTCTCCCCTATGGCAGCGCTCCGTTTCTCCTCTACGGCAGCGCTCCGTTTCTCCTCTACGGCAGCGCTCCGTTTCTCCCCTACGGCAGCGCTCCGTTCCGTTTCTCCTCTACGGCAGCGCTCCGTTCCGTTTCTCCTCTACGGCAGCGCTCCGTTCCGTTTCTCCTCTACGGCAGCGCTCCGTTTCTCCTCTACGGCAGCGCTCAGTTTCTCCTCTACGGCAGCGCTCAGTTTCTCCCTACGGCAGCGCTCCGTTCTCCCCTACGGCAGCGCTCCGTTTCTCCCCTACGGCAGCGCTCCGTTTCTCCCCTACGGCAGCGCTCCGTTTCTCCCCTACGGCAGCGCTCCGTTTCTCCCTACGGCAGCGCTCCGTTTCTCCCCTACGGCAGCGCTCCGTTTCTCCCCTACGGCAGCGCTCCGTTTCTCCCCTAAGGCAGCGCTCCGTTTCTCCTCTACGGCAGCGCTCCGTTCCCCCCTACGGCAGCGCTCCGTTCTCCCCTACGGCAGCGCTCCGTTTCTCCCCTACGGCAGCGCTCCGTTTCTCCCCTACGGCAGCGCTCCGTTTCTCCCCTACGGCAGCGCTCCGTTTCTCCCCTACGGCAGCGCTCCGTTTCTCCCCTATGGCAGCGCTCCGTTTCTCCTCTACGGCAGCGCTCCGTTTCTCCCCTACGGCAGCGCTCCGTTTCTCCCCTACGGACAGCGCTCCGTTCCGTTTCTCCCCTATGGCAGCGCTCCGTTCCGTTTCTCCCCTACGGCAGCGCTCCGTTTCTCCCCTACGACAGCGCTCCGTTTCTCCCCTATGGCAGCGCTCCGTTTCTCCCCTACGGCAGCGCTCCGTTTCTCCCCTACGGCAGCGCTCCGTTTCTCCCCTACGGCAGCGCTCCGTTTTCTCCCCTACGGCAGCGCTCCGTTCCGTTTCTCCTCTACGGCAGCGCTCCGTTTCTCCCCTACGGCAGCGTTCCGTTTCTCCCCTACGGCAGCGCTCCGTTTCTCCCCTACGGCAGCGCTCCGTTCCGTTTCTCCTCTACGGCAGCGCTCCGTTTCTCCCCTATGGCAGCGCTCCGTTCCGTTTCTCCTCTACGGCAGCGCTCCGTTTCCCCCCTACGGCAGCGCTCCGTTTCTCCCCTACGGCAGCGCTCCGTTTCTCCCCTACGGCAGCGCTCCGTTTCTCCCCTATGGCAGCGCTCCGTTCCGTTTCTCCCCTATGGCAGCGCTCCGTTTCTCCTCTACGGCAGCGCTCCGTTTCTCCTCTACGGCAGCGCTCCGTTTCTCCCCTACGGCAGCGCTCCGTTCCGTTTCTCCTCTACGGCAGCGCTCCGTTCCGTTTCTCCTCTACGGCAGCGCTCCGTTTCTCCTCTACGGCAGCGCTCAGTTTCTCCTCTACGGCAGCGCTCCGTTTCTCCCCTACGACAGCGCTCCGTTTCTCCCCTACGACAGCGCTCCGTTTCTCCCCTATGGCAGCGCTCCGTTTCTCCCCTACGGCAGCGCTCCGTTTCTCCCCTACGGCAGCGCTCCGTTTCTCCCCTATGGCAGCGCTCCGTTTCTCCACTATGACAGTGGCTCTCAGAGGCTGGGTGACATAAGTCTAGTCAGACTAACCGGCTTGTTCTTACAGGAGAAATGAAAAGATTCAGATCCACCTCCCCATCACTGTCTACACCCCTAACCCCAGCTCCTCATCTAGGATAAATAACATTACAACTGATGGATATGCGCACAAATAACAGACAGAGAGAAGCAGCCGAGTAGACTAATGACTGGTTAGAGGAAGCAGCTGAGGAGACTAATGACTGGTTAGAGGAAGCAGCTGGGGAGACTAATGACTGGTTAGGGGAAGCAGCTGAGGAGACTAATGACTGGTTAGGGGAAGCAGCTGGGGAGACTAATGACTGGTTAGGGAAGCAGCTGGGGAGACTAATGACTGGTTAGGGGAAGCAGCTGGGGAGACTAATGACTGGTTAGGGGAAGCAGCTGTAGGAGACTAATGACTGGTTAGAGGAAGCAGCTGGGGAGACTAATGACTGGTTAGGGGAAGCAGCTGGAGGAGACTAATGACTGGTTAGGGGAAGCAGCTGGGGAGACTAATGACTGGTTAGGGGAAGCAGCTGGGGAGACTAATGACTGGTTAGGGGAAGCAGCTGGGGAGACTAATGACTGGTTAGGGGAAGCAGCTGAGGAGACTAATGACTGGTTAGAGGAAGCAGCTGGGGAGACTAATGACTGGTTAGGGGAAGCAGCTGAGGAGACTAATGACTGGTTAGGGGAAGCAGCTGAGGAGACTAATGACTGGTTAGAGGAAGCAGCTGAGGAGACTAATGACTGGTTAGGGGAAGCAGCTGGGGAGACTAATGACTGGTTAGGGGAAGCAGCTGAGGAGACTAATGACTGGTTAGAGGAAGCAGCTGGGGAGACTAATGACTGGTTAGGGGAAGCAGCTGGGGAGACTAATGACTGGTTAGGAGGAAGCAGCTGGGGAGACTAATGACTGGTTAGGAGGAAGCAGCTGGGAGACTAATGGACTGGTTAGGGGAAGCAGCTGAGGAGACTAATGACTGGTTAGGGGAAGCAGCTGAGGAGACTAATGACTGGTTAGGGGAAGCAGCTGGGGAGACTAATGACTGGTTAGGGGAAGCAGCTGAGGAGACTAATGACTGGTTAGGGGAAGCAGCTGAGGAGACTAATACTGGTTAGGGAAGCTAGACTGGTTAGGGGAAGCAGCTGAGGAGACTAATGACTGGTTAGGGGAAGCAGCTGAGGAGACTAATGACTGGTTAGGGGAAGCAGCTGAGGAGACTAATGGACTGGTTAGGGGAAGCAGCTGAGGAGACTAATGACTGGTTAGGGGAAGCAGCTGGGGAGACTAATGACTGGTTAGAGGAAGGCAGCTGGGGAGACTAATGACTGGTTTAGGGGAAGCAGCTGGGGAGACTAATGACTGGTTAGGGGAAGCAGCTGGGGAGACTAATGACTGGTTAGGGGAAGCGCTGAGAGACTAATGACTGGTTAGGGGAAGCAGCTGGGGAGACTAATGACTGGTTATGGGAAGCAGCTGGGGAGACTAATGACTGGTTAGGGGAAGCAGCTGAGGAGACTAATGACTGGTTAGGGGAAGCAGCTGGCTGCTCACAGCTGTTTCACCTGTTATTGGATGAAGCACTCATTCTGATATGACATCAGTCTGAATTATAATACAGTAGGACGTGTAGGGATGCATTCTGTGCTCAGTCATTCATTTCAATAAGAGAAACATCCACCCTTATTTAGTGATCTGTTCGCGCCTCATAACTCAATGGGTGATACACTGGGCCTCATTATAACTCAATGGGTGATACACTGGGCCTCATTATAACTCAATGGGTGATACACTGGGCCCTCATTATAAACTCAATGGGTGATACACTGGGTCCTCATTATAATTCAATGGGTGATACACTGGGCCTCATTATAACTCAATGGGTGATACACTGGGCCTCATTATAACTCAATGGGTAATACACTGGGCCTCATTATAACTCAATGGGTGATACACTGGGCTTCATTATAACTCAATGGGTGATACACTGGGCCTCATTATAACTCAATGGGTAATACACTGGGCCTCATTATAACTCAATGGGTGATACACTGGGCCTCATTATAACTCAATGGGTGATACACTGGGCCTCATTATAACTCAATGGGTGATACACTGGGCCTCATTATAACTCAATGGGTGATACACTGGGCCTCATTATAATTCAATGGGTGATACACTGGGCCTCATTATAACTCAATGGGTGATACACTGGGCCTCATAACTCAATGGGTGATACACTACACTCCCCCGGATCAACACGACGGCGAATCGTGAAGAGTTTGTAACTAATTCCTGTAAATAATGTGTGGTTACTTTTTCTGTCTCTCGTCCTCAGAGGTCATGCTCATAGAAGACTCCTCAGTCTCCGAGGCGATGAACTCTTCCATGCTGTCCTCGTCAAAGTACCCCTAAAACACAAGATACAGACAGTCAGAACCCCTAAAACACAAGACAGTCAGAACCCCTAAAACACAAGACAGTCGAGAACCCCTAAAACACAAGACAGTTCAGAACCCCCTAAAACAACAAGACATTCAGAACCCCTAAAACACAAGACGTCCAGAACCCCTAAAACCACAAGACAGTCAGAACCCCTCAAACACAAGTCAGCCAGAACCCCAAAACACAAGACAGTCATGAAGAACCCCTAAAACACCAGTCAGTCAGAATCCCCTAAAAACAGCGAAGTCAGTCAGAAACCCCTAAAAACACAAGTCAGTCCAGAACCCCTAGAAACACAAGACAGTCAGAACCCCTAAACAAACAAGACAGTCAGAACCCCAAAACACAAGACAGTCAGAATCCCCTTAAACCAACAAGACAGTCAGAACCCCTAAAACACACGACGTCATAACCCCTAAACACCAAGACAGTCAGAAAAACCCCTAAAACAACAAGACAGTCAGAACCCCTAAAAACAACAAGTACAGTTCAGAACCCCTAAAAAACACAAGAACAGTCAGAACCCCTAAAACACAAGACAGTCAGAACCCCTAAAACACAAGACAGTCAGAACCCCTAAAACACAAGACAGTCAGAACCCCTAAAACAACAGACAGTCAGAACCCCTAAAACACAAGACAGTCAGAACCCCTAAAACACAAGACGTCAAACCCTAAACACACAAGACAGTCAGAACCCCTAAAACACAAGACAGTCAGAACCCCTAAAACACAAGACAGTCAGAACCCCTAAAACACAAGACAGTCAGAACCCCTAAAACACAAGACAGTCAGAACCCCTAAAACACAAGACAGTCAGAACCCCTAAAACACAAGACAGTCAGAACCCCTAAAACACAAGACAGTCAGAACCCCTAAAACACAAGACAGTCAGAACCCCTAAAACACAAGACAGTCAGAACCCCTAAAACACAAGACAGTCAGAACCCCTAAAACACAAGACAGTCAGAACCCCTAAACACAAGACAGTCAAACCCCTAAAACACAAGACAGTCAGAACCCCTAAAACACAAGACAGTCAGAACCCCTAAAACACAAGACAGTCAGAACCCCTAAAACACAAGACAGTCAGAACCCCTAAAACAAAGCAGTCAAAACCCCCAAAAACCCACAAGTCAGTCAGAACCCCTAAAACACAAGACATCAGAACCCCTAAAACAAAGTCAGTCAGAACCCCTAAACACAAGACAGTCAAAACCCCCTAAAACACAAGACAGTCAAACCCCTAAAACACAAGACAGTCAGAACCCCTAAAACACAAGACAGTCAGAACCCCTAAAACAGAAGAAAAGTCGAACCCCTAAAACACAAGACGTCAGAACCCCTAAAACACAAGACAGTCAGAACCCCTAAACACAAAGACAGTCAGAACCCCTAAAACACAAGTCAGTCAGTCAGAAACCCCAAAAAACCCCAAGTCAGTCGTCAGAACCCCTAAAACAAAAGACAGTCAGAACCCTAAAACCAGACAGTCAGAACCCCTAAAACCCACAAGACAGTCAATTCAGAACCCCTAAACACAAGTCAGTCGTCAGACCCCTAAAACAAAAGACAGTCAGAACCCCTAAAACACAGACAGTCAGAACCCCTAAAACCCCAAAAGACAGTCAGAACCCCTAAAACACAAGACAGCCCGAACCCCCTTTAAAACACAAGACATCAGAACCCCTAAAACACAAGACAGTCAGAACCCTAAAACACAAGTCAGTCAGAACCCCAAAACCAAAAGTCAGTCAAAACCCCAAAAACACAAGACAGTCAGAAACCCTAAAACACAAGACAGTCAGAACCCCTAAAACCCCAAGGACAGTCAGAACCCCTAAAACACAGACAGTCAGAACCCTAACAAAAGGGACATTCAGAACCCCTAAAACACAAGACAGTCAAACCCCTAAAACACAAGACGTCAGAACCCCTAAAACCAAGACAGTCAGAACCCCTAAAACAAAAGACGTCAAAACCCCTAAAACCAAGACAGTCAGAACCCCTAAAACACAAGACAGTCAGAACCCCTAAAACACAAGACAGTCAGAACCCCTAAAACACAAGAGACAGTCAGAACCCCTAAAACACAAGACAGTCAGCCCCTAAAACACAAGACAGTCAGAACCCCTAAAACACAAGACAGTCAACCCCTAAAACACAAGACTCGGGAACCCCTAAAACACAAGACAGTCAGAACCCCTAAAACACAAGACAGACCTCAGAACCCCCAAAAAACAAAAACAGTCAGAACCCCTAAACCAATCAGTCAGAACCCCTAAAAGGTTGAGGGGTAACGGGCGGGAGGTTGAGGGGTAACGGGCGGGAGGTTGAGGGGTAACGGGCGGGAGGTTGAGGGTACGGAAAACGGGGGGAGGTTAGGGTAACGGACGGGAGGTTGAGGGGTAACGGGCGGGAGGTTGAGGGGTAACGGGCGGGAGGTTGAGGGGTAACGGGCGGGAGGTTGAGGGGTAACGGATGGGAGGTTGAGGGGTAACGGGAGGGAGGTTGAGGGGTAACGGATGGGAGGTTGAGGGGTAACGGGGGGGAAAGGTTGGGGGGGTAACGGGCGGAGGTTGATGGGTAACGGGCGGCAGGTTGAGGGGAAAGGGACGGGGGGTTTAAAGGGGTAACGGGGGGAGGTTGAGGGTAACGGGCGGGGTTGGGGGGTAACCGGCGGGAGGTTGAGGGAACGGGCGGGAGGTTGAGGGGTAAGGGACGGGAGGTTGAGGGGTAACGGGCGGGAGGTTGAGGGGTAACGGGCGGGAGGTTGAGGGGTAACGGGCAGGAGGTTGAGGGGTAACGGATGGGAGGTTGAGGGGTAACGGGAGGGAGGTTGAGGGGTAACGGATGGGAGGTTGAGGGTAACGGATGGGAGGTTGAGGGGTAACGGATGGGAGGTTGAGGGGTAACGGGCGGCAGGTTGAGGGGTAACGTGTTTGAGTATGTTCTCCTGGGGTTAGTGAATTGTGTGTGTTGGTGGGGGAGTGACCTGTCTCATTCCCCTCACCCTGTACACCAGCTGATGGGTCTGTGTGTGTGTCCATCCATCTGTCTGTGTGTCTGTTACCAGCCTGTCTCCTGGGTTGTAGTCACCTTGTTTTCCTTGCTGATGTAGTCCAGCTGGAGACACCAGGGATGGGTCCAGATTCTGCTGAGCATCTGGAAGTCCTGGAAGAGTTTGGTCCCGGCTCGGCCCCGACCCCCCTCCACCACGTTCCCCGCACCTGCCCCACACACAGAGAGACAGAGAGAGCGAGGTGTGTGAGAGGGGGACAGAGGGGGCGAGGTGTGTGAAGGGGGGAAGAGGGGAGCGGGGTTGGGGAAAGGGAGGGAGCCGGGGGCGAGGGGGGTAAAAGAGGGAGACCAGGGGGGGGGGGGGAAAAAGGGAGACCGAGGGGGGGGGGTGTAAAAAGAGGAGCAGAGGGGGCGAGGGGTGTGAGAGAGGGAGACAGAGGGGGCGAGGGGTGAGAGAGGGAGACCGAGGGGGGGCAGGGGGTAAAGAGGGAGACAAAGGGGGCGAGGGGGGGAAAAAGGGGAGAAAAGGGGGCGAGGGGTGAAGAGGGAAGGGGGGGAAGGGGGGAGG
>LR778254.1:435370-461050 GCA_902810595.1 Coregonus sp. 'balchen' | reverse complement strand
TGGGGGGGGGGGGGGGGGCTTACTTTAGGCTTAGGGGTTAGGGTTATGGTTAGGCTTAGGGTTAGGGTTAGGGTTATGGTTAGGGTTATGGTTAGGGTTAGGGTTAGGGTTAGGGTTAGGGTTACAATTAGGGTTAGGGTTAGGGTTAGGGTTAGGGTTACAATTAGGGTTAGGGTTATGGTTATGGTTAGGGTTAGGGTTATGGTTAGGGTTATGGTTAGGGTTATGGTTAGGGTTAGGGTTAGGGTTAGGGTTAGGGTTACAATTAGGGTTAGGGTTAGGGTTAGGGTTAGGGTTACAATTAGGGTTAGGGTTAGGGTTAGGGTTACAATTAGGGTTAGGGTTATGGTTAGGGTTAGGGTTATGGTTATGGTTAGGGTTAGGGTTATGGTTAGGTTTAGGGTTAGGGTTATGGTTAGGGTTATGGTTAGGGTTAGGGTTAGGGTTATGGTTATGGTTATGGTTAGGGTTAGGCTTAGGGGTTAGGGTTATGGTTAGGGTTAGGGTTAGGGTTAGGGTTAGGGTTATGGTTAGGGTTAGGGTTAGGGTTATGGTTAGGGTTATGGTTAGGGTTATGGTTAGGGTTAGGGTTAGGGTTAGGGTTAGGGTTATGGTTAGGGTTATGGTTAGGGTTAGGGTTAGGGTTATGGTTAGGGTTATGGTTAGGGTTAGGGTTAGGGTTAGGGTTATGGTTAGGGTTAGGGTTAGGGTTAGGGTTAGGGTTAGCTGTAGGGTTAGGGGTTATGGAAAATAGGATTTTGAATGGGAATAAATTATAGGGTTATGGTTAGGAGGAGGGGTGGTGGGTGGGTTAGGGTTAGGGTTAGGGTTATGGTTATGGTTAGGGTTATGGTTAGGGTTATGGTTATGGTTAGGGTTATGGTTAGGGTTAGGGTTAGGGTTAGGGTTACAATTAGGGTTAGGGTTAGGGTTAGGGTTACAATTAGGGTTAGGGTTATGGTTAGGGTTAGGGTTAGGGTTAGGGTTAGGGTTATGGTTAGGTTTAGGGTTAGGGAAATTGGTTAGGGTTATGGTTAGGGTTAGGGTTAGGGTTAGGGTTATGGTTATGGTTAGGGTTAGGCTTAGGGGTTAGGGTTATGGTTAGGGTTATGGTTAGGGTTAGGGTTAGGGTTATGGTTAGGGTTAGGGTTATGGTTAGGGTTAGGGTTATGGTTAGGGTTATGGTTAGGGTTAGGGTTATGGTTAGGGTTAGGGTTAGGGTTATGGTTAAGGTTATGGTTAGGGTTAGGGTTATGGTTAGGGTTAGGGTTAGGGTTATGGTTAGGGTTAGGGTTATGGTTAGGGTTAGGGTTAGGGTTATGGTTAGGGTTAGGGTTAGGGTTAGGGTTATGGTTAGGGTTAGGGTTAGGGTTATGGTTAGGGTTAGGGTTATGGTTAGGGTTATGGTTAGGGTTAGGGTTATGGTTAGGGTTAGGGTTATGGTTAGGGTTAGGGTTAGGGTTATGGTTAGGGTTAAGGTTAGGGTTAGGGTTAGCTGTAGGGTTAGGGGTTATGGAAAATAGGATTTTGAATGGGAATAAATTATAGGGTTATGGTTAGGAGGAGGGGTGGTGGGTGGGTTAGGGTTAGGGTTAGGGTTAGGGTTATGGTTAGGAGGAGGGGTGGTGGGTGGGTGTAGGGTTAGGGTTAGGGTTAGGGTTAGGGTTATGGTTAGGAGGAGGGGTGGTGGGTGGGTGTAGGGTTAGGGTTAGGGTTAGGGTTAGGGTTAGGGTTATGGTTAGGAGGAGGGGTGGTGGGTGGGTGTAGGGTTAGGGTTAGGGTTAGGGTTAGGGTTAGGGTTATGGTTAGGAGGAAGGGTGGTGGGTGGGTGTATATGTGCTTGTGCGCTTGAGGATCAACATCATCGCTCTCCACTGACCGTATCAAAGGGATCTGTTTAACATGGGATGTTGGAGAATCAGAAGACCGTATCGAAGGGATCTGTTTAACATGGGATGTTGGATAATCAGAAGACCGTATCAAAGGGATCTGTTTAACATGGGATGGTGGAGAATCAGAAGAGGCATCTGTTGAATCAGTGGTCGAGGTATAGACAGATGGAATAGCTATACCGGATGGATATGTCACAAATGGCACCCTATTCCCTATATAGTGCACTACTTTAGACCAGAGAATGGCACCCTATTCCCTATATAGTGCACTACTTTAGACCAGAGAATGGCACCCTATTCCCTATATAGTGCACTACTTTAGACCAGAGAATGGCACCCTATTCCCTATATAGTGCACTACTTTTGACCAGAGTCCACAGGGTTATTTATAGCCTATTAGTGCACTATAAAGGGAATAGGGTGTCATTTAAGCTGCAGACTGTATGTTGTATTCAGTGATTAATGTTATTGTGTACAGTACACATTATTATAGGTCTCTGTTCGTTCCCAGGGCCCCCCCCCACGCCAGGAAGCACTGACTCTCTGTTCGTTCCCAGGGCCCCCCCCCCCCCCACGCCAGGAAGCACTGACTCTCTGTTCGTTCCCAGGGCCCCCCCCCCCCACGCCAGGAAGCACTGACTCTCTGTTCGTTCCCAGGGCCCCCCCCCCCACGCCAGGTAGCACTGACTCTCTGTTCGTTCCCAGGGCCCCCCCCCACGCCAGGAAGCACTGACTCTCTGTTCGTTCCCAGGGCCCCCCCCCACGCCAGGAAGCAGAGAAATAGACACCTATTTAGCACTGACTCTCTGTTCGTTCCCAGGGCCCACCCCACGCCAGGAAGCAGAGAAACTGACACCTATTTAGCACTTTCACAGGGTGCTGCTCTTTTTAGAGAGCTGCAAGATCCGGCTGGAAGAAATACGTGTGAAATTGTTTTCAACAGAGTGAAGCAATGTTTTATACATATCTATTATTAGGTTCCTCTGTCCCTAATCCTAATCTCAACCAATAGATGTCCAGGGGGTGTACTGTACATCAAGCTGTCTCACTACAGAAACAGGAGATAGACTAGTGTCCTGTCCAAGGGGTGTACTGTACATCAAGCTGTCTCACTACAGAAACAGGAGATAGACTAGTGTCCTGTCCAAGGGGTGTACTGTACATCAAGCTGTCTCACTACAGAAACAGGAGATAGACTAGTGTCCTGTCCAAGGGGTGTACTGTACATCAAGCTGTCTCACTACAGAAACAGGAGATAGACTAGTGTCCTGTCCAGGGGGTGTCCTGTACATCAAGCTGTCTCACTACAGAAACAGGAGATAGACTAGTGTCCTGTCCAGGGGGTGTACTGTACATCAAGCTGTCTCACTACAGAAACAGGAGATAGACTAGTGTCCTGTCCAAGGGGTGTACTGTACATCAAGCTGTCTCACTACAGAAACAGGAGATAGACTAGTGTCCTGTCCAGGGGGTGTCCTGTACATCAAGCTGTCTCACTACAGAAACAGGAGATAGACTAGTGTCCTGTCCAGGGGGTGTCCTGTACATCCAGCTGTCTCACTACAGAAACAGGAGATAGACTAGTGTCCTGTCCAGGGGGTGTACTGTACATCAAGCTGTCTCACTACAGAAACAGGAGATAGACTAGTGTCCTGTCCAAGGGGTGTACTGTACATCAAGCTGCCTCACTACAGAAACAGGAGATAGACTAGTGTCCTGTCCAGGGGGTGTCCTGTACATCAAGCTGTCTCACTACAGAAACAGGAGATAGACTAGTGTCCTGTCCAGGGGGTGTCCTGTACATCAAGCTGCCTCACTACAGAAACAGGAGATAGACTAGTGTCCTGTCCAGGGGGTGTCCTGTACATCAAGCTGTCTCTCTTTGATAGAGTAAGGAGCTCCCATTGGTCAGTAATCTGTTTGGCAGGACGGTGGCTTCACTCAGTCTGAAGGAGATCCCATTGGTCAGTAATCTGTTTGGCCTGGCCGGTGGCTTCACTCAGTGTGAAGGAGATCCCATTGGTCAGTAATCTGTTTGGCCTGGCCGGTGGCTTCACTCAGTCTGAAGGAGATCCCATTGGTCAGTAATCTGTTTGGCCTGGCCGGTGGCTTCACTCAGTCTGAAGGAGATCCCATTGGTCAGTAATCTGTTTGGCCTGGCCGGTGGCTTCACTCAGTGTGAAGAAGATCCCATTGGTCAGTAATCTGTTTGGAAGGCCGGTGGCTTCACTCAGTGTGAAGGAGATCCCATTGGTCAGTAATCTGTTTGGAAGGCCGGTGGCTTCACTCAGTGTGAAGGAGATCCCATTGGTCAGTAATCTGTTTGGCAGGCCGGTGGCTTCACTCAGTCTGAAGGAGATCCCATTGGTCAGTAATCTGTTTGGCCTGGCCGGTGGCTTCACTCAGTGTGAAGGAGATCCCATTGGTCAGTAATCTGTTTGGCCTGGCCGGTGGCTTCACTCAGTGTGACATGGATCCATATTCTGTAGTCTGGTTTCCACTGCTACTGAAGAGACCTGGGCCCATAGACCCATTTATCAAGGATCTCAGAGCATGGTGCTGATCAATCATCAGTTTTGCCTTTTAGATCATAATGAATAAGATTACGTGGACGGGGGGGACCTGATCCTTGATCAGCAGCGCTCCTACTCTCTACGCTACTCTTGATAAATCCAGCCCAGGTAGCTGCGGTGGATGTGTTTGGAGAGCAGAGATGAACATGTCTTCCTTCAGGTCTCTTTAGTAATGGCAGTCAGCGTTCAACGTTCCAATGTGATTCTATTACAATTATTTATTATCTTTGTGTCAAATCAATGAGGAGCACTGGGCTAATATGAATGTTGAATATATTTCAGTCTAATGCATTTTTTTACTCTGACTAAAGCAGAGAGATTCCACAGCTCAATGCACAAACTCATGCACACACTCATGCACACACTCATGCACACAGCACACTTGCTGATAGGAGTTTTTTTTTCTTCTAATCTGCTGAAATGACCTTGAGTGAATCTGATTGATTGTTCCTTAAACCTTTTCAGAGAAGTATGTGTGTGTGTGTGTGTGTGTGTGTGTGTGTGTGTGTGTGTGTGTGTGTGTGTGTGTGTGTGTGTGTGTGTGTGTGTGTGTGCGTGCGTGCGTGCGTGCGTACCTGTATGTGTGTGTTTTTGTCTGGTTTTCTGTGCCAGCTCAACCTTGAAGAGAAATCCAGTTTTATTATCACGACCATCCAATTAGCTAAGTATCTAGTTCTCCTGTATAACAGGCTAAACTCCTTGACTAAATAGACCACACAGACTGGCTCTGAACACTGTCTCATCTCTACTGTATTACTCATGGTGTGTGTGTGTGTGTGTGTGTGTGTGTGTGTGTGTGTGTGTGTGTGTGTGTGTGTGTGTGTGTGTGTGTGTGTGTGCGCGTGTGTGTGTGTGTGTGTGTGTGTGTGTGTGTGCGTGTGTGTGTGTGTGTGTGTGTGTGTGTGTGTGTGTGTGTGTGTGCGTGCGTGCGTGTACTCAGCATTTCCTGATTGGTACGTGAGGCTGGCACACAGACATGCCCAGGGATTTGTGTTATTTTGTAGTTGTATTTATTAAGGATCCCCATTAGTTCCTGCCAAGGCAGCAGCTGCTCTTCCTGGAGTTTATTATGGATCCCCCATTAGTTCCTGCCAAGGCAGCAGCTACTCTTCCTGGGGTTTATTAAGGATCCCCCATTAGTTCCTGCCAAGGCAGCAGCTACTCTTCCTGGGGTTTATTAAGGATCCCCATTAGTTCCTACCAAGGCAGCAGCTACTCTTCCTGGAGTTTATTATGGATCCCCATTAGTTCCTACCAAGGCAGCAGCTACTCTTCCTGGAGTTTATTATGGATCCCCATTAGTTCCTGCCAAGGCAGCAGCTACTCTTCCTGGAGTTTATTATGGATCCCCCATTAGTTCCTGCCAAGGCAGCAGCTACTCTTCCTGGGGTTTATTAAGGATCCCCCATTATTTCCTGCCAAGGCAGCAGTGCTGTGCGCCTCCCGTAGTCTGTTCTGGACTTTGGGACTGTGAAGAGACCTCTGGTGGCGTGTCTTGTGGGGTATGCATGGATGTCCGAGCTGTGTGCCAGTCATCTAAAGAGACAGCTCGGTGCTTTCAACATGTCAACAACTCTCACAAATACAAGTAGTGATGAAGTCAATCTCTCCTCCACTTTGAGCCAGAAGAGATTGACATGCATGTTTGCTCTCTGTGTACATCCAAGGGCCAGCCGTGCTGCCCTGCTCTGAGCCAATTGCAATTTTCCTAAATCCCCCTTTGTAGCACCTGACCACACGACTGAACAGTAGTCCAGGTGCGACAAAACTAGAGCCTGTAGGACCTGCCTTGTTGATAGTGCTGTTAAGAAGGTAGAGCAGGGCTTTATTATGGACAGACTTCTCCCCATCCTAGCTACTGTTGTATCAATATGTTTTGACCAAGACAGTTTACAATCCAGGGTTACTCCAAACAGTTTAGTCACCTCAACTTGCTCAATTTCCACATTATTTATTCCAAGATTTAGTTGAGGTTTAGGATTTAGTGAATGATTTGTCCCAAATACAATGGTTTAAGTTTTTGAAATATTTAGGACTAACTTATTCCTTGCCACCCATTCTGAAACTAACTGCAGCTCTTTGTTAAGTGTTGCAGTCATTTCAGTCGCTGTGGTAGCTGACGTGTATAGTGTTGAGTCATCCACATACATAGACACACTGGCTTTACTCAAAGCCAGTAGCATGTCGTTAGTAAAGATAGAAAAATGTAAGGGGCCTAGACAGCTGCCCTGGGGAATTCCTGATTCTACCTGGATTATGTTGGAGAGGCTTCCATTAAAGAACACCCTCTGTGTTCTGTTAGACAGGTAACTCTTTATCCACAATATAGCAGTGGGTGTTAAGCCATAACACATATGTTTTTCCAGCAGCAGACTATGATCGATAATGTTAAAAGCCGCGCTGAAGTCTAACAAAACAGCCCCCACAATCTTTTTATCATCAATTTCTCTCAGCCAATCATCAGTCATTTATGTAAGTGCTGTGCTTGTTGAATGTCCTTCCCTATAAGCGTGCTGGAAGTCTGTTGTCAATTTGTTTACTGTAAAATAGCATTGTATCTGGTCAAACACAATTTTTTCCAAAACTTTACTAAGGGATGGTAACAGGCTGATTGGTCGGCTATTTGAGCCAGTAAAGGGGGCTTTACTATTCTTAGGTAGCGGAATGACTTTTGCTTCCCTCCAGGCCTGAGAGAACACACTTTCCTGTAGGCTTAGATTGAAGATATGGCAAATAGGAGTGGCACTATCGTCTGCCATTATCCTCAGTAATTTTCCATCCAAGTTGTCAGACCCCGGTGGCTTGTCATTGTTGATAAACAATACTTTTTTCACCTCTTCCATACTCACTTTACGGAATTCAAAATTACAATTCTTGTCTTTCATAATTTGGTCAGATACACTTGGATGTGTAGTGTCAGCGTTTGTTGCTGGCATGTCATGCCTAAGTTTGCTAATCTTGCCAATGAAAAAATAATTAAAGTAGTTGGCAATATCAGTCGGTTTTGTGATGAATGAGTCATCTGATCGATGAATGATGGAGCTGAGTTTGCCTTTTTTCCCTAAATGTAATTGAAGGGGCTCCAAAGCTTTTTACTATCATTCTTTATGTCATTTATCTTTGTTTCATAGTGTAGTTTCTTCTTCTTTTTATTCAGTTTAGTCACATGATTTCTCAATTTGCAGTAAATTTGCCAATCGGTGTGCAACCAGAATTATTTGCCATTCCTTTTGCCTCACCCCTCTCAACCATACAATTTTTCAATTCCTCATCAATCCACGGGGATTTAACAGTTTTTACAGTCTGTTTGCTCCTCATTACACACAACGGACCAACAAATATTATTTACATGAACAACATAGGAATCACTACAAAACGTATTGTATGACCTCTTATACACAATATTAGGCCCAGACTTTGGAGCTTTGGTTTTCCTAGATATGGCTACTATATTGTGATCACTACATCTGATGGATCTGGATACTGCTTTCAAGCACATTTCAGCAGCATTAGTAAAGATGTGATCAATACATGTTGATGATTTCATTCCTTCGCTGTTTGTAACTACCCTGGTAGGTTGACTGATAACCTGAACCAGGTTGCAGGCACTAGTTACAGTTTGAAGCTTTTTCTTGAGTGGGCAGCCTGATGAAAGCCAGTCAATATTTAAATCACCCAGAAAGTATACCTCTCTGTTGATATCACATACATAATCATGCATTTCACACGTTATCCAGATACTGACTGTTAGCACTTGGTGGTCTATAGCAGCTTCCCACCAGAATGGGCTTTAGGTGAGGCAGATGAACCTGTAGTCATATTACTTCAACAGTATTTAACATGAGATCCTCTCTAATCTTTACAGGAATGTGGTTCTGAATATAAACAGCAACACCTCCACCACTGGCATTTCTGTATTTTCTGTAAATGTTATAACCTTGTATTGCTACCACTGTATCATCAAAGCTATTGTCTAAGTGAGTTTCAGAGATATTCAGAATATGAATGTCATCTGGCACTAGCAAGTTATTGCTATGGTTATTTCATGAACCTTGTTTCTTAAGCTACATATGTTAACGTGGGCTATTTTGAGCACTTTTCTCTGGGAAGCTTGCTTGTTTTCATTGCTTTACTGGGAAGCTTAGCAGAAGTAGATTTTCTCATGTTATTTATGTTGTTGAAGAGAAGAGAAAGAGATGTGCATCCCAAATGGCATCCTATTGTCTGTAAAGTGCACTGCTTTTGACAAGGGCCCATTGGGACACAGGCAGAGACACACTGACCTTTTCTCATTACGTCTCTGTGTCCAGGCTGCATGATGCCCCAGGCTAGTAATCCAACTGAGTCAACACTCTCCTCGCTGCATTTTAGCACACCATCAACATAGATCAACGTAGACCAACATAGACCAACCTAGATCAACCTATATCAACCTAGATCAACATAGACCAACCTAGATCAACATAGATCAACCCCACACAGCTGATGTGTACTGGCGTGTGTATCAGTGCCTGTGCTTGTGTGGTGTGTGTGTGTGTGTGTGTTACCCTGGAACAGTTTGTTTGATAATGCAGGATTGATACAAATGTATTACCATAAGTTACTCAACCTTTTGAGTTGCTCTGTTTGCTTTTCAGGGTTTGTATAAATGAACCACCCCACACGCATAAAATCAAACTAAACAGATAAACCTCCTTATAAAATCACACTAAACCATGGGTCTCCAACCTTTTCTATTATGAGAGCTACTCATGCTAGAAAAAAAAAAAAAACATGTCTTTAGCTACTAATTATTTTCTATCTTTCCAATAGGCCCATTCTCCTCTTCTCCTCCTCTCTCCTCCTCTCTCCCCGGGTCCTTAGTGGACAAGAGAAAGTAGTGCACTATGTGTTCTGTCAATATACCTGTTAAAAGAATGGTTCATAAACGACTCTAAGGGGGGCCCTATAAAGTCTGTGATCTTTCCCAAATAATGTTTTCTCAGTTTAAATGTTCCAGATTTTTTTAGATTTGTTTAGTTTTTCACTAACAAAATGTACAATTATCCGTAAGAGGAACAACGAAGGTGGATGTTCTGAGTCCATGTCAATGGTTAAATCACATCAGAAGACCATTTATTTTTTAGGTCTCGAGGAAAACGAACAAATATAATTTCGAGTGTAACTCCACTTTAGTTGTGCATCTAGCGAGTGCTGTCTAACGTGTCGGTCTAGCGATGGCTCTGTACTGCTGCTACTCATTTCATGGCAACGTTTGCAAATAACAAACAATCGATACAAATAATACACTAATGGCTAATCTGCCAGGTAAGCCTACTTTGCAGTTCACATTTAATTGAGAAGGTGTTGGGGAGAGTATTTCTGTCAACCCACAAGACGGTTATCGCATCAACTGGCTACACATGGTGGGATAGACAAACATATATTGCTGGAAATGAATGGGCAGATAGTGTGTTAGGTTTAGCATTTTAAACCAAATGTGGCTAGTAACCAGGGTTGGGATAACGTCAGTGTTGCCTTGGTTAGATGGTAGCTGGTAGCTTGTGGTGTCTGATACTTGGGGTGTCAGGTAGCTTAGTGGGTAAGAGCATTGTGCCAGTAACCGAAAGGTCGCTGGTTCTAATCCCTGAGCCGACGAGGTGAAAGATCTGTCGATGTGCCCTTAAGCAAGGCACTTAACCGTAAGTGCTCCTGTAAGTCGCTCTGGATAAGAGTGTCTGCTAAAATGTAAATGTAAAAATACTTGTGAGATTTGTTTATGACAGTTTGTGGTGGAACACGTGAAAATTGCTTACTCATAGGTGGGCTGTGATCGACCTGTTGGAGACCCCTGCTGTAAACAGATCGACCTGTTGGAGACCCCTGCTGTAAACAGATCGACCTGTTAAGAGACCCCTGCTCTAAACAGATCGACCTGTTGGAGACCCCTGCTCTAAACAGATCGACCTGTTGGAGACCCCCCCTGCTCTAAACAGATCGACCTGTTGGAGACCCCCTGCTGTAAACAGATCGACCTGTTGGAGACCCCCCCTGCTCTAAACAGATCGACCTGTTGGAGACCCCCCCTGCTCTAAACAGATCGACCTGTTGGAGACCCCCCCTGCTCTAAACAGATCGACCTGTTAAGAGACCCCCCCTGCTCTAAACAGATCGACCTGTTGGAGACCCCTGCTCTAAACAGATCGACCTGTTGGAGACCCCCCCTGCTCTAAACAGATCGACCTGTTGGAGACCCCCCCTGCTCTAAACAGATCGACCTGTTGGAGACCCCCCCTGCTCTAAACAGATCGACCTGTTGGAGACTCCCTGCTCTAAACAGATCGACCTGTTGAGAGACCCCCCCTGCTCTAAACAGATCGACCTGTTGGAGACCCCCCCTGCTCTAAACAGATCGACCTGTTGGAGACCCCCCCTGCTCTAAACAGATCGACCTGTTGGAGACCCCCCTGCTCTAAACAGATCGACCTGTTGGAGACCCCCCTGCTGTAAACAGATCGACCTGTTGGAGACCCCTGCTCTAAACAGATCGACCTGTTGGAGACCCCCCTTGCTCTAAACAGATCGACCTGTTGGAGACCCCCCCTGCTCTAAACAGATCGACCTGTTGGAGACCCCCCTTGCTCTAAACAGATCGACCTGTTGGAGACCCCTGCTCTAAACAGATCGACCTGTTAAGAGACCCCCCCTGCTCTAAACAGATCGACCTGTTGGAGACCCCTGCTCTAAACAGATCGACCTGTTGGAGACCCCCCCTGCTCTAAACAGATGCTGAATTCTTACTCTATTGACTTCTCAGATCGTCATTGTCCTCGCCCTGTTCCTTGTCCTCGCCCTGTTCCTTGTCCTTGCATTTCAATTCTCTCATCTAGGGATATCTATAGGGTATGTACATTTCTGCACAATCAAATGTAAATAAACCATATGTGAATCACCTGTGACATGTATTAACTTTCCAGAATATCTTGTTTTTCCTGCATATTAAATATGGGCAGTTACAGACCACAGAAACAAGGAAATATAACAACCCTGATCCGGATCCCCTCCTCTCTGCTGTTGTTTAACACAAAGGGGACCTTCCAAGTGGGCACCCTACTCCCTATCCAGTGTGCTACTTTTGACCAGAGCCTAGGAAATAGGAAATAGGGTGCCATTTGGAATTCATACAAAGCCTTTAGTGGTGAAATGGGCTCTGAGCTGAACATTACAGATTCACAGCTTAAAGCCAATCAGCAGGAGACGGAGTGTACGTGTGTGTGTCTGTGTGTGTGTGCATATGTGTGTGTGTGTGTGTGTGTGTGTGTGTGTGTGTGTGTGTGCATATGTGTGTGGTTGTGTGTCTGTGTGTGTGTGCATATGTGTGTGGTTGTGTGTCTGTGTATGTGTGCATATGTGTGTGGTTGTGTGTCTGTGTATGTGTGCATATGTGTGTGTGTGTGTGTGTGTGTGTGTGTGTGTGTGTGCATATGTGTGTGGTTGTGTGTGTGTGTGTGTGTGTGTGTGTGTGTGTGTCTGTGTATGCCACGAGGAGCGCAGGCAGGGCCCAGGCAGGGCTCGCTGGAACACATTCAGCTCCTTCTCCTTCAGAATGAATCATGACAACACAGCCAGCATGGGGACTAGCTAGATGTTCCTGTGCTTTACAGTACGCTTCATAATTCCCTGGGAGTCCTATGGATTCTAATGTATGGTGACAATGCATTGATGTTGAGTCAAACTAATTGTTGTGTTTTTGTAACATTTCTCTTATTGTGCTTGTCTCCCTCGTTTGAGTTTCAAAGCCGGTGTTTAGAGAACCACAGTAGCACCACTGAGTGCTTTTGACTTGATTTGTCAAACATTTCAGGGAATGTTTTTCCTTCTTTTTTTTCTGTCTATCTTGTCTAGAAATGGTTCAGTGCTGTTTTTCAGCAACAACACTCTTCATCCAGTTTTGTTCAAACTAATCATTCTGAAGAGCAAACTCGCCAAGTTTATTATCTGATGTTTTGTGACAATATGTGGTTTCTAAACTTAAAAAAGTATTTCATTTGCAGGACAACATTGCTAGTTTTTCTGAGTTTTTCAGCTAGTTTTTCTCTTCTCTTCTCTTCCCTTCACAAGGATCCATTTCCCATCAGAACTTTGAGTTTTCTGTTGGGGATATACAGTATTTGTTATGTATTTATTTGGAGCCAGTTCAGTTGACGATGAGCAGACTCCTGAAGCTTCTGATGCATCTGAGTCTATTAACTTGGGATACATTTATATTTAACGCACGCACAGGCGCACACACACACGCACGCAAATGCACACACACATTTATATTTAACCACATGATGAAGAAGCAGGAAAGAAATGACCATCTCCTGTGGAGATGTTAAACCCCATCATCAAAACATTGAAGCCCTGGTAGCCCAATGTCTGTCTGTCAGTCTGTCAGAGAGGTATTTTAGGTTCAGACGTCAGGTTGAGACTGAGAGACTGTCAGAGAGGTATTTTAGGTTCAGATGTCAGGTTGAGACAGAGAGAGTCTACTGGGGATGGGTTATATTATCTTTGACGTAGGTCTATTTCCAGCTACTCTCCTGCCAGATAGAGAGGATAAAGTACGACGTTACATTAGATGCCCCATTAACATTGTATCAGCTTTAGAGTGGAGATATCAGTACAGATATCAGAGCTATGGACTGATCTGATCTCACAGCAGAGGAGCAAAGTCAACTTTTATTAAAAGGATCGGACCCTTTTATTTTCTTTATTTTTTGTGCCTAAAATGACATACCCAAATCGAACTGCCTGTAGCTCAGGACCTGAAGCAAGGATATGCATATTCTTGATATAATTTTAAAGGAAACACTTTGAAGTTTGTGAAAATGTGAAATTAATGTAGGAGAATGTAACACATTAGATCTGGTAAAAGATAATACAAACAAAAAATAATGTGTTTTCTATAAAAAAATTTGTTTCATCATCTTTAAAATGCAAGAGAAAGGCCAGACAGTGATGTAGGATTCTATATGTAATTTAGATGTTGTCCACCAGATGGCAGCAGTGTGTGTACAAACTGTCAGACTGATCCAGTGAAGAATTACATCACTACACAATATTTTGTATCAAGTCTGCCAGGAGTTTTCCCAAATGTGCCGAATTGGTTTTCAAGTACATAACTATAGAGAACATACAAAAATGCTATGGTAATACAGAATTTAAGTTTGCACACTCCCAGGAATGTCATAAATGATGGATCATTAGCTTCCCTACAGAAAATACACTAACCTTCACACATCTAGATGGCCGGGCGGGGTGGGTGTGGAGTCAGAGGTCAAACTGTAGAACCCAGTTCCTACATTTAAATATAGAAATTGATTTTTCAAACAAAACTACACTACATTGTATCTTTGGGACCCTTAGGGTGACAAATCAGAGGAAGATTACTGAATGTAAGAACATTATTTACCTTCAGAGGTGAATGTATCAAACCAGTTTAATTGATAAAAGTTTTTTGTTGTTGTGCACTATCCTCAAACAATAGCATAGTATTTTTTTAGCTGTAATAGCTACTGTAAATTGGACACTGTAGTTAGATTAACAGGAATGTAAGCTTTCTGCCCATATAAGACATGTCTATGTCCTGGAAAGTTGGCTGTTACAACACCATTCTAGTCACATATCGCATATTGAGCAACAACCGTCCCGTATAAGGGACACTGATCCCGTGGAGGTTAAAGGTCCAAAGCAGCCGTTTTCATCACAATATTAAATCATTTCTGGGTAACAATTAAATACTTTACTGTGATTGTTTTCAATGAAAATTGTAAAAACGTTGATTCTTATCAAATAGCAATTTCTCAAGCTTTGGACCGTCTGGGAGTGGTCTGAGTGGGGAGGGGATAACTGAAAACTAGCTGTTATTGGCCGAGAGGTTTGGAACTCTCTTTCTTATTTGGTCTATTAACAAATGTACAGTAACTCATGGTGATGTCACCAGGCAGGGTGGAGCCAGCGACAGCAGTGGACCGTCTGGGAGTGGTCTCATGGTGATGTCACCAGGCAGGGTGGAGCCAGCGACAGCAGTGGACCGTCTGGGAGTGGTCTCATGGTGATGTCACCAGGCAGGGTGGAGCCAGCGACAGCAGTGGACCGTCTGGGAGTGGTCTCATGGTGATGTCACCAGGCAGGGTGGAGCCAGCGACAGCAGTGGACCGTCTGGGAGTGGTCTCATGGTGATGTCACCAGGCAGGGTGGAGCCAGCGACAGCAGTGGACCGTCTGGGAGTGGTCTCATGGTGATGTCACCAGGCAGGGTGGAGCCAGCGACAGCAGTGGACCGTCTGGGAGTGGTCTCATGGTGATGTCACCAGGCAGGGTGGAGCCAGCGACAGCAGTGGACCGTCTGGGAGTGGTCTCATGGTGATGTCACCAGGCAGGGTGGAGCCAGCGACAGCAGTGGACCGTCTGGGAGTGGTCTCATGGTGATGTCACCAGGCAGGGTGGAGCCAGCGACAGCAGTGGACCGTCTGGGAGTGGTCTCATGGTGATGTCACCAGGCAGGGTGGAGCCAGCGACAGCAGTGGACCGTCTGGGAGTGGTCTCATGGTGATGTCACCAGGCAGGGTGGAGCCAGCGACAGCAGTGGACCGTCTGGGAGTGGTCTCATGGTGATGTCACCAGGCAGGGTGGAGCCAGCGACAGCAGTGGACCGTCTGGGAGTGGTCTCATGGTGATGTCACCAGGCAGGGTGGAGCCAGCGACAGCAGTGGACCGTCTGGGAGTGGTCTCATGGTGATGTCACCAGGCAGGGTGGAGCCAGCGACAGCAGTGGACCGTCTGGGAGTGGTCTCATGGTGATGTCACCAGGCAGGGTGGAGCCAGCGACAGCAGTGGACCGTCTGGGAGTGGTCTCATGGTGATGTCACCAGGCAGGGTGGAGCCAGCGACAGCAGTGGACCGTCTGGGAGTGGTCTCATGGTGATGTCACCAGGCAGGGTGGAGCCAGCGACAGCAGTGGACCGTCTGGGAGTGGTCTCATGGTGATGTCACCAGGCAGGCCAAAACTACATTCACCAAAACAGGCTGAACTTTTCAATCAGCTCTTACACTAAAAGGGCATTTTCATAATTTTCACATTTTCACAGTATAATTCCAACCTCACAGTGTGGACATGCATATACAACCACGTTTATGACTGCACTGGGCCTTTAAGGATTAAGATTTTTTTTTTTTTTTGCTGTGTATATTCCTGTCACTTATTTAAGCTCGTGAAAATGCAGAGGATCCACATAGATCCCACTATAGAGGGAAGAGGATATACAGAGAGAATATGGACAGGGAAATGGATTTGTGGTTACAGTCTAAGGGACTTTGTTGTTATTCAACAATATAGATTCACTTGCCAGTCATATACCTACAGTACATTGGAATGTATAGGGTTGTAATGTATAGCCGTTAACCCATGACCCCACCATAGAGAATAGCCATTAACCCATGACCCCACCATAGAGAATAGCCGTTAACTCATGACCCCACCATAGAGAATAGCCGTTAACCCATGACCCCACCATAGAGAATAGCCATTAACCCATGACCCCACCATAGAGAATAGCCATTAACTCATGACCCCACCATAGAGAATAACCATTAACCCATGACCCCACCATAGAGAATAGCCATTAACCCATGACCCCACCATAGAGAATAGCCGTTAACCAATGACCCCACCATAGAGAATAGCCGTTAACCCATGACCCCACCATAGAGAATAGCCGTTAACCCATGACCCCACCATAGAGAATAGCCGTTAACCCATGACCCCACCATAGAGAATAGCCGTTAACCCATGACCCCACCATAGAGAATAGCCGTTAACCCATGACCCCACCATAGAGAATAGCCATTAACTCATGACCCCACCATAGAGAATAGCCGTTAACTCATGACCCCACCATAGAGAATAGCCATTAACCCATGACCCCACCATAGAGAATAGCCATTAACTCATGACCCCACCATAGAGAATAGCCATTAACCCATGACCCCACCATAGAGAATAGCCGTTAACCCATGACCCCACCATAGAGAATAGCCGTTAACCCATGACCCCACCATAGAGAATAGCCGTTAACCCATGACCCCACCATAGAGAATAGCCGTTAACCCATGACCCCACCATAGAGAATAGCCATTAACCCATGACCCCACCATAGAGAATAGCCTTTAACTCTACATAGTCTAAAGGCAGCCCTGGGTTACTGAGTGGCGCCAGCGGTCTAAGGCACTGCATCTCAGTGTTTGAGGCGGCACTACAGACCCCCTGGTTCGATTCCAGGCTGTATCACAACCGGCCGTCCCATAGGGCGGCGCACAATTGGCCCAGCGTCGTCCGGGATTGGCCGGTGTAGGCCGTCATTGTAAATAAGAATGTGTTCTTAACTGACTTGCCTAGTTAAATAAAGGTGAAATGATAAAAAAATTAAGACATTACCAGCGCTACATAGTCTAAAGGCAGCCCTGGGTTACCAGACATTAAGACCGCGTCCCTAATAGCACCCTATTCCCTATATAGTGCACTACTTTTGACCAGAATCCTATGGTAGTCCCTATGGGCCCTGGTTCTACAGGGAATAGGGATCCATTTGGGAAGCAGAACAGAACATGCTGTCTAGAGTATTTCCAGTTACCTTCCCTGACTCTCAGGGGTTAATGACTACTGACATCACCAACGGCTGTCTCAGGGGCCAATGACTACTGACATCACCACGGCTGTCTCAGGGGCCAATGACTACTGACATCACCACGGCTGTCTCAGGGGCCAATGACTACTGACATCACCACGGCTGTCTCAGGGGCCAATGACTACTGACATCACCACGGCTGTCTCAGGGGTCAATGACTACTGACATCACCACGGCTGTCTCAGGGGCCAATGACTACTGACATCACCACGGCTGTCTCAGGGGCCAATGACTACTGACATCACCACGGTTGTCTCAGGGGCCAATGACTACTGACATCACCACGGCTGTCTCAGGGGCCAATGACTACTGACATAACCACGGCTGTCTCAGGGGTTAATGACTACTGACATCACCACGGCTGTCTCAGGGGCCAATGACTACTGACATCACCACGGCTGTCTCAGGGGCCAATGACTACTGACATCACCACGGCTGTCTCAGGGGTTAATGACTACTGACATCACCACGGCTGTCTCAGGGGCCAATGACTACTGACATCACCACGGCTGTCTCAGGGGCCAATGACTACTGACATCACCACGGCTGTCGTGTCAGAGACACGTTGTTTAGATACTTTGAGCCGTATGTGACTTCCTTGGAGTGTTTGTATGACTGGATGACATTTTCCCTTGATGCTGGATGTTCATATTTCAGAGCTTCTTTCTCGTTTTCCCTGGATGGAGAGACTTGAGTGTGAATCATCTATCTCTCCCTTCTCCACGTGAGTCTGTATTCCCTATACAGTGCATGATACAGTGCACAGGGCGCCGTTTGAGAGGCAGACTGATACAATTTAAACCAGGGACCTGATACCTCCTGCTCCTCCGAGATCCCATGATGCTAGCTGAGAGAGGAGGAGTGTCAATCAAGGTGTTCTGTCAGCTACCAGAGTACCTTGGCAGGTTAATCATCACATTAGGCCCATTTCCTCCTCTTCCCTCTCTTCCAGAACATTCTGGTCGTGGTAAACTGTACTGGTTCTGAAGAGCTGCGTGTCAATCAATGTGTTCTAGAGATGCTGCCACCTGAATATCTTGGGAGTGTAATCATTCAACTTCTTGGACTCTTCCGTCTGAATCATCTAGAAGTTTATTTTGGTTAAATGATTCCCTCCTCTTCCCTTCTCGTTCAGAACATACTAGCCTAACTGTGGATGACGTGGCAAACGTAACTGGTTCTAAAGAGTCTGTGGAACGAGGCGGTGGTGACAGTTGTGAGAACATTCTCCATTTTCCATTCTCTGCACCAAAGAATGTTCCCAGTAACAGTCCTGACTGATCATAGTTGAACGTCGTTGCTCAGCTCTTTCTCTGAATGTGTGTCGTCTGTAGTGGAGATGAGATGCAAGCCAGGCGGACGGCAGGCGAACCCAAGCCTCTGAGTCTGAGTCTGCGCGCCACGCAACCATAGAGTAATCACTTTTAGAGGTTCATTTGCTATAAGAAAACGGTTCATTGAACTTTGATCCACTCTGCCTCGCAACTCCCCAACTCCCTGTCCAGATGAATAAGACTGGATTTGTCCCACTCGCCTGTTCAAAGGATAAATATGTAAAAGAGAGAGAAAGAAACAGCCCCTGTGTTTAAAGACAGAAAGAGAAAACAATTTCCTTCTTTTGATGATGGGCATCGTTAGATACCCCTGAAGGCCTGTTCCTTTGCCCGGGCATCGCGGAGAGTTTCAACGTTCCTTTAACAAGCCTGTCTTACCATTCAGATTCTATTACCTTAATCAATGGCATACATTAACTGTCTTGAAGCGCTACTGCACAGGGCACTGAGAGGAGAGAGAGAGAGAGAGAGAGAGAGAGAGAGAGAGAGAGAGAGAGAGAGAGAAGAGGAGATAGAGAGAGAAAGAACTCTCTAGCGCTTCTCTCTCTCTCTACTCTCTCGCCTCTCTCTCTCTCTCTCCTCTCTCTCTCTCTCCTCTCTCTCTCTCTTCTCTCTCTCTCTCTCTCTCTCTCTCTCTCTCTCTCTCTCTCTCTCTCTCTCTCTCTTCTCTCTCTCCTCTCCTTCTCTCCTCTCTCTCTCTCTCTTCGCTCCTGCTCTCTCTCTCGCCTGCTCTGCTCTCTGTCCTTCTCTCTCTCTCTCTCTCTCTCCTCTCTCTCTCTCCTCTCTCTCTCTCTCTCTCCTCGCTCTCTCTCTCTCTCTCTCTCTCTCTCTCCTCTCCTCTCTCCTCTCTCTCTCGTCTTGCCTCTCTCCCTTCTCTCTCCTTTCTCTGACCTCTCTCTCTCTCTCTCTCCTCGACCTCTCTCTCTCTGAAATCCCTCTGCTTTCTGTAGACTATTCTCTAACATCTTATTATCTGAACATGTCTTCTGAGAAGGGGAAATCATACCTCCTCAACCTGATCTCCTGTTTCATGTGACATCTGTACCTCTAACAGTAACCCTCCTGAAACAACACATTGAAGAAAATAGCCCTGTACTGTAAGAACTAAGTTTTCTAATTCCTACTTCTTATATTTCTAAAACCATCTAATGGATGTAATATCTGGGAACAAGGAGATATATTATACTGAGAGAGGGTGGAAGAATCATTAGTTTAGGCATTCTGTTAATGAACTGTGGTGTTGTTAACACCAGTACTGGTCTCCACAGCCAGCTCCAATGGGGTATCTACAGTACTGGTCTACACAGCCAGCTCCATGGGTATCTACAGTACTGGTCTCCACAGCCAGCTCCAATGGGTATCTACAGTACTGGTCTCCACAGCCATCTCCAATGGGTATCTACAGTACTGGTCTCCACAGCCAGCTCCAATGGGTATCTACAGTACTGGTCTTCACACAGCCAGCTCCAATGGGTATCTACAGTACTGGTCCTCCAACAGCCAGCTCCAATGGGTATCTACAGTACTGCTCTACACAGCCAGCTCCAATGGGTATCTACAGTACTGGTCTACACAGCCAGCTCCAATGGGTATCTACAGTACTGGTCTCCACAGCCAGCTCCAATGGGTATCTACAGTACTGGTCTCCACAGCCAGCTCCAATGGGTATCTACAGTACTGGTCTCCACAGCCAGCTCCAATGGGTATCTACAGTACTGCTCTACACAGCCAGCTCCAATGGGTATCTACAGTACTGGTCTACACAGCCAGCTCCAATGGGTATCTACAGTACTGGTCTCCACAGCCAGCTCCAATGGGTATCTACAGTACTGCTCTCCACAGCCAGCTCCAATGGGTATCTACAGTACTGGTCTCCACAGCCAGCTCCAATGGGTATCTACAGTACTGGTCTCCACAGCCAGCTCCAATGGGTATCTACAGTATTGGTCTCCACAGCCAGCTCCAATGGGTATCTACAGTACTGGTCTCCACAGCCAGCTCCAATGGGTATCTACAGTATTGGTCTCCACAGCCAGCTCCAATGGGTATCTACAGTACTGGTCTCCACAGCCAGCTCCAATGGGTATCTACAGTATTGGTCTCCACAGCCAGCTCCAATGGGTATCTACAGTACTGGTCTCCACAGCCAGCTCCAATGGGTATCTACAGTATTGGTCTCCACAGCCAGCTCCAATGGGTATCTACAGTACTGCTCTCCACAGCGTAGTGCAGCTTGCCAAAGCCCACAGCAAACACTGACCCTCTGGGTCCCAGAACTATATGTACCAAGGACACCCATGAAACACCTATAGTGAGGTGGTCTGATCTCTGGGCTGTGTCCCAAATGGCACCCTATTCACTGCTTTTGATCAGAGCTCTATGGGTGCTGGTCAAAAGTAATGCACTAAATAGGGAATAGGGTGCCATTTCAGATGCAGCCGTGTCTACACACTACCACAGTCAGATAGGAACCATTTGCTTTTCGTTATGTGTCCGACCAGGGTCTCCTGCATGCCATAAGACTGTATAAGCCAGCTGATCCTAAAGCCTGGGCATTTACTTGGGGAGTTAATGCAAGTGTTCAGGTACTCAGGCAATGCATTGTCATGGTCAAATGAATTGAATGGTGGAAAACAGAATGTGGCAGAGAGTTTTACAACGTTGCACTTCAAATCAAATCAAATTTTATTGGCCACATGCGCCGAATACAACAGGTGCAGACATTACAGTGAAATGCTTACTTACAGCCCTTAACCAACAGTGCATTTCTTTTTAACAAAAAAAGTAAAAATAAACAACAACAAAAAAGTGTTGAGAAAAAAAGAGCAGAAGTAAAATAAAATAACAGTAGGGAGGCTATATACAGGGGGGTACCGTTGCAGAGTCAATGTGTAATAACAGTAGGGAGGCTATATATACAGGGGGGTACCGGTGCAGAGTCAATGTGTAATAACAGTAGGGAGGCTATATACAGGGGGGTACCGGTGCAGAGTCAATGTGCGGGGGCACCGGCTAGTTGAGGTAGTTGAAGTAATATGTACATGTGGGTAGAGTTTTCGGGTACTGAGGCGTTATACTTGATTTTCTTCTTCTTCGTCTCCCGGCAACTGTACCACGTCATTAGACACGCCAGAGGGGGTTTGATAAATCAAATCAAATAAATGTTTATTCGTCACATGCTTCCTAAACAACGTGTGTGGCCTAACAGTGAAATGCTTCCTTACGGGCCCGTCCCAACAATGTAGAGAGACAGAAAAAAAAGTGTGTGAGTGTGTCAGTGGAGGCTCCTCAGAGGAGGAATAGGAGGACCATCCTCCTCAGTGAATTTCATAAAAATGTAAATTGTAAAACATTTAAAAAGTTATAATTTTTAGATAAAACTATACCAAATATAATCACATGTCACCAAATAATTGATTAAAACACACTATTTTGCAAAGAAGGTCTACAGTAGCCTCAACAGCACTCTGTAGGGTAGCACCATGGTGTAGCCGGAGGACAGCTAGCTTCCGTCCTCCTCTGGGTACATTGACTTCAATACAAAACCTAGGAGGCTCATGGTTCTCACCCACTTCCATAGACTTACACAGTAATTATGACAACCAGAGGATGTCTTCCAGCCTATCAGAGCTCTTGCAGCATGAACTGACATGTTGTCCACCCAATCAAAGAATCAGAGAATGAATCTAGTACTGAAAGCATAAACTACAGCTAGCTAGCACTGCAGTGCATACCATGTGGTGAGTAGTTGACTCAAAGAGCGAGAAAGACAATAGTTGAACAGTTTTGAACAAATTAATTTCTTCCACTTACTTAGCTAGCAAATGAAGCTAGCTAGTTTAGCCTACTGAAACACCCTGCTCAAACAGAGGGATGCTATGTTAGCTAGCTGGCTAGTTTAGCCTACTGAAACACCCTGCTCAAACAGAGGGATACTATGTTAGCTAGCTGGCTAGTTTAGCCTACTGAAACACCCTGCTCAAACAGAGGGATGCTATGTTAGCTAGCTGCCTATGACTTTCCAACACACCACTGGAACTCTTCCAAGTCAAGGTAAGCTTTTGGTTGTATGAATGTATTGCCACCGGGGCCCACCGGTGTAACTGCTTACTGACTGTACACTGTAACGTTACTGCATGATTGTAGCGGGTTTACTAACGCGTTAGTTCTATTAGCTATGCTGACTATGACGTTACTTTAGCTGATATGGTGACAACGATGTAGACTGTGTGTAGCGGATTGGAAAGGTTTTTTCACCTGGTCACATACAGCTGATGGGTTGAGCATTGAAGTCCACAGGCGAAGGGAAGAGCAGGAATACAACGTGGCTGCTATGAGAGTGAACTGTGTTGACGCGTGATCAGGGGTGTATTCATTCCGCCGATTCTGTTGAAAAACGTGTCTTAAACGTGTCTTAAACGGAACAAAACAGGGATAAACATACCTGAATCTGTCCAATAGAAACTCTTGTTTGCAACTGTTGGACTAATGATTACACCCTATATCAGCTAGATGCAGGCAAGAGTGTGCAAGGCGGTATTGAACGTGTCACTGTCTGTCCATGTGTCACCGTCTGTCACCTCAAATTTGTCTCTCGACCTGTGTCCACCTACGTTGTAAACTTTCATTCATAGGCTAGGTTGTAGCAACCTTGTGATGGGTACAGGGAACATTAGAGTATCATGTAGTAGCCTAAACCTATCGATGTTACATTGAACTGGGTGAATGGAATATGAATGAGAGTCATCCAATATGCTGTGATATAAATAAGGCCATGCTCATGAAAATAAATCGTCCTCCCTCATCTTAAACGGCACAGACCGCCACTGGCTGGGTGTGAGTTATCATCTTCTCACAGGCCTTGTAGTTCCCCTGTCTTATCATCCAACCAGCCGCCTCGTCCCCCGTACTCCTCCCACATGTTTTCAGCTCATCTCAAATTTCATGACAATAGAACCAAAAAACACAAAACTGCCACTTCCAGCAGAAAGAAAATAAAAGAGAGTGCCTCTTCTTCTCCTCCCTCCCTCCCTCCCTCCCTCCCTCCCTCCCTCCCTCCCGTTCCTAATTTCATCTGGATTGCAGCAGTGTGTTTGACAAGTGAGCCAGGCGTGTGGCTTTAAGAAGACAGAGAGGGGACTAACCCAGACAGTCTCCTTTCCTCCCCAACCTGACCCTTGTCACACAATTAGCCGCCTGCCTTTCAGATAGCTAGAACAAAGGTGAACTCTGAGAGACAAGGCTGTATCCAGACTACATCCCAAATGGCACCCTATGAAGTGTTTAGTCCCTATATAGGTCACTAGCCCTATGGGCCCTGGTCAAAAAGTAGTGCACTATAATATATCTTTCACAGTACTATAGGGAATAGAGTTGCATTTGGGATGCCGCCTCAGTCCATAAGGGGGACGAAAGGGGGAGGAGGGTGGTGGGATGACACTCCTCTCATGCCTCAAAGGCAGCTCTCTTGACCAGTGGAATCGGTAGCTGTCACTAAGCATCTCTGTCTTCCTGTGCTCTCTAATGGCGGACCCAGATCGGACCAACAGGAACAACAGCTGCTGCTAGTATGCGAAGGAAGGACAGGGAGATGAGGGGAATGTAGACCATCGCTCTAAGAGAGAAGGACAGGGAGATGAGGGGAATGTAGACCATCGCTCTAAGAGAGAAGGACAGGGAGATGAAGGGAATGTAGACCATCGCTCTAAGAGAGAAGGACAGGGAGATGAAGGGAATGTAGACCATCGCTCTAAGAGAGAAGGACAGGGAGATGAAGGGAATGTAGACCATCGCTCTAAGAGAGAAGGACAGAAAGATGAAGGGAATGTAGACCATCGCTCTAAGAGAGAAGGACAGGGAGATGAGGGGAATGTAGACCATCGCTCTAAGAGAGAAGGACAGGGAGATGAGGGGAATGTAGACCATCGCTCTAAGAGAGAAGGACAGGGAGATGAAGGGAATGTAGACCATCGCTCTAAGAGAGAAGGACAGGGAGATGAAGGGAATGTAGACCATCGCTCTAAGAGAGAAGGACAGAAAGATGAAGGGAATGTAGACCATCGCTCTAAGAGAGAAGGACAGGGAGATGAAGGGAATGTAGACCATCGCTCTAAGAGAGAAGGACAGAAAGATGAAGGGAATGTAGACCATCGCTCTAAGAGAGAAGGACAGGGAGATGAGGGGAATGTAGACCATCGCTCTAAGAGAGAAGAACAGAAAGATGAGGGGAGAAATAGTCCTGGGTTGGTCCCAAATGACACCCTATTCCCTGTTTAGTGCACTACTTTTGACCAGGACCCATAATGCTCTACATAGAGAATAGGATGCCATTTGGGACGCAGGCCTTGTCTCTAAGAGAAAAGGAAGGAGATACTCTATCAGGAGGGAAGTAGGGCGTCTCTTTGTTGGAGCCGAAGGGTTTAGTTGGTGTTTAGAGACAGAGACAGACAGATAGAGGTGTTACCATGGCCTCAGACCTATAGAAGTACTGTAACAGGAGTAATTGTCGATGTGCCCTTAAGCAAGGCACTTAACCCTAATTGCTCCTGTAAGTCGCTCTGGATAAGAGCGTCTGCTAAATGACTAAAATGTAAATGTAATGTAATTATAGTGTATGGTTCTGGGAGCTGGAAGGACTCTTCCCAACATGCCTGGACAGCAGGTCCCTCACCGCATACGCCGGACTCCCGTCAATATCCAGGGGCGGGAGGGGCATACCCCGGGGGACGGCATCCGCCAGAGGACCAGGAACCACCGGCCTGAGGAGAGACACAGGAAAAGTGGGTGAGACACGGTAGTGAGGGGGAAGGAGCAGCTGGTATGATACCTCATTTATCCGCCGGAGGACCTTAAACGGCCCCACAAACCGGGGGCTCAGTTACTTGCAGGGTAGGCGGAGAGGGAGGTTTTTAGTGGACAGCCAGACACGATCACCCGGCTGGAATACAGGGGCCTCACTGCGGTGGCGGTCGGCTTGGTCCTTCTGCCGACGAATGGCCCTCTGGAGATGGACATGGGCGGCGTCCCAGACCTGTCCGGACCTGCGGAACCACTCGTCGACAGCGGGCGCATCGGTCTGGCTGGGTGTCCAAGGGGCCAGGGCCGGCTGGTACCCCAGGACGCACTGGAAGGGAGTGAGCCCTGTGGAGGAGTGAACGAGGGAGTTCTGGGCA
>LR778254.1:430370-432870 GCA_902810595.1 Coregonus sp. 'balchen' | reverse complement strand
CTCCTACTATTTCCTGAGTACTTTATATTTTGCACTGTGGGTTTCGTCCCGCTTTAAGCTATGGTGCTTTAATATATTCAGTAGTTCTAAACCTGCGACTGCCTCCTGCCAACACTCGTGACAGTTAATGTTTGGATTAGGTTAGAGGTTAAGATACAGGTCAAGGATTAGTGGTTCAAATCAATATCAAGATGGAGAAAATGAAAGTCAGATGTTTTCCATCTCAAAGAAAAGTGTTATGGTTAAATTAGGATTAGGATTATGTTTAAGGTCACAGGGTAAGGGTCAAGGTTAGGATTAGTGGTACAAATCAATGGCATAATGATGGTGATCGTTGAAGTCGATAATGTAGAAATGTCCTAAATCCAAACATTATGGTTAAAGTAATTGGTTGAGATTAGGGTTAATGTTAGGATTAGGATCAAGGTTACATGTTAAAAGTCAAGGTTAGGATTAACGGTTCAAATCAATAGTCTATCTATGTTGTAGTTGTCCTGTAGAGCTTTACACCTCAGTAATCCCCTTCCTCCTCCATCTACTGGGACACAGCATGCAGGCCAGCCCATGTGAACACCCTACAGGAGACTGAACCGTCTCTTTAATGTCCCTGCATCTAAAAGGGCTCCACCGTCCCTTTAATATTCTAGCATCCACAGGAGTCTGAACCGTCTCTTTAATGTCCCTGCTTCTAAAAGGGCTCCGTCGTCCCTTTAATATTCCAGCGTCCACAGGAGTCTGAACCGTCTCTTTAATGTCCCTGCATCTAAAAGGGCTCCACCGTCCCTTTAATATTCCTGCATCTACAGGGGCTAGACAGTGCTTTTAATGTCCAGCAGCTGAACCTGATCCCTTTAATATCACCACTGATACCTCTGATAGCTCCCATCTCTGTTCTCCTCCATGCTTTATGAAGATAGTGTATTTCAACATGTCTGTCTCGCTGACTGGTTGACTGGCTGGCTGACTGGTTGACTGGTTGACTGGCTGGCTGACTGGCTGACTGGTTGACTGGCTGGCTGACTGGTTGACTGGCTGGCTGACTGGCTGACTGGTTGACTGCAATACAGATCATTCAGTTGTGTCCCTCTCTCCCCCATAGATATAGAGAGATAGCGAATAGATCTCTATGTATCGTGTATCTATATACGGTATACTAGAGAGATCTCGTCTCTCTCTCTCTCTAACTCTCTATCATCCTATATAATCTCTCTCTCTCTCCTCATCTCTCTCTCATATGTCTATGTCTCTTCTTCCTCTCTTCTCTCTGTCCTCTGTCTTCCTCTCTCTCTCTCTCTCTCTCTCTCCTCTCTCTCTCTCTCTCTCCTCTCTCTCTCTCCTCTCTCTCTCTGCTCTCTCTCTCCTCTCTCTCTGTCCTCTCTCTGTCTCTCTCTGTCTCTGTCTCTCTCTCTCTCTCTCTCTCTCTCCTCTCTCTCTCTCTGTCTCTCTCTCTCTCCTCTCGCTCTCTCCCTCTCCTCTCTCTCTCTCTATCTCCTCTCGCTCTCTCTCTCTTCTCTCTCCTTCACTTCAATTCAATTTCAATTTAAGGGCTTTATTGGCCTGGGAAAAGTATGTTTAACATTGCCAAAAGGCAAGTGAGGTAGATAGTAAATATATATTAACAGTAAACATTACACTCAGAAGTTCCAAAAGAATAAAGACATTTCAAATGTCATATTATGTCTATAAAGTGTTGTAACAATGTGAAAATAGTTAATGGGTACAAATGGGAAAAGAAATAAACATAAATATGGGTTGTATTTATAATGGTGTTCGTTCTTCACTGGTTGCCCTTTTCTTGTGGCAACAGGTCACAAATCTTGCAGCTGTGATGGCACACTGTGGTATTTCACCCATTAGATAAGGGAGTTTATCAAAATTGGGTTTGTTTTCGAATTCTTTGTGGATCGCTGTAATCTGAGGGAAATATGTGTCTCTAATATGGTCATACATTTGGCAGGAGGTTAGGAAGTGCAGCTCAGTTTCCACCTCATTTTGTGGGCAGTGTGCACATAGCCTGTCTTCTCTTGAGAGCCAGGTCTGCCTACGGCGGCCTTTCTCAATAGCAAGGCTATGCTCACTGAGTCTGTACATAGTCAAAGCTTTCTTTAAGTTTGGGTCAGTCACAGTGGTCAGGTATTCTGCCAATGTGTACTCTCTTTTTAAGGCCAAATAGCATTCTAGTTTGCTCTGTTTTTTTGTTTGTTCTTTCCAATGTGTCAGTAATTCTCTTTTTGTTTTCTCATGATTTGGTTGGGTCTAATTGTGTTGTTGTTGTTGTTGTTGTTGTTGTTGTCCTGGGGCTGTGTGGGGTCTGTTTGTGTTTGTGAACAGAGCCCCAGGACAAGCTTACTTAGGGGACTCTTCTCCAAGTTCATCTCTCTGTAGGTGATGGCCCTTTTTTATTTGGGAAAGGTTTGGGAATAGCTTCCTTTTTTTAAGTTTTTTTTGGTTTTTAGAATTTAATTTTGGCTCCTTTTTTTCTGATGGGGTTAATTTTTTG
>LR778254.1:370802-430270 GCA_902810595.1 Coregonus sp. 'balchen' | reverse complement strand
GAAACACCTTCTCATCTGGACTGACATGTCAGCGCAGAAGACGCCCAGCATGTTTGCACGGAGCTGCCTTTTAACGAAAAAAGAGGAAGGCCTTTTTCACGCTGTACGAAAAAGGGCCCCAACAACACCCCCAACCATCTTGTCATTTTCCACTCTCACAACCAACCCCAAGGCCCATTTGCCCACCAGCTTTTTTCCGTCCTTGTGCAATTTCCCACCCCCTGTGTGTTGTGTCAGCTGTTTTTGTGTGTACAATCAATCACAACACAACTTCCATCTTGTAACACCATCAGGGTGCTTTATTCTGATGGGAACACAAAAAATTGCACGTCATGCAAGGCACGGCTCACCATCCAACTCTGCACTCCGCACGTGGTTTGGTGCTGTTATGGGGCGTAGTTACCAAAATAATAAAAATTACAAAAATATCTTTAACAATGACCTGTGGGAAAACATCACCAAAAATTGCGTATGCCATGCACGGTCACCATCCAACTCCCCTCACGCACTGTACAAAATATCAAACCCCCCACCCCCACAGTAAGTTGCAGTAGTATTAGCTGGATCTCTACAAAAAAATGCAAACAGAATTCACCAAAAAACACGCATTTTATGTGTGATGTTCGAATAACATTACAAACAAATGATATAAATTATACATTTACATCATCATTGGAGTATAAAAATCACTTTTGACGTAACAGTGCTTTGCAACCAACAATTTACCGCTTGGTTTGGTGCTTGTTCACTGGGATGATTCTACCTGAAAACATCCCCCCTCATAGCAAGCACGCCCAACCAGCCAAAAAAGATGCCATGTTGAGTAGGTGAAGGAAGACAAAACCAAAAACCATTGGCTTAAAAATAAAGTGGCAAGGGGAATCACCAATATAACCTGTTACACTCCCCCCTACTGAATCCCATTGCAAAGAAAAATAATAAAAATACAAAACGGCACTGTGCAAACTTTACCAGGTACAGAAACACTAAAACATAATTGAGTAATTCAGAGAGAGAAAAAAACAATTATAGATATTTTTTTTATACCAATATAGAAAACTAAAAGGTAAAGCTGTGTATATCGAGGATGCAGACCCTGTTTTTAAACAGTCACTAAATATTCCAGTCATTAGACTATTCTCCTTGAGAATTAGAGTGAAAAGCGGGGGATCAATCCCCTTACCCCCTCATAGGTAAACATGCCGTTACATGTTATGTACACTCAGTGGACTTTAAAAACCCCCAAAGGGAATAAAATAAACAACCCATAAGAGACTTTATCAATCCGTCACATTACCACCCTGAAAAACTCTAATCATGGCCCACAATGATGTAAAAATAAAAAACAAATAAAATATCTCAATACCATTCACAAACTAACATTCAAGAGCTAACTTTCTGCTGATTCATAATCTCAATCAGTCTAGACACTAGTTTAAATATTCTTCCGCCCTTGACCAAAATACGACCCCGAGTACCTTCAACTGCATAAGGGGTAACAGTGTTGTGTATGTTGCAATAGTGGCTCTGTCAACACAGTCAGTGCGTAACTGATCAGGTAAGGAATGGCCCCGAGTTTGGTAGGTCAGTATGGATATTGTAAGCAGATGGTCAATTATCTCACTCATACACGTTACGGTCTCGGTCAGATTCTTGAAGACTCTCTGATGGAGGCAGCCCTTCCAGCTGCAGTATATTTTCCACAGAATCCAAAGGTGGAATTCCTGAGTTTCCAAGGATCGCACATCACCCTCCAGGCTTGTGTCACCTTTTCCTTTCAGAAGGCAACTCTGACACCACCCCTCTTGTTCGTACTCAGCATCATCATCCACTGCAGTGTCCATGGCAGCTGAGACCACAAAGCGGTCATTCAGGGTCCTCAGACTCTGTTAATCCAGACATGTCTGTTCCCTCATCAACGGCAGCATGGGGAAAGAGGAAGAAAGTTGGACGGGGCATACAGGTTGCATGTATCGTTTCTCCTGTCCAGTGGAGCTGTTTGAATCTTAAAAGTGTGGACTGTCAGCATTCAATCCAGTGACAGGTACACAGTATCTCCCAACAGTCAGCGAGCTTCCGCTTTCCTCGCTCCCCTTGTTAGCCAGCAACACTCGATCCCCAATCTCCACTGGTGCTCCTCTGACTCTTCTGTCATAAAGGTCAGCGGCCTCTTCAACTGCTTCGCGCAGTTTGGCCTGTGCTGTATTCATGGCTTCTTTCAGATCTCTCCTCAAAGACTGAACAAATTGATTAAAGTCGACAACTTCTGGGTTCTCTATGGGCAGAGCCAAAGACTATGTCAACAGGCTTGGGTCCTCCCAAACAAATTTGCAGGAAAGGGGCAAAGCCTGTGTCTCGTGGATGGTACAATTGTACGCAAACGTGAGGAACTTCAGCGCCTGAGGCCATCTGTGCTTTGCTCTCGTCGGGGGGCCGGATCATTTTCCCAACGTCCTATTCATCCTTTCACAGGACCCGTCCCATCGGATGGTACGGCGGGGTGTGAGACTTCTGAAAACCTGCACAACTCAACAAAATCGGCTATTAAAGCGCTCTCAAGTTGGCTCCTGGTCTGAGTGTATAACGGCGAGGCATCCCGTAGACACAGAAATAGTTGTTTCCCCAACTGATGAGCTACTGATTAGCAGACTGGGTTTGGGCACAAGAAGGGCATGAGCCAATTTGGTAAAATGGTCAGTAAAAACGAGCACATCAAGGACCCTTTTTTGAAGAATCTTCTGCAGACCAAAAGTCTATGCACTCAAGAGGGGCTCTTGCTTCCGGATCAGGAGTCTTGCTCACGACGAAACTCCTGCAGCACTTAACATATGCTTTTACCTCCCTCTCCAGGCCATGCCAAAAATAACCTTGTTTGTCAGGTAGACTGTTCTCTGTTGGCCCTGGTGGCCAGCTTCATCATGGACACCCTTCAACCATTGCTTTAAGGAGGCTGGAACCAAAATACAGATACATCTTCTTCTTGTAACCACATTCTTCGAAAAACGATACAGTGCACCCATTTCATGGTCAACTTGGGCCCAACTTCTGAGAAGACACAAAACCTCAAAACCTCATGGGCACGCCTTTTCCGGGGTGGTCTTCTCCCCCCCTCCACAAAGAAGATCACTCTGCTGATCACGTTGTCATCACGTTGTTTCTATCAGTAGGTTGTGTGGCAGAACCATCGACATCGGTCTGCTTGATGGCATAACAGCCTCTGGAAGCTGTGGCAAACAGTAGTGCATGTGAGCCCACTTCACCCACCCAGCACCTGTGTGAATGAAGAACAGCTGCAACTTCATGTCTTGATAAAGCACCAGATGGGGGGTCAACAGTAGGGCCCGACAGTTAATGACCACTTCGTTGGAGTCAGAGGCTTTGTTCAAAGGCGTGGTGACCAGCGAAACACATCTTACACTCTGTCTGTGTGCACAGCTTAGCTTCGCTAGTAAGTCTCGTACGGGACCCTTGTCAGGCGATGGAGTGCACTGGGTCGTACGAAGGGCTCCTGCTCAAAGGGATCTGCAACAGCATTTATTTTTCCAGTGATGTATTGATGTCAAACTCGTACGGTGCCAGCTTGGCAACCCTCTGTTCACAAGCATCAAGCTTTGCTTTGGTCAGAATGTATGTCAAGGGATTATTAAACCGGTCCATACCGTGAACTGCTGTCCCCGTAGCCAGTGGTTTAATTGTCCCAGATAGCCCATTTCAGGCAAATAATCGAGCCGGTGCGCAGGATACCTCGACTGCGCAAAATGAGGGACTGCTGCGAAGGTATAGGTCTCGCTGTAGCCCCCCTTTTCCGCCGGGGACAGCACGCCCCAAGCCTTTTGCGGACGCACCCCCGAGAGTAAAAAGGTTTGCAACAAAAAAGGGTCCTTTCAGGCGTTTGGAAATGCTCCAAGGGGTGAACCAGTTTTGTGGAGGTCTAAAATTTTTTTCTGGGGTTTTGGCTGATTTTTTGATTTCCATGATGTCTGAAAAAAATTTGTTGGAAAAATATTTTGTGTCATGACAAAGCAAGGCCCCAAAACGATTTTGCCAAAAATTTAAGTTTGTTAACAAGAAATTTGGGGAGTGGTAAAAAAAGGTTTTTGACTAAACCCTAAGTGAGTAAACTTCCGACTTCAACTGAAAAAATATGTTTACCAATTTTCTTTTCTCAACGTCCATTAGTCTTACAAAATGGAGAAATAAATTATTTATATCCGGACTCTGGCCGAAAGCAAAAGGGAAGCAAATTCCTGCAATTTTTCCCTTTTTGTTGAGGTTTGTCTAATGCTAATACTGTACATTGCTTTTAATTACCCGTTTTACACAATATTTAATTGGATTTTTGACAAGCTCACTCTAATATATTATGGGGGAATATCATTTTTTAAACAATTTTGTGTAAAATTCTTAGGTTAATATGTGGGGTTACTTTTGGGATTACTGTTAAGTGCTTTGGGGTTAATTGGTTTCAATCCAACATTTCAAGATTATTTTTTTTTTTAAAATTTTTTTAATTTTGTCTTGTTTGACTTTTTACTGCTCGTTGGGAGCTAGTAAAAAAAGTTTTTACTGCACCGCTATAACATCTGTAAAGTTACGGACAACCCCAGACGATGACGGACAGAGGAGGGACGACAGATTTTAATACATTTTTTTATTTTTTTTAAGCAGCATTTTTCCATAAAATTTTTCCAGCCAGAATGATTTTTGTTTGTGGAGGTTTTTGTGAACACTAATTGATCATCAAGGCCTCAAAGTGATACTTTAATGAAAACAAATAAAACAAAAATTGCAACAATTTCAGTTTCATTTATAAAAGGGAAAAACAGTAAATTAAAAAATCATCTTTGGGCCCCCTAACCCCAGGATTTCACGGGGACGGGCAGGTGCGCACCAGGGGGGGGCCGGGGAGGGACCAGGGGAAAACCCGGGGGCCCAACCCCAATCAGAATTGTTTTCCCCAAAAAAAGGGCTTTTTACAGACAGAAATACTCCCAGTTAATCAGGTCTGGGTGGCTGGGTAGACATCCGGGGTGAAAAAAGCGGGTGGAGGCCTGGGTGGCGGGTTTAAAGGGGTCTGCGGTTGTGGGGGCCGGGGACGTACCCCAAATTCTTTTTAAAAAAGACGTTGGAGGGGCTATGGTAGAGAAATAAAACATGAAATTATGGCAAAGCCTGGGGACTTTCCCTGTGTCCTGCCAAGTGCATGCTCCCTAAAAAATTGAGACATTGGGGCTTGGGTTTTGAGTGAAAAATCCCCCATTTACGGGGGCCCTTTTTATTGTCCCAGCACCAGGAATGTGTAAAGGATCATGTTTTTAATCAGTTTTTGATACCCCACACCTGTAGGGGATGGATTATTTGGCAAAGGAGATATCCCTCCCCAACGGGGGTGTAAAAAATTTGGAAAACCCTTTGGGAAATAGTTTTTTGTGGTATGGAAAAATTTTTTCAGCTCATGAAACAGGGCCCAACCCTTTAATGCTGGTTTTTTAATTTGTTGAATATCTTTATCAAAGGCAGCGGCCTCTCTCTTAAACCCTTTGGATCCCTTTGTTTACTTCACTGTATTTTTTACCAACAGGTTGGGGGACCCTTTGTGTCAGTAGATACATCTTTACGCATTTTGTTTCAAACCCCTGCTCCACAAAATTCCGACTTACCAAACATCATTTTAAAGTTTTAAAATTGACAATTTACCCCAAACCGTTACGGGGGTTGGGGAACTTGGAGACCCCTTGGTGTCTAGGGGGGTTGGGAATCACCCCTTTAACCTAGCACCTTAGGGTTTTTGGAATGACAAAATACATTAAAAAAGGGGGTTTTTGGTGACTCTAGGGATTTAGACGGTGTTAGGGGCCTTTTTTTACTAAAGAATTTGTTGTTTTTTAAATTGGTTTAGTTTTGGTTTTGTTGTGAATGAAGTGTGTTTAATGTTGGTTATTTTTATGTGTATTTTGGTCCCATAAGGGTTCAGCTGGAAAAGAGACCTTGGTTAGCATGCCCCCTGTCAAAATAAAGGTTAAAAAAAAAATTTGGCTACTATTTTAAATGTCCCCATTTTTTTATAGGTGCTAGGAACACCCTCTTTTTTACCAGTCCTGTTACCCCGCCTACCAAATTTGCAGGCCCCTTTAAAACTTTTACGGCCTTTTTAAAAATTCGTGCCATTTTGAAAGTGGTTTTCCATTAGGGCCCCTGTACTGGACAGTACCCACCCAGAAAAATTTCCAGCGTCACTTGACCCTCACTGCTCTACAACAGTGAGTAAAGTGGCCCTAAATTGGGCATTTAGTGTTTAAGGGCTCTTCTAAAATTTTTGGGGGTTCCAAATGGCAGCTATTTCCCTACCTGTGTATATTTTGACAGGGGGCCCCTAAGGGGGGGTGCAGAGTATTAAACCCTGGTATCAAAAAAAAAAAACAACAAAACATTAAAGATAGTCCCTATTTAAAAACAAATTACAAATAATTTGTGGATGCAAATTGACCCAAGAAGCCCAAAAAAGATAAAATTTGGGCTAAAAATAAAAAATTTTTAAACCTTATTAATATGTAAGATAGTGTCCTCTATTATGGGGGAATTTTTGGAAAGATTTCAACTTAAATCACTGGGCTGATTTCCTGGTGTTTTTACAATATTTTATGCCCAACAATGAAAAAAGTTAAAACAACAACAATAAATATTTTTAATGTTTTTTCCGGACAAAATCCCAAATAAAACCACCCGGGGCCAAATTGGGTATAGGCCCCCAGTTTGGGGGAAACCCCGCCCCCATGAGTTGTCCCGACTTCCGCCCAGGGGTGCCTCCCCCCCCCCGTTCGGGGGAGGCTTCGGCGTTCGTGTAACCGGGTTATAGCCCCTGCCACTCCAATATCATCATCCCCTTGTTTGTCTTTTGTTAATGCACCACATGGTCTTATCTACTCATTGTCTATTGTATAAGTGTTCCCTGCCCCCCTTTTTCCTTGTGGGTGATTTTTTTGTGAGAGTGTGTAGCGCCAGGGTAGAATTTTTCCCCGGCCTGTTATTGTCGAGCTACCGTACCGTATTGCCAGGGTAAAATTTTCCCCGGGTTTTGTTTGCGCATCCCGGCTATTGTGTACGATGGAAAAAATCTGCATTGGTGATTAACCCCCCGCGCGACCTTTTATCCATCATACAAGTGCAACTTTAAAAAAATAGGGGTTTAAAAAGGAACCTGTTTCCCCCTTTGGCTCTGGTCAAAAGTAGGCACTCCTAGGGAATATGTGCCATTTGGGACATGTAAAAAAGAGAGAAGAGGGAAAAAACTCCTCCCATCAGGATTTATTTTTGACTAGTTTATGGCAAGGTGTTTACACTTCATTTTAAAAAATATAAAAATTGCAATGAAACATATTTATTTAACATGCATCAAAAAAACCGTTTTAAAAAAATACAGTTTTCAGGAAAAGGGTGGAGAATAAGGTTCCCGTTATGTAAAAATTTCCATAGCTTTATTACACTTTTTCATGGTCCTACGAAACCAAAACCATCAGACAGAAAACATTTTTTTTTTTTTTAACGTTAAGACCTCGTTTAAAAACCTTTATGGGAGTCTGGGTTTAAAGTAGGGTTCTTTGCCCTTTAAATTGTTGGGGGTTGGTTGTACTGAAAAAAGCACACAAGGGGTTTTCCCGACAGTAAAGGGAAGTGAACACTGATGGTTGAAAGGGAAAAAACCCCTGGCCAACGATGCCCCTTTGGGTATAGTTGCCTTGGGGGCGTTTCGCGGAGGGGCAAGAAGAGGACAAGGACTTGGAGGGGTTGACATTCGGAGAAACCTTAATCTAAAGGCAAATTGAGCCCTCATCAGATCACAATAGGGGAGAGGGGGGGGGGCAAAAAAAAATGAGAGGAAGAGAGGGGGGAGGACCGTCCCCTTTGCCATTGTTTTTGTCCATTTTGGTTTTTTTTACCCTTGATTATTGTTGTTTACTGATTGACAATCTTGATTATTATAATTATTATTTTAATTATGTTAATAATTTGTAAATTAATCACTTAATTTCCAAAGTACGCTTTGGCAATATGTACATTGTTACATCATGCCAATAAAGCAATTTGAATTAAATTGAATTGAGAGAGGAAGAAAGTGAAAGAGACAGAATGAGAGAGACAGAGGAGAGAGGAGAGCGAGGGACCGAAAAAGAAAGAAAGAGACAGAGAAAAGACACCAAGGGCTCTTGACAAACAGCACGTAAAGTACATTTTGAAATGCGTCATTTTGGCCTTTGGGTCCTGTGAGTTCACAACAACCCCTAACCCCTTGATGTCCTCTAACCCCAACCCTCTCCTCTCCAGCTATTTACTGTCCAGGAGGTGGGTGGCTAAGCAGAGGTGAAACTAACTAACTGCTTTCCCTGCAGGGCAATACACAATGCCAGTAAGAGTGAGAGAAAGGGGAAGGGAGAGAGAAATAATGGGGTTGAAGCGAAAGAGAGAGTCTCAGAGGTCTGTCCTCAGATGTCCTTTTAGCTGTCCACTGTGAGCTCTGAGTCTTCTTAATCCTAAAGCGAAGTACACCTGTATGTCCATGACAGAGCTCTAGAAATAAGTGTCTCAGGTCTAAAGGCCTCAGAGACTCTGATAGTCACTTGTCACAACACCCAGGGTTTAGTCTAGATGGGTTAGCTGTAGTGGAAAGGGGGGGTTGGGTGGGGTGGGGGGGGGGGGGGGGGGGGGGGGGGGGGGGGGGGGGGTGGTGGGGTCTATTCCCTTTGAGAAAGCGTAATGCCAGCGCTTAACCAGAATGGGTGGAGGCCAGAGGGAAGGGAAACGCCATAGTCGCTTATTTACATGGTGCAGTGGGTTTATCTAGTGCAGTTGGATGGCCGGGGCAGTATAGGACAAATGAAGTCCATGAGTCTCTATTTAACAAGCAGAGTTTTAAACAGTGAGAGAGGACAGTTAGTTCCTTCAGAAAGAGCTGATACAGAAAGTACCATGAGAGGGAGGGGAGAAGGAGTGAGAATCCAATGTTCTGCTGTGCCATGGACAAGTCATTAAACTGTTCTGTACACGAGAGGCCTCTGTAGTAATGCCATCTTAATACTTTAAAAACACTGTCTGAATATGCTTGTGGCATCTCAGAGTCAGTCTCTCAGAGTCAGTCGGCTGCCCACTGCTCCAGCCTCCCCAACCTAATGTGTATTTGTCTGTATGTGTGTGTGAATATTGGAGGGATTGATTACAGCAGATTATACATATACTTATAGATTAATAAAGGATCCTTCTTCTGAAGGCTGTGGATGAGAAGCAGGGATGGGTCACTGATTACTGGTCACTGGTGTCCAAGCAGCAGCAGAAGGAGGGCGAGGGTCAGAGGGAGAGCCCCACCCAGGTGACTCAGACCCTGGACAGCCGCAGACGAAGATGGCCCTCCAGCCCTGTCCATAGCCAGCCGAGGGGTCAGCAACTGCTCATGGAATATGAAGTCATCCATAGCCAGGTTATCAGCCAGATCTAACACGGAGACAGACCAGGAGATAGTCCGACCAGGAGACATACAGACCAGGAGACAGACAGACCAGGAGACAGACAGACAGACACACACACACAGTAGATGAGAAAGGGATTGGAGAAGAATGAGAAGTATTAGAGGAAAGAGTGTACAGACAGATTATTAGAACAAATATTGTTACTGCTGTTGATTAAACCATGTGGTACATCCATCCTTACGCAGCTGTAAAAACAACATCATAAAACAAGTTAAAACTTAAACCTATGGGAATGCAGTGGTGTGTATTCATGAAGGCAGGCTATTGAATGTATCTTACCGGAGAAAGCATCAGAGCGAGCGAAACAGCGCCCCTCTGTCTCTGTATGAGTAGCCCATCTATCTGATGCTGTCTGGTCAAAAAGAGTAGGACATTGTTGCCGCCTGTAGCATTGAATGCAAAGGAAGCCAGCGAGCATTTGGCCTCCCTTGATAAAAAATGAGACAATAATAGCCCATCAGCATTGCGCTAAACTGAGTGAGCTCAACTGTGAATGGGCCTGGCGCACCAAAATAAAGGGTCAAGGGAAGTCAGTTTGGTTTTGGCTTCACACCAATCACATCACATCAAAAGCCAAATGTTATTGACAGAAAATAACTTGAATTGTTGCATCTCGTTGTTTCGTTGTCCTCCGGTGGCTAGCCATGGATGGAGATAGGGATTTGGACTTATGGCTTTACTTAATTCTCCATACTGGCCAATGATTATAACGGCGATTCTGATCCAACCATAAATTCATACGTTGTGCCTCTGGCCTGAGAGGATGGACGTTCAATATGTAGCTAGATGTAGCAGGCTAATGTTAACTAGCTGGCTAATCGTTGCCCATGAAAGGAAGTTAGACTAGCGAGCAAGCATTTTAGCCAGGTAGCCTAGGACAACAAAAACTAAAAACGTGTACTGTATGACAGTCATAGACATTGTAATTTAAAGGAGGGTGAGTCAACATGTTTTTTCTACTTTTTTTCCACACACACACGCACACACACACACAAACACACACACACACACACACACACACACACACAGAAATCAGTACCATGGACAGCCACATGGTATTTAGCTTACGTTGATTGGACTAAATTGTTTTTGGAATCTTTTAGTTGCCACTGCAGAACCACATTTTTTGGGAAATTTAAGTTTACGGTTTTAATTTAGAAAAAAACCCAAATAGCATTAAAAAAAAGTATTGCCACCCCGGAGCTAGTACCTGGTTGCACAGCCTTTGGCCAAGATAACTGCCGACAAATGCTTCTTGTGTCCATCAATAAGCTTGCTGCACCTTTCTATTGGCAATTTGGCTCACTCTTCAGGTGCAACCTGCTCCAATTCTTCATTGTTTGAGTCGTCCAACATTAGCCCAACTGCAATCAAACATGGGGGAGGTTCGATATTGCTGTGCGGTTGCTTTGCTGCCTCTGGCACCTGGGGCCTTGAACATGTGTAAGACATCATTAAACCAGCAGATTATCATTGTGTTTTAGAGTGCAATGATCAACCTAGTCATGGGTCTTCCAGCAGGACTACAACCACAAACACACATCAAAAAGGACCCAGGAATGGTTCAAGAAGAAATGCTGGATTGTTCTGGAGTGGCCAGCGATGAGTCCAGATCTGAATCCCATCGAAAACCTATGGCGAGATCTGAAACACCAGTTGGTCGAAAGCACCAGAATTGGAGCAGTCCCAAATGAAAAAATCCTACAGTTTACTATAGAATACTACAGTACTTACTATAGAATTATGTAGTCAACTGTAGAATACTATACTACACACTGTTGTATCCCTCAATCATGTGTAGTACTTACTATAGAATTTTGTAGTATACTGTAGAATACTACAGTAAATACTACAGCTGGGGTTCCCAAACTTTTTTGGCTCGTGACCCCATTTTGATATTTAAAAAAATGCGACCCCACCATCTAAAAAAAGTGATGTAGTCAACGGCCAATGTTTACTTTTTTAATTGGGGCTATGACAGTCTATTATAAATCAGTGTGACAGTACTTTTGACAGTATTTCAATCTGAAGGAAGTATGGTTTTAAGTGACTGAAATGCATTAGAAAGGTATTGGGAAGTTCAGAAGATCATCAGGCAATAATCTTGTATGCTCTTCTGTGTAGAAAATAACATCATGTTCTTTCCCCCCCAGTCTGATTAAGTGCCTGGTCTTGTCCACTCTGTTCTAATGAGTCCTGCGTGGCTTGTAGTCATTGTACAGGGAAACAGATACAGATTTCTGAGAGTCTTATCTTTCAGTGATGGGGTCATACTATTTAGTAGCTTAAACGGTTCAAAAGATAGAGCAGCATTTGTTGGAAGAAAACAGAAACAGCTCTGTTTATTACAACCGCATCTAGCGGCTACCGGAGGTTACTGACGTAACCCTGGTTCTATGAACCAAGCGCAATTATAATTTTTTTGTTTCTCTCATGACCCCATTTTCAAATCAGTCGCGACCCCTAGTTTGGGAAACGCTGTACTACAGTATACTACAGACCGCAAAATCACTACAGTAATTACTATAGTATATAATACAGTATTTAATATGCATATACCCTGTCCATTCCCCTCCCCCACATGCCAAGTATAGACCATATATTGTGATCCCTACAGGTTATAGAAAAGAGCAGAAGAGAGAGCCCCCAGTGCTATGCCAAAGATAATAAAACAAAAACACTATTGTAAATCCAGTGGGGTATGTCAAATTGCAAGTAGAGAGGTTCAGCAACACACGTTTATTTATATGGACACAAGCACTGTTCATGACACAAACTGTTCAGACCCCTCTTGTTGGCAGAGAGAACATTTTGCAGGTTTAGAGCTTATTTCCTGCAATTCTACACATTTTGTCATGGGGCGTAGAGAATATTTAGCAGTTTTAAAGCACATTTTCTAGCAATTCTATACATTTTGCCATGTCTAATGTGTAATCATGGGATATTTGAGTGACTAAAATTGTCACGGTTTCGGCCGAGGCTGCCTCTCTCCCTTGTTCGGGCAGGCTTCGGCGTTGGTCGTCTCCGGAATTCTAGCTGCCACCGCTAGATGTTTCATGTTCGTTTGCTTTTGTCTGTTTGTTTCCACACCTGTTTCTGTTTTGACGTAATTAGTGTCCTATAAGTTTCTCGTTGTGTTTGTCTAGTGTTGTGTGTGATTGTTTCCGTCAGTGTTGTGTTTTGCTCGGTTGAGCGTATTTCTCCACTGTGCTGGAGCTTATTTTTGCACTTGTGTGTGCACCGTTACATTTTGTCGCACCTGTTAGTGCGCATTTACCTTTCGCCTTCGTGCGGGTTTTGCTGTCGGGCTTAGTTGTCCTGTTGCCTGTGTTGGGCCAGTAATACAGCCTTTGGAACATTCAGTCTGCGTCCTGCGTTTGATTCCTACACTACACCTACAACACGCCCTGACAGAATCACACACCACCAATGGAATCAGCAGGAGCCGAAGCAGCCCAGACGAGACTGGAAGCCCAGGTTCGGGACCAGCAAGAGCAGCTCCTGCAGATGGGGACCGCCCTGCAGGGGGTGATTACCACACTCCGAGGCTGGGGTTCGCCTCCACCGCCGCCCGCCCTGCCAGCACCATCGGCCAGCCCGCCCATTCCAGCGCCGGAACCTCGAGGAGTCCGACTATCTCTCCCGAGGGCCTACGACGGGACCGCGGCTGGGTGTCAGGGATTCCTGCTCCAGGTAGAGCTATACCTGGCCACAGTGCACCCGGCACCTTCAGGGCATGAGAGCGTGTCCGCCCTGATCTCCTGCCTGGCCGGAAAAGCGTTGGAGTGGGCCAACGCGGAGTGGAGGAAGATCGACGCCACGACGATTACGTACACCGAGTTCTCCCGCCGCTTCAGGGCGGTGTTTGACCATCCCCCGGAGGGGAAAGCGGCGGGGGAGCGTCTGGTCTTCCTCCGGCAGGGGAGGAGAAGTGCCCAGGAATTCGCGCTCGAATTCCGTACTCTAGCGGCAGATGCAGGGTGGAATGATCGGGCCCTCATCGATCTATACCGGTGCAGCCTACGAGAGGACGTCCGTCGGGAGCTGGCTTGTAGGGACACCAGCCTCACTTTCGACCAGCTGGTTGATATGTCCATCAGGCTGGATACCCTGCTGGCTACCCGCGGACGTCCTGCGGAGGGTCCGTCCATTCCACCCTCCAGCGTCTCCGAGCCTTGTCCTATGGAGCTCGGGGGCGCTGGCGCTAGAGAGAGGAGGAGTCGGCAGGCTAGGGGGTCCATCCACTGCACCAACTGTGGTCGGGGAGGACACACCGCGGCTAGGTGCTGGGGATGGCCTCCTAGGGGAGATGACGACAGGTCCCGCACTGGGGATTCCCTCCAGGTGAGTAGGCGCCCCACTCACCCAGAGCTCACTGTTGCCCATTTTTGTATGCCTGTACGTTTTCCACAGGTAGCACCTCATTCCCAGCATAAGGCGCTGGTAGATTCAGGCGCGGCTGGGAATTTTATTGATAAAAAGTTTTGTTTAGCGTTAGGGATTCCCCTCATTCCTGTTGATGTTCCTTTTCCCGTTCACGCCCTAGATAGTCGTCCGTTGGGTACGGGCTTAATCAGGGAGGTCACGGCGCCACTTAGGATGTGTGCGCAGGGGGATCATCAGGAGATGATTCAGCTGTTCCTGATTGACTCTCCTGCGTATCCGGTGGTGCTGGGCATGCCCTGGTTGAGTACCCATAACCCAGCGATTTCGTGGCAGGAGAGGGCTCTGATGGAGTGGTCTGCTCAGTGTGTGGGTAGATGTTTGGGCGTTTCCGTAGGGGCTACCTCGGTGGAGAGTCCAAACCAGGTGCCCGCATTGCACGTTCCACCTGAGTATGGGGATTTGGCTATTGCGTTTAGTAAGGCGAGGGCGACGCGGTTGCCACCCCATAGGCAGGGGGATTGTGCGATAAACCTCCAGGCAGGAGCTGCGCTCCCACGGAGCCATGTGTATCCTCTGTCTCAGGAGGAGAAGAAAGCTATGGAGATTTACATAGACGAATCGCTGAGACAAGGATACATACGGCCGTCCACTTCCCCCGCGTCCTCGAGTTTCTTTTTCGTGAAGAAAAAGGATGGTGGTTTGCGTCCGTGCATCGATTACCGTGGTCTCAATCAGATTACGGTGAAGTATAGTTATCCACTCCCGCTGATTGCGACCATGACTGAGTCGTTGCATGGGGCGCGTTTCTTCACGAAATTAGATCTCAGGAGCGCGTACAACTTGGTGCGCATCAGGGAGGGTGATGAATGGAAAACAGCCTTTAGTACCACCTCGGGCCATTACGAGTATCTGGTCATGCCATACGGGTTGATGAACGCTCCATCAGTTTTCCAATCATTTGTGGATGAGATCTTCAGGGACATGCAGGGGCAGGGGGTGGTGGTGTACATTGATGACATTCTCGTGTACTCACCTACCCGTGTCGAGCATGTGGCCCTGGTGCGCAGGGTGTTGCGGAGGCTGGTGGAGCACGACCTGTATGTGAAGGCAGAGAAGTGTCTGTTTTTCCAGGAGTCGGTCTCCTTTTTGGGTTATCAGTTGTCTGCGTCAGAGTTGAAGATGGAGGTAGACCGGGTGTCGGCCGTGCGTAATTGGCAAACACCAACCACTGTGAAGGAGGTGCAGCAGTTTTTGGGGTTTGCAAATTACTACAGGAGGTTTATCCGGGGTTTTGGACAGGTGGCAGCTCCCATCACGTCTCTGTTGAAGGGGGCTCAACACCCTTTCCTCATTTTGACGGACCACCGTAACCTGGAGTACATCCGGGCGGCGAGGAGGCTGAACCCTCGCCAGGCAAGATGGAGTATGTTCTTGACCAGGTTTACTTTTAAGATCACGTACATCCCTGGGTCACAGAATGGCAAGGCAGATGCGCTGTCTCGGCGGTATGACGTGGAGGAGAGGTCCGTGGAGCCCACTCCCATACTGCCTGAGTCGTGTCTGGTGGCACCGGTAGTGTGGGAGGTCGATGCTGAACTCGAGCGGGCGTTACGCACCGACCCTAGTCCACCACAGTGCCCGGAGGGTCGGAAGTACGTTCCGCTCGAGGTTCGGGATCGATTGATCTATTGGGCTCACACGTCACCCTCCTCTGGACATCCGGGTATCGGCCGGACAGTGCACTGTCTTAGTGCCAAGTACTGGTGGCCCACGTTGGCAAGGGATGTGAGGGTTTATGTTTCCTCCTGCTCGGTGTGCGCCCAGTGTAAGGCGCCTAGACATCTACCTAGGGGTAAGTTGCTACCCCTGCCCGTTCCACAACGGCCATGGTCCCACCTATCAGTGGACTTTATAACAGACCTTCCCCTCTCCCAAGGGAATACTACCATCCTGGTCGTTGTGGACCGGTTCTCTAAGGCCTGTCGTTTGCTCCCCATGCCGGGTCTTCCTACGGCCCTGCAAACTGCCGAGGCACTATTTACCCATGTGTTCCGGCACTACGGGGTACCCGAGGACATTGTGGCTGATCGGGGTCCCCAATTCACCTCCAGAGTCTGGAGAGCGTTTATGGAGCGGTTGGGGGTCTCGGTGAGCCTCACCTCGGGTTACCACCCGGAGAGCAATGGGCAGGTGGAACGCGTAAACCAGGATGTGGGTAGGTTTCTCAGAACATACTGCCAGGACCGGCCGGAGGAGTGGTCAAGGTACGTTCCCTGGGCCGAGATGGCCCAGAATTCCCTACGCCATTCCTCCACTAACCTAACTCTATTTCAATGTGTGTTAGGTTACCAGCCGGTTCTGGCACCCTGGCAGCAGAGCCAGATCGAGGCTCCTGCGGTGGATGAGTGGGCGCGGCGCTCGGAGGAGACTTGGAACGCTGCACACGTCCACCTGCAGCGGGCCCTCCGACGTCAGAAGGCGAGCGCTGATCTCCACCGCAGTGAGGCACCGGTGTACGCACCTGGTGATCGAGTCTGGCTCTCTACCAGAAACCTGCCCCTCCGCCTGCCCTGTCGGAAACTGGGTCGGCGGTTTGTAGGGCCATTTAAAGTCCTGAGAAGGTTGAACGAGGTATGTTATAGATTACAGCTACCTGTGGAGTATAAGTGTATTAACCCCTCGTTCCATGTGTCCCTTCTCAGGCCGGTGGTAGTGGGCCCACTCCAAGAAGATGAGATCTTGGAGACTCCTCCGCCCCCGTTGGACATCGAGGGGTCACCGGCGTACTCCGTGAGATCCATCTTGGATTCGAGACGTCGGATGGGGGGTCTCCAGTATCTAGTGGAGTGGGAGGGGTACGGTCCGGAGGAGCGGTGCTGGGTGCCGAGGAGAGACGTGTTGGACCCGTCGCTCCTGACGGAGTTCCATCGGAGGCATCCGACGCGCCCTGCACCGCGTCCCCCTGGTCGTCCCCGAGGCCGGAGTCGGCGCACGTCTGGAGCCGCGCGTCAAGGGGGGGGTACTGTCACGGTTTCGGCCGAGGCTGCCTCTCTCCCTTGTTCGGGCAGGCTTCGGCGTTCGTCGTCTCCGGAATTCTAGCTGCCACCGCTAGATGTTTCATGTTCGTTTGCTTTTGTCTGTTTGTTTCCACACCTGTTTCTGTTTTGACGTAATTAGTGTCCTATAAGTTTCTCGTTGTGTTTGTCTAGTGTTGTGTGTGATTGTTTCCGTCAGTGTTGTGTTTTGCTCGGTTGAGCGTATTTCTCCACTGTGCTGGAGCTTATTTTTGCACTTGTGTGTGCACCGTTACATTTTGTCGCACCTGTTAGTGCGCATTTACCTTTCGCCTTCGTGCGGGTTTTGCTGTCGGGCTTAGTTGTCCTGTTGCCTGTGTTGGGCCAGTAATACAGCCTTTGGAACATTCAGTCTGCGTCCTGCGTTTGATTCCTACACTACACCTACAACACGCCCTGACAAAAATGTTACAACAAAATCTATGGGCTAAAAAAACTAGCTAAAAAACGTTAGCTGACACTGGGCTAAGTAATCTGGACATTTCTGACAAGTTATAAGTAGCTCTCTAAGGTATGCAATGACTGACATGACGAGTAAAACTGATGATGCACTGCTCAATTAGGAAATTGCACCTTGTGCATTCTACTATTACAACTTTCAAGAGTAAGTTGAAAGCCGGACTGAGTTCCTTAAATCGGGGAACCCCGCGCCCCAGCTGCCGACCCCTAAGGTATAGATACGTTAGTATTCACTGTAGTGTTTTTGCTGACTTTACTGTAGTATTCACTGTCGTGTTTTTGTGGACTAAGGTCAGCAAAAACACCACAGGGAAAACTGTAGTATTTACTGTAGTATACAGTAGAATACTGTAGCATATGGTTGTATTTACTGTTAACTATAGTATAAATACCGTAGTAAAAAAAAAACATTAGTATATAATATAGTAATTCATGTAGTGTTTTAGCAGATTGTAGTATACTGTAGTATTTAACTGAAGTGCTTTGAGGACATTACGGTAGTACAGTGGGGGAAAAAAGTATTTAGTCAGCCACCAATTGTGCAAGTGCTCCCACTTAAAAAGATGAGCGAGGCCTGTAATTTTCATCATAGGTACACGTCAACTATGACAGACAAAATGAGAGAGAAAAAATCCAGAAAATCACATTGTAGGATTTTTAATGAATTTATTTGCAAATTATGGTGGAAAATAAGTATTTGGTCACCTACAAACAAGCAAGATTTCTGGCTCTCACAGACCTGTAACTTCTTCTTTAAGAGGCTCCTCTGTCCTCCACTCGTTACCTGTATTAATGGCACCTGTTTGAACTTGTTATCAGTATAAAAGACACCTGTCCACAACCTCAAACAGTCAAACTCCAAACTCCACTATGGCCAAGACCAAAGAGCTGTCAAAGGACACCAGAAACAAAATTGTAGACCTGCACCAGGCTGGGAAGACTGAATCTGCAATAGGTAAGCAGCTTGGTTTGAAGAAATCAACTGTGGGAGCAATTATTAAGAAATGGAAGACATACAAGACCACTGATAATCTCCCTCGATTTGGGGCTCCACGCAAGATCTCACCCCATGGGGTCAAAATGATCATAAGAACGGTGAGCAAAAATCCCAGAACCACACGGGGGGACCTAGTGAATGACCTGCAGAGAGCTGGGACCAAAGTAACAAAGCCTACCATTAGTAACACACTACGCCACCAGGGACTCAAATCCTGCAGTGCGAGACGTGTCCCCCTGCTTAAGCCAGTACATGTCCAGCCCCGTCTGAAGTTTGCTAGAGTGCATTTGGATGATCCAGAAGAGGACTGGGAGAATGTCATATGGTCAGATGAAACCAAAATAGAACTTTTTGGTAAAAACTCAACTCGTCGTGTTTTGAGGACAAAGAATGCTGAGTTGCATCCAAATAACACCATACCTACTGTGAAGCATGGGGGTGGAAACATCATGCTTTGGGGCTGTTTTTCTGCAAAGGGACCAGGACGACTGATCCGTGTAAAGGAAAGAATGAATGGGGCCATGTATCGTGAGATTTTGAGTGAAAACCTCCTTCCATCCGCAAGGGCATTGAAGATGAAACGTGGCTGGGTCTTTCAGCATGACAATGATCCCAAACACACACCGCCCGGGCAACGAAGGAGTGGCTTCGTAAGAAGCATTTCAAGTTTCTGGAGTGGCCTAGCCAGTCTCCAGATCTCAACCCCATAGAAAATCTTTGGAGGGAGTTGAAAGTCCGTGTTGCCCAGCGACAGCCCCAAAACATCACTGCTCTAGAGGAGATCTGCATGGAGGAATGGGCCAAAATACCAGCAACAGTGTGTGAAAACCTTGTGAAGACTTACAGAAAACGTTTGACCTGTGTCATTGCCAACAAAGGGTATATAACAAAGTATTGAGAAACTTTTGTTATTGACCAAATACTTATTTTCCACCATAATTTGCAAATAAATTCATAAAAAATCCTACAATATGATTTTCTGGAAGAAAAAAATCTCATTTTGTCTGTCATAGTTGACGTGTACCTATGATGAAAATTACAGGCCTCTCTCATCTTTTTAAGTGGGAGAACTTGCACAATTGGTGGCTGACTAAATACTTTTTCCCCCCACTGTATATACTATATTTTAGTTTTTATTATCTTTGACATAGAAGTGGAGTCTTTCTCCTTCTATTTTATTTTATTTAACCTCCTGTTCATCCCTCTTTCAGGAGACCTACTGGAGAATTACCAAAAGCACCTGTGGATAGGTAGCACTGGGGTCAGAACAGATAGTTCAGCACTTCTGCTCTTTCATATAATCTGTAGGGAACACAATATGGTATCTATACTTGGTATCTATACTTGGCATGTAGGTTTCTCACTTATGGGTGGCACAAATTGCGATATGGGGGAGGAGAATGGGCAGGGTATATGCAAATTAAATAGTAGTAGTATTTACTATAGTTAAAAAGTGTTGTTTTTGCGGACTATAGTGTTTTTGGGGACATTACTATAGTATTTACTACAGTGCTTTTTTTGTGGATGATAGTCTAGTATTTACTATAGTATTCTACAGTATACCACAACATTCTATAGTAAGTACTACACATAATCGAGGTATACTACAGTTCACTATAGAATTCTATAGTAAGTACTGTAGTATTCTTTAGTAAACTGTAGTATTCTTTCATGTGGGTGTGTATAAAATAATTCAACAGAACCTAAGCCTGAGACCTTTACAAAGCTTCTCTCTCATACAGTTAGTTACCCACACTAGAGCCTCTGTGCACTGTTAATAAGGCAAAGTACATGTAAACAGGTTCTCAGGAAAAACTAATACTGCTTATACACTTCATCTAGTGGTTGATCATAGGAAACATATTGTGAATTGACTATTTATGAAAGATGATTACAACTTTACATTGTCATAAATCATATAAGCAGTTTACATTTACATTTTGTTCATTTTGCAGACGCTCTCAACATTTGGGTGTAACAATATGAATTTCCTCCACCACACTGTTGATAGTCCCTGACAAATTCATACCTTCTGGTCAAGTGGAGTTTATTTAGGACACATGTGCTCCGGCTTTTTTCTGGTCAGATAAGTATGTGGAATGTCTCCAAACACAGGTGCTTCTTATGAAACTGAACGGGGAAATGGTTTGGATTGCAGCTACATTGGCAGACGCTGATTGCGTCCAAAATGGCACCCTACTATCTACATAGTACACCACTTTTGACCAGAGGCCCTGGTCAAAAGTAGTGTACTATGTAGGGAATAGGGTGTCATTTGGGAAGCATACACTTTGAGCACATAAAACTCCTAAGCTAGTAGATTTATTGATTACCCCCCTTTTTCGATCTTGTCTCATTGATGCAAATCCCCAACGGGCTCGGGAAGCGAAGGTCGACTCATGCGTCTTCCGAAACATGACCCGCCTAACCGTGCTTCTTAACAACCGCCCGCTTAAACCCGGAACCCAGCTGCACCAATGTGTCGGAGGAAACACTGTTCAACTGACGTCAGCCTGCAGGCGCCCAGCCCGCCACAAGGAGTCGCTAGAGCGCGACGAGCCAAGTAAAGCACCCCCAACCAAACCGTCCCCTAACCCGGATGACGCTGGGCCAATTGTGCGCCACCCTATGGGACTCCCAATCACGGCCGGTTGTGATACAGCCCTGAATCGAACCCAGGTCTGTAGTGACGCCTCTAGCACTGCAATGCAGTGCCTTAGACCACTGCGCCACTCGGGAGGCCGAGCTAGTAGAATTTTAATTCAAGATTCAAGAGATTAAAGGATCCTTAATTTACAGGCCCAACTGTAACCGTGGAACAATCTGTTCATTTAACTGTTACACACAGTGACTTGCTAGAAACCCCATGACTTGTATTTAACCTCTGTTGTCATAGACTTGTTTTTTTGTGTTACAAAAGCCTGAATTCAAAATGGCTAAAGTACGTTTTTTACACCCATCTACACACAATACCCCATAATGACAAAGTGAAAAACATGTTTTCAGAAATGTTTGCAAATGTATTAAAAACGAAATACCAAAATATCTAATTTACATACATTACCGGTCAAAAGTTTTAGAACACCTACTCATTCAAGGGTTTTCTTAATTTTTTACTATATTCCATATTGTAGAATAATAGTGAAGACATTAAAACTATGAAATAACACATATGGAATCATGTAGTAACCAAAAAAGTTAAACAAATCAAAATGTTATATTTGAGAGTCTTCAAATAGCCACCGTTTGCCTTGAAGACAGCTTTGCAAAATCTTGGCATTCTCTCAACCAGCTTGACCTGGAATGCTTTTCCAACAGTCTTGAAGGAGTTCCCACATATGCTGAGCACTTGTTGGCTGCTTTTTCCTTCACTCTGCGGTCCAACTCATCCCAAACCATCTCAATTTGGTTGAGGTCGGGGAGGCCAGGTCATCTGATGCAGCACTCCATCACTCTCCTTCTTGGTAAAATAGCCCTTACGCAGCCTGGAGGTGTGTTGGATCATTGTCCTGTTGAAAAACAAATGATAGTCCCACTAAGCCCAAACCAGATGGGATGGCGTATCGCTGCAGAATGCTGTGGTAGGCATGCTGGTTAAGTGTGCTTTGAATTCTAAATAAATCACAGACATTGTCAGAAGCAAAGCACCCCCACACCATAACACTTCCTCCTCCATGCTTTACGGTGGGAAATACACATGTGGAGATCATCCGTTCACCCACACGCGTCTCACAAAGACACAGCGGTTTGGAACCAAAAATCTCCAATTTGGACTCCAGACCAAAGGACACATTTCCACCGGTCTAATGTCCATTGCTCGTGTTTCTTGGCCCAATCAGTTCTCTTCTTCTTATTGGTGTCCTTTAGTAGTGGTTTCTTTGCAGCAATTCGACCATGAAGGCCTGATTCACACAGTCTCCTCTGAACAGTTGATGTTGAGATGTGTCTGTTACTTGAACTCTGTGAAGCATTTATTTGGGCTGCAATTTCTGAGGCTGGTAACTCCAATTAACTTATCCATGCAGCAGAGGTAACTCTGGGTTTTCCTTTCATGTGGTGGTCCTCATGAGAGCCAGCTTCATCATAGCGCTTGATGGTTTTTTGCAACTGAACTTGAAGAAACTTTCACATTTCTGAAATGTTCCGTATTGACTGACCTTCATGTCTTAAAGTAATGATGGACTGTCGTTTCTCTTTGCTTATTTGAGCTGTTCTTTGCCATAATCATGGACCTGGTATTTTACCAAATAGGTAAAATCTTCTGTTTACACCCCCCCCCTACCTTGTCCACAACACAACTGATTGGCTCAAACACATTAACTTTTAAGAAGGCACACCTGTTAATTGAAATACATTCCAGGTGACTACCTCATGAAGCTGGTTGAGAGAATGCCAAGAGTTTCCAAAGCTGTCATCAAGGCAAGGGTGGCTACTTTAAAGAATCTCAAATATAAAATATATTCTGATTTGTTTAACTTTTTGGTTACTACATGATTCCATATGTGTTATTTCATAGTTTTGATGTCTTCACCATTATTTCAATGTGAAAATAGTAAAAAAAAAAAAACCCCTTTAAAAGTTAAACTTTGAGAAAAAAACCCTTTGGGAGCGATTACAGGGTCTTTTTTGGGTAAAACCCAAGGGTTTCCACACCAATTGTGCAACATTTGCCCCCTATTTTTTTCAAAAAACTTCAAGCTCTGTGAATTGGGTTGTCATTGCTAACCACCATTTTCAGGTCTTGCCATAATTTCAAGTGATTTAAAACAAAAAATTAAACCCCCACTCGGAAAATTTATTTTCTTCTTTTGGAAGGGATTTTGTTCGCTTAAAGGGGGATTCACTCCCAGTGTCTGGGGGAAAACAGACGAAAAGGGGTTTCCTGTTTTGCTCCATTCCGTTAGATTTTTCCTGAAAAACTCCCCCGTCCTTATGTTCAAGCGACCCATAACATGATGAGACCACATATTAAAAAAGGCCGGGTACTCTTCAATTGTCTCATATCACAGCCATTTAACTCTGAATGTTTTAAAGTTTTAAAGTCACCATTGGGCCCCATGGTTAAAACCTTAGCAGTTCCCTTTGTCTCTGGGAATTGATTTTGAAAGGCCCCTTACTTTTAGTGAGTGGGTAATTGATACACTATCCAAAGTGATCAAAAATTTAAACCCTGCCAAAAGGTTTCTGTCTGCTTTTAAATGTTTTAACCATTCCAATAGGTGCCCCCCTTGGGCCCCTTTTTTTTCGGGAAAATTTACCTTTTTTGGGGGGAAAGGGCCCTTGGTTTTTTTTTGGGGGAAAAGCAGGTCACTCAGCGCCCTTCCAAAAAACATGCCCCGCCTAACCGTGCTTTTTAAACAACCCCCCGCAAAACCCGGGAACCCAGCTGGCCCCAATGTGCCCGGGAGGAAACACTGTTCAACGGGACGTCACCCTGCAGGCCCCCAGCCCCCCCACAAGGAGTGGGTTTAAGGCGCGACGGCCAAGTACAGAAACCCCCAAACCCAAAACCGCCCCCTAACCCGGTTTGGACGCTGGGCATTGTTGCCCCAAACCCTAGGGGACTCCCAATCCCCGGCCCGGGGGGGGGTAAATACCCCTAAATCAAACCCAGGTTTTTTAAGTAAACGCCTCTGCACTAAATGCAGTCCCTTGACCCCCTGGGGCCACTCGGGGGGCCCCAAGTTAGGAATTTAATTCAAGATTCAAAAAGGTTAAAGGGCCCTTTAAATTTTTAACAGGCCCAACTGTACCTTTGGAAAAATCTGTTCATTTAACTTTTTAACAAAGTGACTTGCTAAAACCCCCATGACTTTTTTTTTAAACCTCTTTTTGCATAGACTTTTTTTTTTGTTTTTTAAACACCCTTTAATTAAAAATGGCAAAAGTACGTTTTTTAAAAAAAACCCATTTTACACAAATACCCCATAATGAAAAATTTAAAACTTTTTTTCAAATTTTTTGAAAATTTTTAAAAAACGAAATCCCAAAATACTAATTTCATCATTCCCCGGTAAAAATTTTTTAAAAACCCTACTCATTAAAGGGTTTTTTTTTAATTTTTTTACATTTTCCATTTTGTAGAAAAATGTAAAGACTTTAAAACTATAAAATAACACTATGGAATCATGTAGTAACCAAAAAATTTAAAAAACAAAATGTTTTTTTTAGAGTTTTAAAATACCAAAACCTTTTTGGCCTTAAAGAAAACCCTTTGAAAAAACCTTGGGGCATTCTCTAACCACTTGACCTGGAATGCTTTTCCAATCTTAAAGGGGGGTTCCCACATACCCGGCACTTTTTTGGCTGTTTTTCCCACTTACTCTGCGGGTCCCCCTCATCCCAAACCATCTCAATTTGGTTGGGGCGGGGAGGCCGGGTCATCTGATCACACCCCCTTCACTCCCCTTTTTGGGGAAAAATAGCCCTTACCCCCTTTGGAGGTGGTTGGATAAATTGCCTTTTTGAAAAACAAATAATAGTCCCCAAAGAAAAAACCCAGATGGGATGGCGTACCCGCTCCCAAAAGCTGTGGTAGGCATGCGGGGTTAAAGTTGTTTTTGAATTCAAAATAAATCACGCTTTTCCCAGAACAAAGCCCCCCCACACCAAAACCCCCTTCCCCTCCCCCAAATGTTTTAAAACGGGGGGAAATAACATGTGGAAATCATCCTTCACCCACACGCGTCTCACAAAGACACGTTTTTGGGAAACCCAAAAAATCCCCCAAATTTTTGGGACCCCAAACCCAAAAGGACCCCTTTTCCAGGGGTTCAAATTCCCCTTTGGCTCGTGTTTTTTGGGCCCCCCAATCTTTTCTCTTCTTTTTTTTGGGGGCCCTTTTTAGTAGTGGTTTTTTTGGCAGCAATTCCCCCATGAAGGCCCCTGATTCACACAGTCTCCTCAACATTTTGATTTTTAAATTTTTCCCTTTTTACTTGAACTTTTGTGAAGCATTTATTTGGGCTGAATTTCTGAGGCGGGTAATTTCCAAATTAAACCCTTTCCATGCAAGAGGAAACTCGGGTTTTTCCTTTCTTTTGGTGGTCCTCATGAGAGGGCCCGCTTCCCTCATAGCGCTTGATGGTTTTTGCAACTGAACTTGAAGAAACTTTCCACTTTTCCCTTGAAATGTTCCGTTTGACTGACCTTCATGTCTTAAAGTAATGATGGACTGTCTTTTTCCTCTTTGCTTTTTGAGCTGTTTTTTGCCATAATTTGGACCTGGTATTTTACCAAATAGGTAAATCTTCTGTTTACCCCCCCCCTACCCTTGTCACAACACAACTGATTGGCTCAAACACTTAAACTTTTAAGAAGGCACCTGTTAATTGAAATACATTCCAGGTGACTACCTCATGAACTGGTTGAGAGAATGCCAAGAGTTTCCAAAGCGTCATCAAGGCAAAGGGGGCCCTACTTTAAAAATCTCAAATATAAAATTATTCTGATTTGTTTAATTTTTTTGGTTACTACATATTCCATATGTGTTTTTCATATTTTGATGTCTCACTATTTTCTACAATGTAAAAATAGTAAAATAAAGAAAACCCTTGAATATTTTTAATACTTTGTAGAAGCACCTTTGGCAGCGATTACAGCTGTGTCTTTCTGGGTAAGACCCCAAAGAGTTTTTCCACACCTAATTGTGCAACATTTGCCCACTATTATTTTCAAAAATCTTCAAGCTCTGTGAATTGGTTGTTGATCATTGCTAGACCACCATTTTCAGGTCTTGCCATAATTATCAAGTGTTTTTAAATCAAAACTGTAACTCAGCCACTCAGGAACATTCATTGTCTTCTTGGTAAGCACTTATTTTTTCTGCTTAAAGGTGCATTCATCTCCCAGTGTCTGGTGGAAAACAGACGAAACCCGGTTTTCCTGTCTTAGCTCCATTCCGTTTTGATTTTATCCTGAAAAACTCCCCAGTCCTTAATGATTACAAGCAGCCCCATAACATGAGGCGCCACCACTATACTTGAACATATGGACCGTGTACTCTTCAACGTCTCATATCACATCCATCAACTCTGTAACCTGTTTTAAAGTTTTAAAGTCACCATTGGACTCATGTGAATCCTTGAGCAGTTTCCTTCGTCTCTGGCAATTGAGTTTAGGAAGGACACACCCTATATCTTTGTAGTGAGTGGGTATATTGATACACTATCCAAAGTGTATCAAATAACTTCACCATGCCTCAAAGGGATATTCAATTCATGTCTGCTTTTAAAATGTTCTTCCCCATCTACAATAGGTGCCCTTCTTGGCGAGGCATTGGAAAAGCTCCTTGGTCTTTTGGTTGAATCTGTGGTTTGAAATTCACTGCAATAATTGTAGTGTGGGGTAGCAGAGATGGAGGTAGGCATGAAAAGATCATGTTCACCACTATTATTGCACACAGAGTGAGTCATGTACTTATTATGTGACTTATTAAGATCATTTTTTGCTCCTGAACTTATTTAGACTTGCATTAGAAAGGGGTTGAACTTATTTGCCAAACGTTTCAACTTTTCATTTTGTAATTAATTTGTAAACATTTCGAAAACCAACTACAAATAAAATGGTTATTTTATCCCAAAGAAATTCCCAAGGCTGTAACACAAACAATGTGGACCACGTCCAAGGGTGTGATACGTTTCTGAATTCATTGTCTGTGTGTGTTCACATTGCCTTGTTGTGTACAAGCTTGACACAATCATCAGTTAATTGTGCAGGGCTGTATCGAACAGAGACGGCCCAGCTGGGGCGGTCGCTGTTTGGTAGCGGGGAGCAGAGAATAGCAGAGCGGGGTTGGGACAAGTCGGGTGTCTGTTTCGGCGTGAGAGGACAGTCGTCCGGGAATCTGAGCGTCTGCCTCCACCACCACGGGCCGTACACAGGGCGCACGTAAGGTTGGGAAGGCCTGAGCCAAGAACACGTAATCTCCCAAGAGGAGGGCGTTCCGTGGGCCACATAGCAGTCTGCAACAAACACGGCTCCTTCTAGCTCCGCTCCTGCTCTTGCTCGCCCTCTCCACCTCCACAATTACTTGTTATTGTAGCAGAGAACCCTCCCACACCAAGGGCAAACGGCCAGTGGAGAAAGAGTTTATATTGCGTAGATAAAGATAAGAGAGGAATTAGCTCGAATCCAGCCGCGACGACAATGTACAAAGAAAAAGATATATGGAGTGGTGGAGAATAGCAAGAAGCGATAAGAAGATCAGGGAAACACTGGCAGTAAAAAGGTACGGAGTTAAGATAAAACGTGTGAGAGGTTAAGAGAGCAGAGGTATAAATGTCTGCCTTGCTGTATCCTCATCAACATGGCAGTCATACTGTATGTATGATTAGTGATATTTTTTAAAAAATGTTGCTCTGCGATGAGGACAAACCCATGGCTGTATCAGCTCCAAGCCACATTCCACACCGCCTATCATGGTGGCTTGTGGGATACATTGCAATTCAACACCTTTAATTAAAATGGCCAGTTTGGGACTGATGTGTCCAAATGCAACCCTATCCCCTAGATAGTGCACTACTATTTTGGGATGGCAGCCTGGGTTGAGTCCCAGTGGTGTTCAGAGTGGGATGACCAATCTACCAGCGCCAATATGCTTCTCTCTCTCTCTCTCTCTCTTCCTCTCTCTCGCTCTCTCTCCTCTCTCTACCTCCTCCTCTCCTCTCTCTCTCTTCTCTCCCTCCTCTCTCCCATCTCATCGCCTCTCTTTCTCTCTTCTCTCTCTTCCTCGCTCATGTATTTTATAGACACAGCCTCAGAGAGCAATTCAGAGAAGATACAGAAAGAGACAGTGACAGGGAGAAAGTGAGAAATACGTGAATTCTAACACCAATTCCTCGGAAGCCATTTACCCGTTCCAGGCAGGCGAGGAGCGTGGAAAATCCTGTGTGAGAGCTGGGCAGAGCAGAGCGGGAGAGAGGTAAAACCATAACAATCCATCATACAAAGAGCTGATTCCTGTGCTGAGGCCTCTGGGCAGGGGCTCATTCAGGTGGGAGATTACGTAACATACAGATAGGCCAGGCCTAAATCTCCAAGCCTCACCGCACCGCAGAGGATGGCGCTACAAGAGTTCAGAGGCAGCATGTGTGATGTGTGAGGAAGGTTCCAGAAAAGGTGGAACAATGGAAGTTCTTCTCAGAAAGATCGGGAGATATCGGGGTTGAGGGATCGATAGGGAGAGTAAGGTAATAGAGAGAGGAGAGAGAGGATAATACAGAGAGAGAAGGCTAGAGTGTTGAGAGAGAGGAGAACCTCCTAACAGCAGTCCATGGAGCAGGAATGAGGGAGAAGACCTAGAAGCCAAGCTTGAAGACTCTTGAAGACCTTGGGTTGTGACCAGGCCTCTGGCCTCCCCTTTGACCCTCTATAGAACTCAACGAGAGCTAGAAGACAGGCACATTGCTTTTCTAGTGTTAGTAAACCACACCTCATTGAAAATCTGAGGAACAAAGTCTGACTCAAATGCCAAAATGTTTAACTTTCATATACAGAACATGCGACACCTATCCCACCTCAACCTAAATCTCCAACTCCCGGGCCATAGTAATAACTTTCAGTCCTACCTGTTTGGGTTATCATACTACTTGGCTTCAACACAAGAAAGTACTGTGTGGCTATTTAGGATGTGAAAACTATTTGACGAGTGTCATCTCCCGTACAACAAATAACATAGACCCTAACCCCACTTCCTGTCCTGTCATGGTGGGGCAACCTAGATTCCGTCGGGGAACAATTTGACGTTGTCTGACAATTACATATAGAGCTCGTGCCCTGCCAAATTATCAATTGACCTTTTTACGTTGTCGCTGGGGTTTCAACTGGAACCACATGAAAAAATCAATATTTAATATAGTATAAATACTGTAAGTATTACATGAGTAAAAAACTAGTGTTTTTTTGTGAACTGGTAGTGTTTTTGTGGACTTAGTAATATTGTAGGACTTACTGTGTCGTTTTTTTTGCGGACGTACCATAGTGTTTTTTGTTTTATTATCTTTGACATGAAGTGGAAGACGCTTTCTCCTGAGGAAAACCTACTGGACAAATATCATCTAAATGGCTATTTTAAGCATTAATTATTACGTTGTTCCTCAATTTGCGTGCAATAATTTCCTACGACGGACAACACTTCTGGGGATCAGAATCGGAAGCCTACAACACATACAGTACTATAAGTGTTTTCTGATGTGGGCACCACTGTCCGCCGAGTGTTTGGACTGTGGCGGACTGACAGACAAGACCCGGAATGAGCCTGTATCAATTTAGCGATCCAAAAGTAACCTGTGAATGTAAATGAAGCTCTTAAATAACAAACTTTTTTCAGGAAGCACTCACACAAACACACCACAATGCTTAGGGAAAAGGGAGACCGGTGGGGCCCCCTTGTACTGTGACTCAGGGAACTACGGTTCACTTTGTTTCTTAATTGGTGTCTATGAACTCCAACTGAGACTCCTCCCCCCCCCCCCCCCCCCCCCCCCTCTGGCTGCTTTAAGGCTTTTATCCTGGATTGACTTAGAAAAGCAGCTCCATGGCTGTCCAATAGCCTCCTCTTCTTTTCTCCATCTCACTTCTCTATTTCTGTCAATAGCAGCTTTCTTTTTTCACACCATATTTCTTTTCTTCACATTTTCTTTCCCCCTCCTCTTTTCTCTTACTCTCTCCTCCTTATTAGCCCCTGCTTTCCTTTCCATCCTCTTCTTCCCCTCCCCCTCCTCTTCCACCGCTTCCTCTCATCCCCTCTCCTCTCCTCTCCTATCCTCGCTTTTTCCCTCTCCTCTCCTCTCCTCTCCTCTCCTCTCCGCTCCTCTCCTCTCCTCTCCTCTCCTCTCCTCTCCTCTCCTCTCCTCTCCTTCCTCTCTCTTCCTCTCCTCTCCTCTCCTATCCTCTTCTCTTCCTCTCCTCTCCTCCCTCCCTCTCCTCTCCTCTCCTCTCCTCTCCGCTCCTCTCCTCTCCCTCTCCTCTCCTCTTCTCCTCTCCTCACCTCTCCTCTCCTCTCCTCCTCCTCTCCTCCTCGCTCCTCTCCTTCTCTCCTCTCCTCTCCTCGTCCTCTCCTCTGTCCTCTTCCTCTCCTCTCCTCTCCTTCTTATTATCCCCTGCTTTCCTTTCAGTCCTCTTCTTCCCCTCCCCTCCTCTTCTCACCCGCTTCTCTCATCCCCTCTCCTCTCCTCTCCTCCTCTGCTTTTTCCTTTCCTCTCCTCTCCTCTCTCTCCTCTCTCTCCTCTCCTCTCCTCTCCTCTCCTTTCTCCTCTCCCTTCCTCTCCTCTCCTCTCCCATCCTCTCCTCTCCCTCCTATCCTCTGCGTCTCTGCTTTCTCTTCCTCTCCTCCTCCTCTCCTCCTCCTCTCCTCTTCCTCGCCTGCCTCGCCGCTCCTCTCCGCGCCTCGCCGCTCCGCTTCCCCCCGCTCACGCTCTCTCCTCTCCCTCCTCTCCTCTCCCTCCCTCCTCTCCACACAAAGGGGCAAACACACAGGGTCCCTGTGTCAGCCCCTCGGGGGGGGAGAGAGGCCTTCCTACATAGACAGACAGACAGCACACACACCACAAACACCCAACCCCCAAGGCCTGTTTACATCAGAGTGGCAGCTTCATTATTTTTATGAAGGCCGTGGGCGCTATAGAGGGAGGAGGTAGAGGGATAGGGAACATTGGGTCGAACCTGTCCAGTGTGTTTTAATTAGATTATTATATTAGGGCATCCATCCTCCCCTCCAGCCAAGAGCAACCTGTGTGTTTCTCACCCCTCCTCACCCTCGGCTGTCTGAGCCCTGCACTCCTGCCTGTTATAGCTCTTCCTATCTCACACCAACCAAACTGCAGCGCACATGCCCTCTACAACGGCTACCACATGTCCACCATTTATCCCTTCTAACCTTACACAGATGGCGGTACATATCATATACATTGTTAGCCTCCTCGCTTGCCAAGCTTATAGCCCCACACACATCTGTAATGAGCCACAGGTGATGCTCTTTATGTAAACAAATTGATAAGGCTTGTCCAGATGAAGCAACCGTTAATTTTGAGTGCGTCCCAAATCCCTATATAGTGTTTTGGTGTATGACTGCTTTGATGTAGACTGTGTTTCGGCGCCGTGTGACTCACCCTATCAGGCGTGTGGGGGTCAAAGTGACACCTGGAGCTAATTTAGCATTCCAGATTCTAGAACTGGCAATACGCTGGCTTTTTTTGTATCTTACCCATGGGAGGGATAATGTTTTTTTAACTCGTGTAAACTAGCTACCAATTCTCACAGTCGTCGGCCTCACTTTCTGATTTAGAAAAGTGAGGCCGAACACAGTATTCGGCCCCCCACTCTTTTTCATTCTCTTCCTCTCCTTGTCTCCTCCGCAACTCCGTCCCGCTGTCGCTTCATAAACTGTACATACCTGAGAGTTGAACCCTGCCCTATCTCTTGCAGCGTGTTGCCCTTAACCTGATATTTCCACTTTGTATTTTGGTTGCTTAACCCCTGTGCTGATAAAGGCTCAATAGCCTGCAAAAAATCAAGCTTTTCTTGGTGCTTACAGTGACCGTATGTCTGAGGGCGGCAAATAACAGAGCTCTATTCACAGAGCCATGCTGGGAGCTGTGCAAGCAGGGGTGAGAGATAGAGACCCATTGTCCTCCAGCTACGCAGAAAGGCCCTTGTTCTTTTCCCTCAACACGATTTAGAAACCTCAGGCTGTTATGGGCCCGGTTTTCCAGACAACAGGTTAAGTCTGTCCGGGAAACTGCCCTAAATGTTTATTATTGGTGTTTATTGGAGTATCGACTTCAAACACTTGGTATGAGGGTGACCCAAATGATAAGTGTACTAGCTTTTTATTGCCTGCAGGAGCGCAGACAATTCTTTCGGTATCTGACCTAAGACAATTCCCTTATCTAGTGGTCGTTCCAACGAATAGAATACCTTATTTTCCTTCTGCATATGGTGTACATTTTGATTAAAACAGTCAATTTAACAGTTGGCTCACATCTACACTACACAGGAAAGACAAAAAGAGAAAAACCCTATACACTAAACCATTTGAAAAATTCCTATAGGTGTTTCATCAATAAATTGTTTGTTTTCTTTTGGGCATTTCCATGTCATGTTTGTCCACTTCTAGGAAGATTTTAACCCCTTAACCCTGACCTTCCCCATAAGTTTTCACCTCATGTAACCCCTAGTTATTTTGTTTGCTTTGTCAATTTCTTTCTGAGATTTATTTATTTCAGGATAATTTACATTTGTCCCTCAGCATTTAAGGTCAAACCTGTTGCATGACCTGAACTCCTCCATTTTAACATGTACAACTAATTCATTAAAAATTATTTCTCCCAAAAGAAACAGTGAACATCTAATAGTCCAAATCATAAGTAAAAACAGTTGACTGGTTCTACTCTTTTTGGGCCATTTTCTTGGTGTTTTGTGATGGAAAACTGAGTGCGTCCGCATACCACGTCAACGCTGTTTTACCTCCTAGAACCTGTACAGGTGCCTCATACAGTACTCACACCCCTTGATGACTTTCCACATTTGCTGTGTTTACACACCTGAATTAAAATGGATTAAATTGGAGATTTTGTGTAACGGCCAAACACCATACCCCATAATGCCAAAGTAGAAATTATGTTTTTTCACATTTTTTTAAAAACAAATTATTAAAAATTAACTGACATGTCTTGTGTCACTAGTATTCAACCCACTTTTAAATTAGTGCAAGCCTAATAAGTTCAGGAGTAAAAATTTGCTTAACCAGTCCATAATAAGTTTCATGTACTCACTCCTAGTGCAATAATAGTGTTTAACATATGAATGCTGTACGGTCCCTCGTCGCGCAGTGAATTCAATCCCAGAGTCAACCCAAAGATCAGGAGGTTTTACAATGCTCTCGCAAAGAAGGGCCCTATTGGTAGATAGGTACAAATATATACTGACATTTGAAGCATGGTGTTTATTAATTACACTTTGGATGTGTATCAATTCACCAATTCCCTACAAAGATACAGGCGTCCTCCTAACTCAGTTGCCGGAGAGGAAGAATCCCACTCAGGGATTTCATCTCCACCATGAGGCACTGGTGACTTTAAAACAGTACAAAAGTTTAATGGCTGTGATGAGAAAACTGATGTTTATCAACACATGTAGTTACTATCTCCACAATACTAACTTACTTTACAGAGTGAAAAAAAGGAGGGCCTGTACAACAAACATATCCAAAACATTCATCCTGTTTGCACAAGAAAAAATGTTGCAACGCACCTTTTTGTCCTGAATAGAAAGTGTTTATGTTTGGGGCAAATCCAATCAAAACGCATTTACTGAGGGACGACTCTCCATATTTTCAAGCATAATTGGTAGCTTCATCATGTTATGTAGTGCTTGTAATCATTTCTTTTTTATCCTGAAAAACCTCCCCATTTTGCAGTTTTACCAGCTAATTCTTGGCGTGCCCCATTTTGTATCTTGCCTGATCACACCAAAGTGAGTGTCCTCTTGTCAGGGTCCTCTGTTGCATGGAGAGGGTCTTCTGTGTGTTGTGTGGGTGTGTGTGTGTGTGGTGTGTGTGTGTGTGTTTGTGTGTGTGGTGTGTGTGGGTGTGTTTGTGTGTATGTGTGTGCATGGCGCGCATGGTATATTTGCGTGTGTCCATGCATGCGGGTCCCTGCGAATTCTTCTTTCTCCAGCTTGATATAACAACATTAAAACATAAACGGAATGGTGCTAAACAGAATGGAGGCAAAGCCATGACCTTATCAAGTCTTCTTTCCACCACCAGACACTGTGAGATGACTTCACCTTTCAGCAGGATCATAACGAAAACACACTGCGAAATCACCGGCCTCTGCCACTGCCGCTCCATATCCTCATCATTTCCAGTTGTTTTTGTCTGTCTATTACACACACCTGGTTCATATCCCCTCATTATGTACAGTATAAGTGTTCCTCTGCCCCCCTTGTCCCTTGTGGGTGATTGTTTATGAGGAGGAGTAGCTCGGTTGAGCGACGTTATTGTGTAGTGCCGGGGTATATTTCCCTTGTGCCTGTTTTGTTCCGGTTCGCCTGTTTTGTGCACTGGACTGGTTTTGACGCTTATCAGCATACTCTGTACTACGGAATAAACCCTGTATTCTGTTATTTACCCTCCTGCCCTGACTCCTTGCCAATCACCTATCACAGTTAACAGGTTTTTGACATTCTGCTTTGAACATCTATTGCAGGACCTGAAAATGGTTGTCTACCAATGACGATCACCAATTTGACAAGATTAAGAATGTTGAAAAGAATCATGGGCAAATGTTGCAGAAAAAAAAAAAAAAAGGAAAAAAAAAAGGAAAAAAAACAATCCAGGTGTGGAAAGCTCTTAAGACTTATCCAGAAAAGGCTCACAGCTGTAATCGCTGGCAAGGTGATTTAACATGTAATTGACCTTTCATGGGGTTGAATACTTATCCATCAAGATATATTAGTGTTTTATTTTTTTCATACATTTTCACAAATGTTTTTTTACACACCCACTTGACCTTACAGATTATTTTGTGTAGATCGTTGAGAATTAAATCCTTTGATCCCATTTTGTACACATATTTTGGAAAAAGGTCTTGGTGTGATACTTTCTGAAGGCACTGAATCTGAAAACACTGGACAGTTCCTTTAAAGATTGTGCCACAAAAAAAGGAATGAATAGATTTGTGCTGTGCCATTCTACTGACTCTAACAGCTTCCGTCCAAAACCAATCCTGTGCAATGACTCAACACACCTGGAAGGAGTTCCCTTCCTGGCTAGAACAAGTGGGCTAGCTTAGCTACGAGCTAGCTACGTCGATCGCGGCGCGCATTACCAATTGGACAATTATTTCCGTGCCCAAAGTCACCGTTAAAAGCAAAAATTTCCTGCAATTCTAAAAATTTTGCCGTTGGTTAGGAACTTGTTCATATGCTACTGGGGGGGCTCCGACTCTGACCTAATTCCCTGTGTAAATTTTGTCATATGGATCTACGGGACTTTTATGTTGTGTCTTGACATTGTTATTTATACTTTAATTTTTATATTGGTCTATACATCCTACGTCCTTTCAAAAACCTGTTCCCATATTATATTTCACATGCCCCGGAGTGTAGAAAACATTATAGCACCTGCTCTTTTGTCTTTGTAGTTATTCCGGATCCCCATTAAGCTGCACTTTTTTTCCCTCTTCCCATGATATAGTCTTAACAGGTGATCCAGGGAAGCTAGGAATTCCTTATAGGTCCCTTGGTTAAATCGACTTCAATCATTGTAGATGAAGCACAGATGAGACCTGGTTACAGCCGTGAGACAAATTGAGACTGGGGATTGGTGTTTCAGAGGGTGAATGGCAGTACTAGTAAAGTGCTCTTTGAACGGGTTATTGTAGTCGGTGCCTGCGCACCAGTTTGTGTCAAGAACTGCGTTTGTGTCAAGAACAACACTGCTGGTTTTTTTCACGCTCAACATTTTCCCGGGTGTATCAAATAGTTCCCAGGCCCGACGACTGCACTGTTGCTTCTATTTTGGTAGAATCTTATAAAGTGAGGAGAATAGGGAAGGAGGGATATGGGGAGAGGAGAGAGGAGATCGATGTTGGGATGAAGGGGCTTTGATGCAGAAGGTCAAGGGTTTACACCTGCGGATGGTGCGGGTATAGCTGCTGTATATTGTTTGTGGAGACCAGTGTTTGTGAGATGGCATGGCGTGTGTACACACAGGCGAGCCCTATTCATTATCCAAACTGGGGTGTCCATAGGGCACAAATCAAGCTGGAGACTTTAGCAGGGACAACGCATGCACGCACGTATACATGCGTGATGCACACACACACAACACACACACACCACACACACACACACACACAACACACACACACACCCACACCACACCCACACACACACACACACACACCCACACACACACAACACACACACACACACGCAGAGAAGCCTCTCAGGCACAGAGTACCCTGCAGATGACATTCACTGTGTGTGAATCAGGCCAGCTTACGAACGGGCAACGCAGATATTCGCTTTAAAACTGCAACATTCTCATAGCTCATGACAACAATCGTAGAATATCAGGAAATTTGTTTAAAACTGTACATTTTTCTCGTCAGCCTCTGGAAATGTGAACAAAAGCATGAAGTTAGCTATAAAACAACAAACAAAAAAATCTGGCCCATTGCAAAAAAGTTGTATAATTGCTTTAAAAAAACTGGCAAACATTTTCTCTTATTCACGACAACATGTTTGAAAGCATTATAAAACTGACTTTTTCCTCCCTGTACATGGCAAAATGTGTTGAATAACAGAAGTTGCTGACCTTTTTTGGGGTCTGGGAGTCTGTCTGGGGCTGGCATGGGGGGAGTTGGGGGAGACAAATACGACACAACAGCCCTTTGTCCTTGATAGCTCTCCTGGCCTGGAATCTCTTAGGATGCGTGCTGGAATTTTCAATTGGCTAACATGGAAAGGGGTGGAGGGTGGGGATGTTGCTGGAGATGGGACGGGGGGGTACAGGGGTTGTCAGTGGGTGTTGTTGGGTCTGTAATCCCTGCAGAGAAGGACCCAATTTTAGATCAATCACCTGGATCATTCTGAACATGCCACTCTGTGGGAATCAGGCTGACAGCTTTGAACATTGGGGGGTCCATGCTCTGCCTGTGTCCTGTCTCACCTTTTTTGTGGCATTTGTCCACGCTTTTCCAGTCCTGGGGATGAGGGTGAAGAGAGGGGGGAATAAGGGGAGGTGGGTTGAGTGGGGTCTGTGTTCTGGTAGACCCTGTCTCTTCTCCTCTCTTCTCTCTTCTCCTCTGCTCTTGTGAACCAGATCCATATCATCCATTGCACCAGCACAGACATTAGGGCCTCCAGCTCTGCACGTGACCTTGACCCCCATCCCCCTGTTTGACCAAAACAGGATGACACGTCGCCGGGGTCTGCATTTTAACTGTTCAGCACAGGCTATCACAAGCTATCTCTGTATACCTGCTGCACCAGAGACACTGCTCCAAGGTCCTGCAACCATTACTTACTGCACTGGCTTTGCACAAATAGGATGCAGGCATCACCCACAGGCTTGCTCCACACACACAACACACACACGCACTAAACACCACAGAGAAGAAGTCAACAACTTTAAATGGTAGATTTGGTGAAATTGATGAGATAATACTGAGAGTGATTAACCCAATGTTGCTGATACACTAGAGATGGCATGCACACAACCTGGTTTCATAGGTCCAAACCTTACAGTCACTATTTGGAAGAAAAAATGAAACCAGCAGACATTATAGCCCTGAAGGAACTGAAGACTCAATTCAGATGTACAGCCACTACCTTCTTTAGGTCTAATCCTGAGTGAGGTTTTGGTTCTCAAAAATCCACTTTAATTGCTGTTGGCCTGCTCCATTCATATGAGGTGTTATATCCACATGACGGCCACTGTGTACTTACATTTATGAGATAAGTTTATGAAAAAGCTTGTGCACATGAGAAGGAGTTTGTGGAGATTAAATGAACTACCCCTGTTTGTTATAGGCGACAAATAAATTGATTTGTTGGCAGTGAAGCGGCTGACTTACGTACTCCTCCACTGTCAAACATCCCACAGGACAGAACATAGCAGGGAGGTTCATGTGACTTCTGTAAGTGTTGCCACTCTGGTCAAACAGAGTTACTGTGTGATAGGAAGGAGAACACTTCCTCAGGCAGCCAGTCATAGTACCCCTTGACCTCTCACCCATCGCACCCGCCAGTTCGCCGTTACAAAAGAAATAACTGACGTAACTCGCTAACTAAACACAGAAAAAAAGAAACAACAACCATTCAAGAAAAGAAACCAAACAGAGAAGGGATAAAACAGAGTAGAGCAGGAACACGGGGCTACGATACATGAAACAAGGCAGTGCAGCTACAAAACCAGTTGAGGGAGTGTCCTCTTGACCAGGGTAGGTTGTTGTGGCAGAGATTGAGTTCACTGGCAGGGAGGAGCGAGACCAGGGCCCCGGGTTAAAGCAGGATCCTCATAGGTCCACCACTTCCAGCATGCCGGACCATGAGATCTTCAATGCCCCTCTCCTCCCCATGCTCTTATAATGGGGAAATATACTGCTCCAACACTGATGTTCTTACCAACATTCTTATCTGTGCAATTCTTAATCTGTGGACCTCTAGTTGAGTCTGTTTCTCCCTGTCCTTAATTGAAAGAATAAAAACAGGACAGTGACCTTCAGGGACTGGACTAAAATAAAACCGATTACATGGCGGTCGGTGTCTGACTGACCGTAAGATACGTACCAATTACGTCGAGGGGCAGCCCAGCCCCGACCCCCGGGCACATTCCATCCCGTCATCACCCTCTGCCCCGCTCTCGAACCCTCGTCTTCCTCGTCCTTTCCCTTGCTGTCGACCCTCCGCCACCGCCCCCACCTGACCGGGCTCTCCAGCGCTTCTTTTCTCTGGAACCCTTACCACCCGCGAGCAGCTTGTGGAGGCAGAGAGAAAGGTTCAATGAGATAAAGAAATCACACACCTTCATTACCAGTAAAAGTTTGGACACACCTACTCCATTCAAGGGTTTTTCTAATTTTACTATGACCAAGATTTATTTTGGGCTGCAATCTGAGGGTGTCAGTTAATCTAATGAATCTTTATCCCTGCAGCAGTAGGTAACTCTGGGTCTTCTTTCCTGTGGCGGTCCTCATGAGAGCGCTGTCAATCATCATAGCGCTGATGGTTTTTGACACTGTCCTTGAAGAAACGTTCACCAAAGTTGTTGACAATGTTCTGGATTGACTGACCTTCATGTCTTAAAGTAAGGATGGCTGTCGTAGGGCTATCTTCTGTATAACCACCCCTACCTTGTCACAACCACAACTGATTGTGCTTAAACACATTAAAAGGAAAGAAATTCCCAATTAACTTTTAAGAGGCACACTGTTATGGCAAATGCCATCGCAGTGACTTACCTCATGAAGCTTGGATGAGAGAAGCCAAGATGTGCAAGCTGTCATCAAGGCAAAGGGTGGCTACTGAAGAATCTGAAATATAAAATAATTGATTTGTTTTACACTTTTTTGGTACTACATGATTTTCACATATAGGTTTTTTCATAGTGTTTTGATGTCTTCACTTTATTCTCAGTGTAGAAAATATAAAAATAAAGAAAAACCCTGGAATGAGTAGTGTGTCCAAACTTTGACTGGTACTTGCACGTATCTTCGTCCTAAGTAGTGCACTAACTAGAGAATAGGGTGCCATTTGGGACACAGATACTATACACCTGACGTTGGTGGAATGTCCATTAGTATATAATATAATACATTCATAGAAGCAGAGAACCTAATTTCAACTGTTCAATGACTTTTTGTGTGCCTCTCAACTGGCACCCGCCTTCCCTTATATGAGGCACTACTTAGGGGCTCGCAAAAGCAGTACACTGTCTATAAGAATAGGGTACCATTTAGGATGCACCTTTGTTACCTCTACTGCCTTAAATGGGAAATGGGAGTAAGCGCAGATGTGGGGGAAACTCCAGAAAAATTGGTCAGGGCTAACACAGTGGCATTTACCAAACCCATAAATAATCACCATCATAAAAATGTTGCTATCCTATGCAGATCTAGTATTTCTTCGTGGTATGATCCATCCACAGGGGGGATATGAATAGCAGTCGAAGGCTGTGGCTGTTGTTCAGTGTGACATACATTTACTTGGTAAACGAGAGAAGCCTCGCACAATCAACGCTGTGTTATTGTGTTGTGTATCTGGCGTTGTTTTTGGTCATCTGGGGCAACTGGATAAACTTGCATCAACCAATGTGAAGACATACATTCAACGGAGTTTGGACATCAATATCCAACATAAAGGATTACGTTTTTTCTTAGTTAAGTCAAAATGAATTAAAGGTTAGCACATGTGTTGACATGGGCGGCTCTTGAGGGGTGGCAGGGTTGACATTTTCAAATTGGATCAGAGCGCTGTTCAATCTGGCTTCAGAGTGGAAAAGGAAAAGACTTGCGTTCTTCTGGTTTGCCTTTGGTGGAAGTATTTTTTGATGTTAGCTCCCATAAATAATTTAAAAGTATGCATTGGGTATCTGTATAGAATACACGTGGCAAAAACAAATGTAGACATGAATAAATGCATTGCTATAGCTTCCACATCTTTTTTATAATTGTGGGGGAATGCAAGAATAGTGGCTTCAAAACAGTCAGTCCCTCTATTGTATACCTATAAATCATTGTTGAAAACCGATTTGGGAGTCAGAACGACATTCACCACACTAGTTTTCATCCTTTGTCCCTGTAGGTTTCCACACTCCATTAAAAAAGAAGAAAATGTGGACTGGCATGGGGTATGCAAACATCAGCTAAATACCTAGGCTATTCACGCAGTTTACAGCTAAACTAGAGTTTTGTATCACTTGAAAACAATAACATTCTTCATCACATTGTGTTGTTGTAGCCTAGGCATGATACATTTTCTTGTCCCTAAAAAACTGAAACAATAGGGTAGCTTTTCGGCTGGTACCCGGGACTGGAGGGCGCACCTCATCGCAGTCCTCTGTGGCTAGGCTACCTATGATTTTTGTTTATCTGATAAACTTTTTTTATTTCAACTGTGTAAATTGACTGGCTATATTCCTGCATTATTAAGCCAAACATTGAGCTTATGAATTCTGGGCTAATATGCATACGCTTCGAACTTAGCTATAATTTTGAAGCATATCTCTCTATCTCTTTGGCTCTGTTTGTGCAATTAATCACCTGAATCCTCTGCTGCCATGGCTATCCCTCTTAATTGTGGGAGTCCCCGGAAAAGGCAGAACGTACAAAGCGTGTTGGACACTATTTGGACTTATTCTTTAGCCTACTCAGACCTATGGAGAGAGTGGGCACGCTGCTTTTGCTTGCGATGAAAATAGGCTCAGCATTATGAATGGGTGGGGATTGGAAAGGGAAGCCCATACTTTCCTATGTAGACCAATCTTAACCCTGGGCTACAGACATACATCCTGACAAAATACATCATATTAGTTTGCCTGCTAATGTAACCGTTCTGACCTTGGTAAACAGTCGAGAATAGCAAAACTGATCCAAATGGTTTGCATACTCAGGCCTATGCTGTAGGCCTATGCAGTTATTGTCGGCATAAATAAAACCGGATGTTTATGTATTCAAATTAGCCTACATCACTACTGCGTTTACAGCCTATGACAATCATTGTGTACTCACTTGATAACAATAATCATTCCTCAACTATGTTGGTTGTAGCGCAAGTATAATACTTTTTTGTCGAAAACGTAGCCTAATCATAAGTGGGAGCTTTGCCTGCCCCAGACCACAGGCACCGCCCTTTTAATTTATTTTTATTTAAAACCTTTATTTAACCAGGTAGGCCGAGTTGGAACAAGTTCTCATTTACAACTGCGACCTGGGCCACGATAAAGCAAAGGCAGTGCGATAAAAACAAACAACACAAGAGTTACACATGATAAAACAAACATACGTTATAACACAATAGAAAATCTTATACATGTGGTGCAAATGTAGTCGTTTATGTAGGTACGCATAATAGGCCAGAAGTGCAAATAATTCAATTTCTTATAACACTGGAGTGATTATAATGTGCAGACGATGATGTGCAATAGAGTACTGGGTGCCCATTAGCAAAATACATAATATGTGGAGATGTGTGGGTAGGCTAATTTACCGATTGGCGTGTAAGGGCAGTGTTGGTAAGGCTGCTCTTACAACTGATGGCTTAAAGTTAGTGATGGAGATAAGAGTCCCAGCTTCTGAGATTAGTGCAGTTCGTTCCAGCCATTAGCAGCAGAGAACTGGCAGGAATGGCGGCCAGGAGGTGTTGGCGTTTTGGGGATGACCTGTTAGATATACCTGCTGGAAAGCATCTATGGGTGGGTGTTGCTATGGTGACCAATGATCTAAGATAGGCTGGGCATTTGCCTAGCATAGATTTTATAGATGACCTGGACCCAGTGGGATTGGCAACGAATATGTAGTGAGGGGCCAGCCAACGAGACGTACAGGTCGACAATGCTGGTGTCACGCCCTGACCTTAGAGATCACCTGATTCTCTGTTTGGTTGGCAGGTGTGATATTGGATATACTAGGTGATTCTATGTCCATGTTGGCCGGGTGTGGTTCCCAATCAGAGGCAAGCTGTTCGATCGGTGTCTCAGGGGGGGGGGGGGGAGGGGGGTGGGGGGGGGGGGGGGGGGGGGGGGGGGGGGGGGGGGGGGGGGGGGGGGGGGGGGGGGGGGGGGGGGGGTGGGGGGGGGGGGGGGGGGGGGGTGCTTGGGGGATCATCTTAGGCAGCCCTTGTGCATTGGTGTGAATCACTTAGGCGGTATGATAACATTGTTGCACTGATGCATTGCAAATAGTTGCACAGGACAGACCGAGAGATAGCCTTGAAAAAGAAGACCCAAGGAATTGAACAGCCATTAAAAAATGGAAATCACTTGACAATGAGGCAATAACAATGCGGTAAATACTGTGCAGGCTAAACTGTGTTTGTTGTTTGAATTTCTAGATTTAAATAGGAGTTACTATATTATTTTCATTAAGGCCTACATGTAACCTACATTGAATATTATTTGCAGTTGTCAATATGAAAATGAACACACCCTGAAAGCACGAAATGTCTGTGTTTATACCAGTAGCTGTGTGTGTTAGAAGAACCTCATGATTGTCTTGGTTTACCACCGTATAATAGGCAACGTTCAGTAGGATGCGTTTATCATGATTGGACAGGTGTGGTCTGCAGAAGCGATACATTTTCCTGTTTCCTTCCTCTAGTGTGTATGTTCACCAACATTGTATAGTTTATGGGCGTGTGAATGGCCCTTACTCTGACCCACACAACTAACGTTACTTATCACAACAGAACTAGCTAGTAGATCTAGCAACATTAGCAAACTTGAGTGAAATAAAATAAAATAAAATGACACTTATACACTTACACGTGTTTACTTGACTTTATACTCTATAAATTTGACTCCTTCAAATAATTTAGTCTGGCAGTTTGCCACAGTCGCATGCAGTCGGAGGGAAGTACAGCCAGAAGTCGAATCACTCATCTTCCTTGTTTGGCGTGCCTCATAGCAAAACGTTGAAAATGAAGGTGGATATTTGGGTTGTGATGGGTAAATACTGTTTCAATAAGCCCATTAGCAATCTATACCGATTATCTGCAAGAAGCAATGAGGATTGTGGCCTTTAGTTTAATCAGACCAACCATACTATAACTTTAGACTTTGTGGAGTTAATGTTCTGACATTCAATTGAGAAAGGTCACGCAAACATTTTTAGTCAACTCCCTTGTTTAGCTAACCTACTGATTAATTTTAATGTAGCTATGTATTAACACTTTAAGGATTGCCTAATTATTTTTGAATGACTATGCAGGTAACTGCCAAAAGCACAGGAAACACTATTTCAAGGCCAGCTATTTTCCTCTTCTTAACATTGCAAAAGTCAGTAACTTTTTGTCCAAAAATGATGCAAAAAAGCTAATCCATGTTTTGTCACTTCTAGATTAAGACAACTGCAATGGCTCCCTACTCTCCGGCTACCCTGATAAAGCACTAAAATAAACTCAGTTAGTACTAAACACGGCTGCTAGAATCCTGACTAGAACCAAAAATGTGACCAGTGCTACCCCTCTGCTTCCTGTTACGGCCAGGGGCTGTTCAAGGGTTTTACTGCTAACCTACAAGCATGTCTGGGCTTGCTCCACCTATTTCCTCTTCCGTTTTGTCCTGCATACATACCTACACCGTACGCTAACGGTCACAGAGCAGGCCTCCTTATTGTCCTAGAATTTCTAAGCAAACCGCTGGAGCAGGCTTTCTATCCCTGTGAGCGACGCAGACTCTGCCTCCGACCTTTAGTCCCTTACGGAAGACTCATCTCGTCAGTAGGTCCCATGATTGAGTGTAGTCGACCCCAGGTGCAAGGTGAAACGGGGTAAGGCACAGGAGCGACAAAAACTGCCCTTTCTGTCCCTGCCTGGGGCCTTTTCCCCTCCCTCCACTGGATTCTCTGCCTCTGACCCTTTTAACGGGGGCTGAGTCACTGACTTACTATGCTCCTTCATGCTGTCCCTAAGGGGTGTGTCACTGAGTGGTGGAAAGTCACAGACTGATCTCCTGGTCTGGTTTTGGCGCCCCCTCGGCTCTTGCGGTGGAGTAGATCTTCATGTGCTATACTCACCTTGTCTCAGGGTAATAAGTTGGGTCTGTTTTGTATTTACATTTTCCATTTACGTCATTTAGCAGACGCGCTTTCCAGAGCAACTTACAAATTGGTGCATTCAGGATTCACCTTATGATATCCAGTGGGACAACCACTTTACATATATTTTTTTATATATATATATCTAGTGGTGTAGGGGCTGTGCTTTTGCAGTGGGCGATTTTAGCATGTAAATCTTGCGGGCAAACAACAAAACGTTTTTGATGCATGCCAGCAAAGCCTACACGTATACAACACTAAACACTACATTAATTGCACTATAACGGTGACAACGTGCCCACAAACTTTTTAGGGCCTACTTAAAGCTGTCCACAGCAGAGTCCCAACAGCAGTCCAAACCTTACCACTGCTACACCTGGCTATCAATCAGGGAGCCCCTTGTCTGCAGCGAACATTCATTCAGCCTCATTTACTGCTGTAAAACACCATAGCGGATATGGCTGACAATGTACCAACCGCCTTGATGCAGTCTGTTATAAATTTGAAATTGTGTCACGATCGTTTACCGGATGAGACGGACCAAGGCGCAGCGGATCACGTACATATTTAATTAAGTAGCTGAACATCGAACAACAACAAACAAACGTACATGAAGTCCAAGGTAGACTAATAACATACCTATACGGAACAGATCCACACAGCCTGGTGCCAAAGGCTGCCTCAGTATGGTCCCCAATCAGAGACAACGACTCAGCTGCCTCTGATTGGGACCACCCTGGCCACATCGATCTACACGCTCTAGACACTAAACATTGAAAACTAAAAATACCACTGATATGCACACCCTGACTCAACAATAAAACGTCCCTGAGGCAGGGCGTGACATACCCCCCCTCCCCCCCTAAAGGTGCGTACTCCGACCGCGCCACATAAACATAACTGGTAGGGCCGGGTGGGCATCCGCCTCGGAGGCGGATCCGGCGCCGGGCGTGACCCTCCACTTTCTCTTCACCTCCTGTGTGCCCTGGTCTGGTCTGGGACCCGCTGACTGGCTGGACCGACGACGGTGGAGCGAACTGTACCGGCTCCGGACGGAAGCCCCCCGCTGCCGTACTGGACTGGGCAACCGGTGGAGCGGATTCTCTGGCTCCGGAGTGGAGCAGCTGACCGGAGCTGGACTGGACCCCGGTGGAGCGGATTGCTCTGTCTCCGGAGTGGATCCGCTGACTGGAGTTGGACCGGACCCCGATGGAGCGGATTGCTCTGGCTCCGGAGTGGAGCAGCTGAACAGGCACGGGCCATGCCGGACTGGACACACGCACCACTGGCTTGGTGCGGGGAGCAGGAACGGGCCGGACCGGGCTGACGACGCGCACCACTGGCTTGGTGCAGGGTGCAGGAACGGGCCGGACCGGGCTGACGACGCGCACCACTGGCTTGGTGCGAGGGACAGGAACAGGCCGGACCGGGCTGGCGACGCGCACCACTGGCTTGGTGCGAGGGACAGGAACGGGCCGGGCCGGACTGGGAACACGCACCACTGGCTTGGTGCGGGGAGCAGGTACGGGCCGGGCCGGACTGGGAACACGCACCACTGGCTTGGTGCGGGGAGCAGGAACTGGCCATACGGGACCGAGGAGGCGTACTGGAGACCACGAGCGTTGAGCCGGCACAACCCCGTCCTGGCTGAATCCCCATCTTCGCATGACACGTGCGTAGTGTTTAGCACAGGACGTACAGGACTGTCCCGGGAACACCCCGGGGCCCAAAAGTACTTTGGCTCCCAAAACCCCGGGCCTGCCCAGCCCACACGCTTCCAGAAAGGAGTCGGGGGTTTGGCTCGGCTCTAACACCGGGCTCCCCCCAACCACCCTTTTACCCCCCCCAAAAAAAAATTTTGTGGCGTCTGGGGGCCCTTCCTCCTGGGCCGGCCCCCCTTTTGGGGTTTGCCCCCTGCTCCCCTCCCTCTCTATATCCCCTCCCAGTCCCCCCCCCCCAAAGGAAACGATCCTTTTCCGGCCTGATCTCCCCCCAAATCCAGGCCCCTTCCCGTCCGGGTCCCCCTCCCAGGTCCAGGCTGTCTTTCCTGGGCACCCGCCCTTGGGGCCCCATTTGGTGGGATCTTCTGTCACGGATGAGACGGGCCAAGGCGAGCGTGATAAGCGAAAAATAAATTTTTTTAGTACACAAAAACGAACAAAACAACAAACAAACCGGGACGTGAATCCAAAGGGAGACTAATAAAATACCTTTTACGGACAAGTCCCACACAGACTGGTGGCCAAACCGGCTTTCCTAAATAAAGGTCCCCCAAACAGAGACAAAAAGCTACGCTGCAATTTCTTGATAGAAGATACCAAACTACTCAATATTAACTATCCCCCCCCCCCCCGGAAAAAAAAAAAAAAAAAAAAAAATTTTTGGAGGAAGGCAAAAAATTGGAACGCAAAATAATTAAAATTATTAACATGGAATGCAGATGTGCAAAATTAGTGCAAAGAGTCGGGGTGCAAAAGAGCAAATAAATGACAATATAGGGTAGGTATTTTGGGTGGGCTAATTTCAAGGGCTGTGACAGTGCAGTGTCGGAAAGGTGCTCTAAACTGATGTTTAAAGTTATGGGGAAATAAAGAGTCTCCACTTCAAGTTTTTGAATTTCGTTCCAGTCATTGGCACAAGAACTGGAAGGGAATGGGGGCCAAAGGGGGTTTTTTGGCTTTGGAATGACCAGTGAGATATACCTGCTGGACGCAGACAGGGGGGGTGCGGCTTTGGGGACCAATTTGCTAGATAGGGGGGGGATTTGCCTACAGTGATTTATGTGGCCGAGCCAGGGGTTTTTACACAAACTGTAGTGGACCAGCCAACAAGAGCTCAGGTCCATGGTGGTATGTATGGGCTTTGGAGAAAAAACGGAGGGCACGTGATAACACATCCAATTTGCTGATAGAGTTTGGGGGCTATTTTGAAAATGAAAATCGCCGAAGTCAAGATGGGTGGATATCAGTTTTAGAGGGCTGTTTGGCAGCAGATAAAGGGGGCTTGGGGGGAAATAGAAGCCATTCGAGTTTAAATTTTGGATGGAGATTCTTTATGTGAGTCGGGAAGGGGGTTTTTACAGTCTAACCAACACCTAGGTATTTGAGTTGCCCCCCTACCTGGGGTCAAACCCCAAAGGGGGTTATTCTGTCGGGTGGGGGGGTGCCAGCAGCGTTCGTTTGAAAAGCATGCTTTAGTTTTACTATGTTTAAGAGCTTGAGGCTACTAAAGGGGTTGTTGGCTTTGAAGCTCTTTGGGGAGGTTTGTTAACAGTGTCCAATGAAGGGCCAATTTTAAAAAAATAGTGCGTCTGCTAAGGGGTCTGAGAGCACCAGCAGCAAACGACTCATTGTTCACGGAAAAAGTGTGGGCCCCAAAATTGAACCCTGGGGCCCCCCATAAGCTGCCATGGGTCCAACAACACCCTCCGTTTTTACACCTGAACCTATCTGAAAATGTTGGTCCAGGCAAGGCAGTCATTTGAAAAACCCAAAGGGCATTTAGTCTGCCAAAAAGAATGGGGTGGTTACGAGTCGAAAGCTTGGCCGGGTCTGAAGACGGCTGAAACAGTACGTCTATTATCAATCGCGGTTTAATATCTTTAGGCCCTTTGAGGTGGCTGAATGCACCCATGACCACTCGGAAACCCCGGATTGCATAGGGGAGAAGGTACGGGGTATTCGAAATGGTCGTTGATCGTTTGTTAACTTTGGCTTTAAAATCTTTCGAAGGCGGGCAGATGTTAGGTCTGTAGCGTTTGGATCTAAGGCACCCCCCCCTTTGAAAGGGGGATGACCGCGCGCTTTCCAACTCGGGGGGACTCGACGTTTGAAAGGGGTTTTGAACAGACTAGTATAGGGTTGGAAAATTTGGGGGCGGCTAGTTTTAGAAGAAAGGGCCAATTGTCTACCCACTGATTTTTAGGGGCCCAATTTTGCAGTTTTTTCAAACGTCGGTGTCAAATTTTGTGTAAAGGAAAAAAGGGGGGGGCTGGGCAAGTTCAGCGGGGGGTCAGAGGGGTGGCCGGGGTAGGGGTACCAATGGAAAGCAGGGGCCGCGTAGCAAAATGTTTGTTGAATTCTCGATTTTTGTAATTTTCGGGGTGATAGTGTTTCCTACCCAGGCAGGGGGCAACTGGAGGAATGCTCTTACTCCATGGATTTTACTGCCCCAAAAAACTTTTTGGATTGTGCTACAGGATGCAAATTTCTTTTTTAAAAAAGTTTGCCTTTCTTCCTCTGCTTGTGTTTGGGGTTCCTAACTTCCCTAAAAATTTTTATATCGGGGGGGCATTTGATGCTAAGCAGCGCCCAGGATGTTTTTGTCTGGTAAAGGGCAGTCAAGTCGAGAAACCAGGGCTATATCGGTTTTTATTTTCGTTTTTTTGAATGGGGCATGTTTTTTAAAATTTGAGAAAAATTATTTTTAAGGAACAACCAGGCTCCTCTATGACGGAATAATTATATCCTCCAGATACCTGGGCCAGGTAAATTGGGAAAGGGCCTCTCGCTAAAGTTTTTTAAGGGAGCTTTGAAGTGATAGGGGGGGTCTTTGACCGGGGGCCCGTTACGGACGCGGAAATAGGCGGACGCGGATTCGGGTTGAAGACAGCTGAGTGTATTTAAGGGGGTATTTCAGTCGGATAAAATCTATGAGGGTACCCATGTTTAGGGGATTTTAGGGTTGAAACCTGTGGGTTCGTTGATTTTTTGCGTGGGGTTTGAGGGCATCTATTTGGATGAAAGGGGCCGGGGTTTAAGCTATCCCAATTTAGGTCCCAACAGTACAAACTCGAGATAATGGGGGGCAATCATTCACATATGGTGCCGGGGGCCCAAGCTCGGGCTGCGGGGGTCTGTAGAAGCGGAAACGGGAGGACTATTTCTGGAAAGGTGGATTTTTAAAAGTGAAGCTAAAACTGTTTGGGCAAAGACCTAAATATTTTATAGAGCTCTGCAGGCTTCCTACAGTAAAATTGCCACTCCCCCCCCTTTTCAGTTCATCTAGAGGGAAAAATTTATAGTTGGGGAGGGACTTCAATTTTTGGGGCCTTCCTGAGCCAGGATTCAGACACGGCTAAACAACGGGGGTTTTTTTGGGGGAGGTCAAAACGCAGTAAATAACTCAAATTTAGGAAGTAGACTTCTGATGTTTCGTGCAAGAAACCAAACTTTTGCGATTACAAAGTCAGAAAATATCGCCTGGGGATGGGATATCTGAGGGCTGCAGGGGTTACCTCTAAATCCCAGAGGAAAGAGGAGGCTGAAAAGGGTACGGCAAAGGCTTTAAGAACTGGTCTTCTAGTGCTTTGGGGGTACATAGAAAAAGGGGGGCAGATTTCCGGGTTTTGGGGAAAAAAGATTCGGGCAAAATGTACAGCAAGGATATGGAAGATATGAAAAAGGGGGGTAAACCAAGCTTTGGGTAAAAATAAAAATAGTTCACTAGAGGCACCCAATTGAGTCGGTCCCCTCTGCGTGTATGGGGGTGGGAAAAAGGGAGCTTCAAGGCGGGGTTACGGGGCGGGGGGGGTCCATGAAATAGTCAATTAAAAAAAACCGAACAACAATAAAAAAAAACCCATTTTTGGGGGCTAGGCTAAACAAAAACAGGATGCGGAAACCGAAAAAAGGAACCCCCAGAAACATCACTTATACTGATTTTTATCTAAGGCCCGGGTAAACGCAATGGGATAGTTCGGGGCTGCTTAAGCCTAGCGATAAAGGCCACGGCTAGCGTGTGAGGGGGCCGGGGCTCAAGGGAATTTTCGGGGTCGCGCGTCGTAACCACACCCAGAACATTTCGTCGCAGACCATCTGAGGATCGGGGGGGCTCCGTGTAAACACTAGGGGGGTCCCGTCCGGTTGAAGGGGGTAGATGCCGGGAGATGGCCTACCAGATATTAGCCAAACCACAACGTCCATTTAGTTGCAGCTCTGGTGCGATAACCCGGATTTAAAAGGTCCAGTGTTTAAAATTTAAAACCCCGCAAAAAAAAAAAATTTCCAAATTTTCTGGGTGAAAAACCCTACGGTAGTTTATAGAAATTAGCTAGTTACGGGCTACTTTTCAACTGGAGTTCAATAAAAGGTAATCATAATAAATCCGTTCCACATTGAGTGGGGGGGTTGCGGAAGTATATTTTGTAAGGAGAAAAGTCTGTAGGGAAATTTACAAAAATAAAAAAAAACGGGGTTTTTACAGGCATTTACGCCCAAAAAACGACAAAACAGAACTGCACTACTTCCCACTTGCACTCCCCTTTTTCGCCACTACTGTTCTTCGGGTGGTCGGGGTCCACGGGGGACTTGGGAAAATTACAATTGGTTAAAACGGGGCAGATGGCGGGCCCTTAATGTAAAAACGGGGGGCTAACTTTAAAGATTCATGTCAAATCTCCCCCGGGCCAAGTAAGGAAATTGATTTTAATCACTACTTGTTTTTGTAAAAAGTTTTGACAACTAAATGCCCCAAACCTGTCGTTTAAACTACTAGCACCCCCAGTTCGGACTCCCATGCTACCCCCAAACTCCACCAGAGGTAGATATGTGAGAATCTGTTCAAACTACAGTTCAGCGTTCAACCCCATATCCCCCCCCAACTCTCCCCAAAGCAGGACCCGGTACTAAAACCCCTTCCCCCTTACTTTTTACCCCGCTGCGTGGCCACCTGACCCCAAATTTTTGCTGACACATGACGGGGGTACGCCTGATCCCGCGGCGAAAACACCCTCAGGGGAGATAGAGTTTTGGGGCAGTGTGGTGCCAGGCAACAACCCTCCCTCAACTCACTAAAACCAAGGAGCTGTCGGGAGAATATAGGAAAAAGGGGAAGCAGCCCCCCCCAACAAACGCGGGGCTGTATGGAGCGGGTCAGAGCTTCAGTTCCTAAGCGTCCATCATAGGGACATAAAAAGGGCCACACAGTCATTTAAAAGGGCCCCCAGGGGGCTGAAAAATTTGGCATGGGGCCCCGATCCCAAAATGTTCTACAGCTGCAAATTAGAGCATCTTGACTACTTCAAACACGCTTTGTAGGCAAATGCACCACATGGGCCGTAAAGCGCTACAGAGGGGGGGTTGGACAGCCCCTAATCACTGGGGCTGACTCCCTGCCTCCGGACCTCTATTCACGTTTCGAGGAAGGTCAGAAAAAATGCTAAAGACTTCCACCCCAAGCCCTAGCTGTTCACCGCCCCTTTCCGGCAAAAATGTAAGGGCTCGGCTCTCAGACCCCAAAGGCTCCGAGACAAAACTTCTAAACCCCCAACCTAAAACTGCTAAATGCCAGCGCAAAAATCCCCCATTAATTGTGCCCAACCGATCTGCACTGACTCTGTCTGCACTACCCCCCACCACACTCCGTTTCCACATTTTGGTTTCGTTACAGCCCCTTCTAAAATGGATTAAAAAAAAACATTTCCTCATCATCAATCCCCTAAAGAAAGTGATATTTTTTTTGTTTCATTGTTCAGTATCGATTGAAATTCTTCTTCAACCGCATCTCCCAAAAGGTTCTTAAATATTTAAAAACAGAAATACCTTATTTTTATACAGTTGAAGTCGGAAATTTACATACCTTATTTGGAGCATTAAAACTTTTTTTTTCAAACAAAATTTTTTGTTAAAACTATAGTTTTTTTGGGAGTCGGTTAGGACCTCTCTTTTTCATACCAATATTTTTTTAACATTGTTAAAATTCCTTAAATTCACTGTATCACATTCCGGGGGGGAAGTTTACATCCTAACTTGACTGTTACTTTAAAAAGCTTGGAAAAATTCCGAAAAAGATGTCATTGGGGTTTAGAAAAACTTTCTGATAGGCTAAATTTTCATAATTTTAGTCAATTGGGGTGTACCTGTGGATGTATTTTTAAGGCCTACCTTCAAACTCAGTGCCTATTTTGCTTGACACACAGGAAAACAAAAGAAATCACCAAAAACCCCCCAAAAAAAAATGGTAAAAACCCCCACAAGTCGGTTTTTCCTTGGGAGCAATTTCCAAATGCCTAAGGGATCACTTTCATCTGTACAAACAAATACGCAAGTATTTCACCACGGGACCACGCACCGTCATAAACCACTCAGGAAGGAACGTTCTGTCTCCTAGAATGAACGCTTTGGTGGAAAAGTGCAAATCAATCCGAAAAACAGCCAAGGACCCTTTTGAAATTCTGGAGAAACAGGGACAAAAATATCTATAAAACCAAGTAAATGAGTCCTTACGACACAAAACCTGAAAAGGGGCTCGCAAGGGAAAAAGCCCCTCTCCAAAACCACCTAAAAAAGCCAGACTAAAAAAAGGTTTTCAACTGCACATAGGGGCAAAGATAGTACTTTTTGGGGAATGTCCTCTGGCTATGAAACAAAAAAAGAACTTTTTTGGGCCCTAATGACCTCGTTATTTTGGAGGAAAAAGTGGGGGTTTTCAAGCCGAAGAACACCATCCAACCTGAAGCAAGGGGGGCCAACATCAGCTGTGGGGTGTTTTCTGCAGAGGGGTTGGTCACTTCATAAAAATGGCACATGAGGGAAAGGAAAAAAAATTGGATTTTTTGAAGCAACATCTCAAAACTCATCAGGAATTAAACTTGGCGCAAAAGGGGGTTCCAAAAGCGATGACCCCCAAACATCTTCCAAAGTTGTGGCAAATTTTTTTAACGACAACAAATGTGGCCATCACAAAACCCCCACCCCAATCCTAGAAAATGTGTTGGGAGAACTGCCTAGCTACCCCCCCAGTCCTCGACTTTTTTGGCACTGTGGAAAAATTGGTTACCACTGAAAAACCCGCTACTTTCCTACTGCTCTCCCCCCCCCGTCTACCTTGTTTCTCGCACCCCGAAGCATCTGGTCAGTTGGGGGTGGCACGGAATCCTCACTCTCCCAAGTGGCATTCTCTCTTTTTCCCCTTACCCATCTGTCCATCTCCCCATTTGAATTCCCGCTTCACAGTCACTAGCCCTTTAAGCTTAACAACCTTTTTTTTTCCCTCCCGGTTTCCCCTTGGGGAGTTTCCCCAAAACTTACGCCTTGATAAGTTTTCCCTTTCCCCCAGGATGGCTCACCCCCCACATTTGGGGGACTTTAACCTCCCCTACGTTACCTTTGACTAAATTTTTCTCTGCCTCCTTCTTTTCCCCTCCTCTCCTCTTTTTACCTCCCCCTCCCCGTCCCCCCCTACTCACAAAACAGGGATACCTTGACCTCCTTACTAAAAAAAAAAAAAAAAAAAAAGCTGTTCTTCACTACTCACTGCAAACTCCCCCCCCAATCCCCCACCTCTTTTTATCCTTTTTCCCCTCCTCCTCCAACACAACCACTCTTTCCCCCCTCAGATGGAATGCGCCATCACAAACCTTTGCTCTCTCTCCCCCACTACTCTCTCCTCTTCCATCCATTCCTTCCCTCTGCTCAATCCTTCTCCCTCCAATCTTTTCTGCCCCCAAACCCCCCTTTTCCTCCCTTTTTTTTCTCCTTTACTCTCTATGTCCCCTTTCCCCCCCCGGCCCTCGTCCTCCCCCCTGCTCCATGGGTTGACGACTCCTTGCGAGTCACAGAACGGGCCCGGGCACCAGCGGAAAATTTAGAAAAAATAGACTCCGGGACCGGCATCTTTTTTACTCCCCCCCTCTACTTTTTTTCCCCTGTTTTTTTGATGCTAGCCACTTTCTCCACCTAAATTCCAAGGCATCTGCTCTAAAACCAGAAGCCCTTTTCCACCTTTTCCTCCCCGCGGAAACCTCCTCCCCCCTCCTCCCTCTCTGTGGATGACTTGTCCCAACCATTTAAAAAAGGGGTTTACGACATCCGACCTCGTTTGTTAAGTCAATGACACTCGCTTCCTCTCACACTGCCCTACCCTATGCTTTGACTTTTTTCTCCCCCCTCTCTCCCCCAAGATTCTTGCACTTGTCCCACTTGCCCAACAACCCCCCCCGACCCCTTCCCCCTCCTCCTTTCCCCCCATCCGGGGCCTTTTCCCTTCCTCACCCGTATCCCCTCCCCCCCCCTTCTTTCCCTTCATCTTTTAGAAAATTTTTCCCCCTCCCCTCAAAAACCTAACTCGCCCTCCGATAAATCAACTTCCCTCCCCTTTTCCCCCAAACTCGAGCGTGCCCTCCTTTAAAACCTTTGCACCCCCCTCAAATACCTTCTTGATCCAAACCATCCCTTCCTTTTCCAACTGAGCTGCTCTTCTCTGTTTTCCGGAGGCTCTCCACACGTAAAAAGTATTTTCCCCTGCTCTTTTTTGCCGGGCTCCCTTTTTAGTAACCTCTCCTCCCTCCCACCCTCTCCGATTGGGCATCTCCGTCCTTACTCTTTGGTTTGGTCCTAACCTACCGCCCCTCCACCCGGCGTGGGGAAATTGTCTCTGCACCCGTGCTCCACCCCTGGGTTTCCCCCAGGCCAGTTCTAGGCCCCCTCCCATTCTCGCATCCCCAAATCACTTGGGGTCTGCATATCCCCACATGGGCCCCTCCTTCATTTTCTCCTGGACAACCCCCAACAAACTTTTCCCCTTTCCTCCCCCCTTCTGATACCAGGTGGCAATCGCTCTCGCTGCTGGCAGACTTCGTGTGGATACGGATCACCCCTCAAGCTGAACCCCGGCAAAAAGGAGCTGCTCTTCCTCCCTGGGGGGACTGCCCGTTCCATGATCTCGCCTCACGTTGCAACTCCGTTTGGGCCCCCCTCCCAAGTCGAAGAGCCTTGGCGTGTCCTGGGCACACCTGTCGTTCTCCCCTAAAATCAAGGGGGTGACCCGTCCTGTAGGTTCTGCTCCTACAACATTCGGAGTACGACCCCCTTACACAGGAACGGGACAGGTCCTAACCAGGCACTTGTCATCTCCCTTTTGGATTACTGCAACCGCTGTTGGGGGCTCCCTGCCTTGCCCCTTAAAAACCCCACAAACCTCCAATGCCCGCCCGTCTGGTGTTCAACCCTTTCCCAAATTCTCTCCTCACCCCGCTCCTCCGCCACTCCACGGGTTTTTTTCCATTTGAAGCTCCCCTTCTGCAAACAAGACCAGGGTTCTTGCCTACAGAGCTGTGGGGGGAACGGCACCTCCTTCCTTTCGGGTTTCTGATCGTCCCTACCCCCAAACGGGGGCCTTTGGCTTTCCCTCCACCCGGGCCTGCGGGCCCCCCCCCAACCTCTGCAGAACACATTTTTCCCGCCCCCACCCCTTTTCCCAAAACGGTCGCTGCTCGGGCCCCCAATGGGGGAAAACAAGCTCCCTCACGACCCCGGGAACAGCAGAGACTCACCCCCCCTTCCGGAGACACTTAAAAACCCCCCCCCCTTTAAAAGGAAAAACCGGGGAAAAGGAAAAAGAAATCCTTCTACCCCCCCCCCTTATCCCCCCCCAAAGAAAAAAAAAAAAAACTTTGGGTAAATTTGGTTAATCCCCCCTGGTATAAGGTGATGCACAAAATTTGAAAGTCGCTCGGGGGATAAGAGCGTCCAAAATAAACGAAAATTAAATGAAATTTAACTAAAAAGGGCGGGGCCCACTAAGGGGGCCCCAAAAAAACCTGACTCATTTAAAAACCCCCCTTTTCCCGGGAAAAGGGGCCCAAAATTCACCCAACTTATTGGGGAACTTGGGGAAAAGGCTACCCGAAACTTTTTGACCCAAGTTAAAAAATTAAAAGGAAATGCAAAACCCCAATACAAAATTGAGTGAAATGAAAACTTTTTAACCCACGGGGAAATGGGAGGGAAAAAAAAAGCTGAAAAAAATCATTCTCTCTACTATTATTTTTTGACATTTCCCCTTCCCCTTAAAAATAAAGTGGTAAACCTAATTTGACCAAAGAAAAGGGAATTTTTTTAACTAGGATTAAATGCGGGAATTGTAAAATACTGATTTAGATGTTTTGGCAAAGGGTTTTTTAAACTTCCAATTCAACTGGGGTTTATTAAACCCCTTTGTTTGGGACCCAAAAAAGGACCCCATTTGCATCCTTTTTCCTTGATCACCCTTTTGGAGATATTTAAAAACAATTTTACTGGAGTCCCCCTAGGTAAATTAAATTGTTTGGGAATGAGGGGAAACACACACCTTCACAGTCGTAAAAAATGTATTTATCCCCTTGATTTTGTGGGTTTGCCCACGCCCAAAAAAATGATCAGTCTATAATTTTAAGGGTAGGTTTTTTTGAACATTGAGAGACAGAAAACCCAACAAAAAAATCCAGAAAAAAGCATGTCAAATATATTATAAATTTATAAATTGATTTGCATTTTTTAAAGAGGGAAATAAGTTTTTGACCCCTCTGCAAAAAAGAAAAATTAGTACTTGGTGGGAAAAACCCTTTTTTGGGAATCAAAAGAGGTCGGGCGTTTTTTCTTGTGTTTTGGCCCCCAGGTTTTTCAAAACATCTAGGAGGGGTTTTGTCCCACTCCTCTTTGCAATCTTCTCCAAGTCATTTAAGGGTTTTGAACTGACGTTTGGAAACCCCAAAACCCTTTACTCCCTCCGCAGATTTTCTATGGGATTAAGTCTGGAGACTGCCCAGGCCCTCCCCGGCCTTAATGTGCTTTTTTCTTTAGCCACACTTTGTTGCCCCTTTGGGCCCTTGGTTTTTTTTCCTTGTCATGCTGAATAAAACCCCTCCAAAACCCATTTTTCAATGCCCTTTCCCGAGGGGTGGAGGGTTCCCCACCCAAAATTTGGGCGATCCAAAGGCCCCCTCCCCGTCCCTTTGATGCGGGGAAGTTGGGCCTGTCCCCTTAGCAAAAAACAAACCCCCCCAAACATAATGTTTTTCCCCCTCCATGTTTTTACGGTGGGGATGGGGTTCTTTTGGGGCATGGCAGCCCTTTCCCCCTCCCCAAAAACGGCCCAGTTGATTGATGCCAAAAAGCTCGATTTTTGGTCTCATCTGACAACAACACTTTCACCCATTCTCCTCTAAATCATTCAGATGTTCATTGGCAAACTTTAAGAGGGCCTGTATACAGTGGGAAAAAAGTATTTAGTCAGCCACCAATTGTGCAAGTTCCCCCACTTAAAAAGATGAGAGAGGCGGTAATTTTCATCATATGTCACTCAACTATGACAGACAAATTGAGAAAAAAAAATCCAGAAAATCACATTGTAGGATTTTTTATGAATTTATTTGAAAAATTATGGTGGAAAATAAGTATTTGGTCACGTACAACAAGCAAGATTTCTGGCTCTCACAGACCTGTAACTTCTTCTTTAAGAGGTTCCTCTGTCCTCCACTCTTTACCTGTATTAGGGCCCTTTTTGAACTTGTTCTCATTTATAAAAGACACCTGTCCACACCTCAACGCCCACCCCCAAACTCCACTATGGCCCAAAGACCAAAGAGCTGTCAAAGGACACCAGAAAAAAAATTGTAGACCTGCCCCAGGCTGGGAAGACTGAATCTGCAATGGTAAGGGCAGCTTGGTTTGAAGAATCAACTGTGGAGCAATTATTAGGAAATGGAAGACATACAAGACCACTGATAATCTCCCTCGATCTGGGCTCCACGCAAGATCTCACCCCGTGGGGTCAAATGATCACAAGAACGGTGAGCAAAAAAACCCAGAACCACACGGGGGGACCTAGTGAATGACCTGCAGAGAGCTGGGACCAAAATAACAAAGCCTACCATCAGTAACACACTACGCAGCCAGGACTCAAAACCTGCAGTACGAACGTGTCCCCCTGCTTAGCCAGTGCATGTCCAGGCCCGTCTGAAGTTTGGCTATGAGTGCATTTTGGGTGATCCAGAAGAGGATTGGGAGAATGTCATATGGTCAATGAAACCAAAATAGAACTTTTTGGTAAAAACTCACTCGTCGTGTTTGGAGGACAAAGAATGCTGAGTTGCATCCAAAAAACACCCTACCTACTGTGAAGCATGAGGGTGGAAAAAATCATGCTTTGGGGCAGTTTTTCTGCAAGGGACCAGGACGACTGATCCGTGTAAAAGGGAAAAAATGAATGGGCCATGTATCGTGAGATTTTTAGTGAAAACCTCCTTCCATCAGCAAGGCATTTAAGATGAAAACGTGGCTGGGTCTTTCGCATGACAATGATCCCAAACACACCGCCCGGGCAACGAAGGAGTGGCTTCGTAAGAAGCATTTCAGGTCCTGGGGTGGCCTAGCCAGTTTTCCAGATCTCACCCTATAGAAAATCTTTGGAGGGAGTTGAATGGAGGAATTGGCCAAAATAACAGCAACAGTGTGTGAAAACCTTGTGAAGACTTACAGAAAACGTTTGACCTGTGTCATTGCCAACAAAGGGTATATAACAAAGTATTGAGAAACTTTTGTTATTGACCAATACTTATTTTCCACCATAATTTGCAAATAAATTCATAAAAAATCCTACAAAGTGATTTTCTGGATTTTTTTTCTCATTTTGGGCTGTCATAGTTTTGGGGTGTACCTATGTGAAATACAGGGGCCTCTCTCATCTTTTTAAGTGGGAGAACTTTCACAATTGTGGCTGACTATATACTTTTTTTCCCACTGTATAATATAAGAGGATTGGCGAGGGGGGATAGAGGGGTTGGGATGGAAGGGGGGAAACGCCTACATCTGGTTATATCAGTATTTACGGTCCCCTGTGTTTGTAGTCAGTATTCAATGTCCCCTGTGTTGTATCAGTATTCACTGTCCCCTGTGTTGTAGTCAGTATTCACTGTCCCCTTGTTGTAGTCATTATTCACCAACTACTTCACCAACTACTTCACCAACTCTCAGATTATCAGTGTGTCAATCGGAGGCCTGTGTGGACTATG
>LR778254.1:366059-370702 GCA_902810595.1 Coregonus sp. 'balchen' | reverse complement strand
ATAAATGCAAAAACCAAAGAAAGATATTGAGAAACCTATCCAACAAAAACATAGAGACCCAGAGAACCTGAGCCTGAGCCTTCACTATGGTGAATCATTAAAACAATACAGTAAAACACAACGGAAAAAGAATCAGCTCAATGTAATTGAAGATAACCACTTCTGGAACACACTAAACAAACAAAAACACAAGGACTTACAGTTGAAGTCGGAAGTTTACATACACTTAGGTTGGAGTCATTAAAACTTGTTTTCCAACCACTCCACAAATTTCTTGTTAACAAACTATAGTTTTGGCAAGTCAGTTAGGACATCTACTTTGTCCATGACACAAGTTATTTTTCCAACAATTGTTTACAGACAGATTATTTCACTTATAATTCACTGTATCACAATTCCAGTGGGTCAGAAGTTTACATACACTAAGTTGACTGTGCCTTTAAACAGCTTGGAAAATTCCAGAAAATGATGTCATGGCTTTAGAAGCTTCTGATAGGCTAATTTATATAATTTGAGTCAATTGGAGGTGTACCTGTGGATGTATTTCAAGGCCTACCTTCAAACTTTTTTGCCTTTTGCTTGACATCATGGGAAAATCAAAATAAATCATCCAAGACCTCAGAAAAATGATTGTAGACCTCCACAAGTCTGGTTCATCCTTTTCCAAACGCCTGAAGGTACCACGTTCATCTGTACAAACAATAGTACGCAAGTATAAACACCATGGGACCACGCAGCCGTCATACCGCTCAGGAAGGAGCGGTATGTTAATCTCCTAGAGATTAACGTACTTTGGTGCGAAAAGTTCAAATCAATCCCAGAACAACAGCAAAGGACCTTGTGACGATGCTGGAGGAAACAGATACAAAAGTATCTATATCCACAGTAAAACGAGTCCTATATCGACATAACCTGAAAGGCCGCTCAGCAAGGAAGAAGCCACTGCTCCAAAACCGCCATAAAAAAAGACAGACTACGGTTTTCAACTGCACATGGGGTCAAAGATCGTACTTTTTGGATAAATGTCCTCTGATCTGATAAAACAAAAATATAACTGTTTGGCCATAATGACCATCGTTATGTTCGGAGGAAAAAGGGGGTCGCTTGCAAGCCGAAGAACCCCATCCCAACCATGAAGCACGGGGGTGGCAGCATCATGCTGTGGGGGTACTTTGCTGCAGGAGAGACTGGCACACTTCACAAAATAGATGGCATCATGAGCATCATGAGGAAGGAAAATTATGTGGACATATTGAAGCAACATCTCAAGACATCAGTCAGGAAGTTAAAGCTTGGTCGCAAATGGGTCTTCCAATGGACAATGACCACAAGCATACTTCTAAAGTTGTGGCAAAATGGCTTAAAGGACAACAAAGTCAAGGTATTGGAGTGGCCATCACAAAGCCCTGACCTCAATCCTATTGAAAATCTGTGGGCAGAACTGAAAAAGCGTGTGTGAGCAAGGAGGCCTACAAACCTTGACTCAGTTACAAACCAGCTCTGTCCAGGAGGAATGGGCCAAAATTCACCCAACTTATTGTGGGAAGCTTGTGGAAGGCTACCCAAAACGTTTGACCCAAGTTAAACAATTAAAAGGCAATGCTACCAAATACTAATTGAGTGTATGTAAACTTCTGACCCACTGGGAATGTGATGAAAGAAATTAAAGTTGAAATAAATAATTCTCTACTATAATTCTGACATTTCACATTCTTAAAATAAAGTTGTGATCCTAACTGACCTAAGACAGGGAATTTTTACTAGGATTAAATGTCAAGAATTGTGAAAAACTGAGTTTAAATGCATTTGGCTAAGGTGTATGTAAACTTCCGACTTCAACTGTACATATATATATACACACACATATACATACATATCCTTTTAAAAAATATATTCCCCTTTATTACTTTCCAACCCCTTCCCTAATTGGAGTAAACTAGTGAACAACAATGCTTAGGCCTCTACTTCCAGCTGATACATACTATATACATCTCATGGACACAGTCAATTTTACAACAATTAGATTTAGTTTGTTTTTACTCCCGAACTTCCTCTACCCTCAACCTCTCCGATCATTTTCATGATGTCCATCCGGTTTGCTTCTACAGTGGGGAGAACAAGTATTTGATACACTGACGATTTTGCAGGTTTTCCTACTTACAAAGCATGTAGAGGTCTGTAATTTTTATCATAGGTACACTTCAACTGTTTGAGACGGAATCTAAAACAAAAATCAAGAAAATCACATTGTATGATTTTTAAGTAATTAATTTGCATTAGAAACCAAACAAACAAAAATTTGTTTTGATAAAGTCCCATATCTATTAGGTGAAATACCACAGTGTGCCATCACAGCAGCAATATTTGTGACCTGTTGCCACAAGAAAAGGGCAACCAGTGAAGAACAAACACCATTGTAAATACAACCCATATTTATTTTTATTTATTTTCCCTTTTGTGCTTTAACTATTTACACACATTTGCACACATCGTTGAAACTTTTGTGAGTGTAATGTCTACTGTCAATTTTTTTATTGTTTATTTCACTTGCTTTTGCAATGTAAACATATGTTTCCCATGTCAATAAAGCCCTTTGAATTCAATTGAATTGAGATGGGCAGAGGGGGGATAGAGAGAGAGAGAGAGGAGATATATTAGAGAGAGAGATAGAGAGAGAAGATAGGAGGGGGAAGGGGGCAGGGGAGTGGTAGAGATGAGAGAGTGAAGGGTGGGGGTGCAAAAGGGAAAATTGAGAGATAGACGAAAGGTTCTAAAAATAAAAACGGCCAATGCCAAACGTAAAAACCCTGCATACCTATCTCTATCGACGCCGCGCTAGCATCGTCCGTTCCCGCCCCTTCTTGTTCGCTCTCTCTCTCTTCTCAGCTCTCTCTCTTCTCTGGCTATCTCGTCTCTCTACTCCTCTCTCTCTCTTCTCTCTGCCTCTCCTCTCGCGCTCGCTTCCTCTCTCTCGCTATCTGCTCCTGCTGCTCTCTCCTACTCTCCTTCTTCTCTCTCTCTCTCCTCTCCTCTCTCTCTCTTCTCTCTCCTCTCCTCTCATCGCTCTCTCTCTCTCTCTCTCTCTCTCTCCCTCTCTCTCCTCTCTCTCGCTCTCTCTCCCTCTCGCTCTCTCTCCTTTCTCGCTCCTTCCTCCTCTCTCCGCTTCTCTCCTCTCTCTCTCTCTCTCTCTCTCTGCCTCTCTCTCTCTCTCTCTCTCCTCGTCTCGCTCTCTCTCCTCCTCTCTCTCCCGGCTCAGCCTGACGCCTGATTATCTTTTTCTATACCTCTCTTGTACTGGGAACTGACAGAACTCATTACATACACTTATTCCAGCTGGCTGGAGTGTTTACAGACATATTCAATCTCTACCAGTCTGTTGTCCCCACTTGCTTAACCCATAACATTCTGAAGTATTTTATTTTTTTATTAAATATTTTATTTGGCCTTACTGCTATTAGCCCATACAAATGAACAACAGATAGTCCCCAAAAAAATCAAAAGGAAGTTTGTTCTGAAGTGTTTGTCCTATATCTCAGAGAGATAACAAAGATCAGGAAACATTTGTAATTTTTTTAGACATGTATTTAATACCTTATTTTTGGAAACCAAACAGTCTCCGTATATACTTCCATTCATTTTTTCAACTGGTACCGGGGGACATTCAGATGAGTCTTGTGAGGCCTTAGGGCGTCCTTGAGCAAAACATGCACACGTTCGTGAGAGTCTCACCTTTCCACAGAGGGGTCATATTAGTGTGTAGCTCAAACTGTTCGGACAATACAGACAGAAGGACCTGGTCTTTCAAGCAGTTGGCACACAGTTCGGACACTCATCGGTACAACACAAGACATGCAACCAGAGGTCTCTTCCCAGTCCCCAGGTCCAGAACAGAGGCTGGGAAACACACAGTATTAAATAGAGCCACGACTACATGGAACTCTCTGCCACCCCAGGTAACTCAAGCTAGCAATAAAACCAGATTCACAAAACAGATAAAAGAACACCTTACAGCATTACGGTGAGGAGACACAGACATGTTTATGCATTTTGTATTTTGGTTTTGCATTGTATTTTGTGTTGTATTATGTATGTGATACGTGATTGGAATACGACTGTGATACGTGGTTGTCTCGCCTGGCTATCTTGAGATAAATTCACTAGCTGTGCGTCGCTCTGGATGGGAGCGTCTGCTGAACGGTTAAATGATCATGTAGATTTAGTGCTATATGCAGTATAATCCAGGGTTCTTCAATTCCGGTCCTGGAGGGCCGAAACACCTCTGTTTTTCATCCTCTCCTTCTAATCAGGAGCTAATTCAGACCTGGGACACCAGGTGAGTGCAATTAACTACCAGGTAGAAATAAAAAACAGAAGTGTTTCGGCCCTCCAGGACCGGAATTGAAGAACCCTGCAGTATATTATGTATTTCATTTGTTATGTTTCCTGTTTGGACCCCAGGAAGAGTAGGCTATGCCTCGGTAGCAGCTAATCGGGGATCCTATTAAATACTAAATACTAAATACTTTACAACACAGGCTAGGGCCGGGGCTAGGGCCGGGGCTAGGGCCGGGGCTAGGGCCGGGGCTAGGGCCGGGGCTAGGGCCGGGGCTAGGGCCGGGGCTAGGGCCGGGGCTAGGGCCGGG
>LR778254.1:311059-361059 GCA_902810595.1 Coregonus sp. 'balchen' | reverse complement strand
AAGCAGCCAACAAGTGCTCAGCATATGTGGGAACTCCTTCAAGACTGTTGGAAAAGCATCCCAGGTGAAGCTGGTTGAGAGAATGCCAAGAGTGTGCAAAGCTATCATCAAGGCAAAGGGTGGCTATTTGAAGAATCTCAAATATAAAATATATTTTGATTTGTTTAACACTTTTTTGGTTACTACTTGATTGCATGAGTGTTATTTCATAGTTTTGATGTCTTCACTATTTTTCTACAAGGTAAAATATAGTAAAAATAAAGAAAAACCATTGAATGAGTAGGTGTGTCCAAACTTTTGACTGGTACTGTATATACAGTATACTGTATATATTGAAGTCCATCCAATACATGGAGCAATTTCATAAATTCTTCAAGTGCAGCATCAGGATGTTCCTCATTACACACATCAGACCAACAAATAGTTTTCACATCTTCAACATAGGAATCATTGCAAAACCTCTTGTATGATCACTTAAACACTATTTTAGGTCCAGTCTTTGAAACTTTGATTTTCCTAGATAAGCTACTATATTGTGATCACTACATCTGATGTGTATGGATACGGCTTTAGAGAACATTTCTGAAGCATTAGTAAAGATGTGGTCATTACATGTAAGAGAAGGTATTTATTAGTTATAGAACATTAATGAATATTAATGATTATAATACCATTATCCGGGCAGCCGAGCGGAAATGGAGGAAAACTAGACTCCCTGCGGACCTCTTCTCTGTTTCCGCTGCTAAAGCCACTTTCTACCACTCTAAATGTCAAGCCTCTGCCTCTAACCCTAGGAAGCTCTTTGCCACCTTCTCCTCCCTGCTGAATCCTCCTCCTCCTCCCCCTCCCTCCTCCCTCTCTGTGGATGACTTCGTCAACCATTTTGAAAAGAAGGTTGACGACATCCAATCCTCATTTATTAAGTCAAATGACACCGCTGGTCCTGCTCACACTGCCCTACCCTATGCTTTGACTTCTTTCTCCCCTCTCACTCCAGATGAAATCTTGCGACTTGTGACGGCCGGCCGCCCAACAACCTGCCCGCTTGAACCTATCCCCTCCTCTCTTCTCCAGACCATTTCCGGAGACCTTCTCCCTTACCTCACCTCACTCATCAACTCATCCTTGACCGCTGGCCATGTCCCTTACATCTTCAAGACAGCGAGAGTTGTACCCCTCCTCAAAAAACCTACACTCGATCCCTCCGATGTCAACAACTACAGACCAGTATCCCTCCTTTCTTTTCTCTCCAAAACTCTTGAGCGTGCCGTCTCTAGCCAACTCTCCTGCTATCTTTCTCAGAATGACCTTGATCCAAACCAGTCAGGTTTCAAGATTGGTCATTCAACTGAGACTGCTCTTCTCTGTGTCACGGAGGCTCTCCGCACTGCTAAAGCTAAATCTCTCTCCTCTGCTCTTATCCTTCTAGACCTATTCGCTGCCTTTGATACTGTGAATCATCAGATCCTCCTCTCCACCCACTCCGAGTTGGGCATCTCTGGCGCTGCTCACTCTTGGATTGCGTCCTACCTGACAGGTCGCTCCTACCAGGTGGCATGGTGAGAATCTGTCTCCGCACCATGTGCTCTCACCACTGGTGTCCCCCAGGGCTCAGTTCTAGGCACTCTCCTATTCTCTCTATACACCAAGTCACTTGGCTCCGTCATATCCTCACATGGTCTCTCCTATCATTGCTACGCAGACGGCACACAATTAATTTTCTCCTTTCCCCCTTCTGATAACCAGGTGGCAAATCGCATCTCTGCATGTCTGGCAGACATATCAGTGTGGATGTCGGATCACCACCTCAACCTGAACCTCGGCAAGACGGAGCTGCTCTTCCTCCCGGGGAAGGACTGCCCGCTCCATGATCTCGCCATCACGGTTGACAACTCCATTGTGTCCTCCTCCCAGAGTGCAAAGAACCTTGGCGTGACCCTGGACAACACCCTGTCGTTCTCCGCTAACATCAAAGCGGTGACCCGATCCTGCAGGTTCATGCTCTACAACATTCGCAGAGTACGACCGTACCTTACACAGAAAGCGGCACAGGTCCTAATCCAGGCACTTGTCATCTCCCGTCTGGATTACTGCAACTCGCTGTTGGCTGGGCTCCCTGCCTGTGCCATTAAACCCCTACAACTTATCCAGAACGCTGCAGCCCGTCTGGTGTTCAACCTTCCCAGGTTCTGTCATGTCACCCCGCTCCTCCGCACACTCCACTGGCTTCCAGTTGAGGCTCACATCTACTACAAGACCATGGTGCTGTGAGGGGAACGGCACCTCCTTACCTTCAGGCTCTGATCAGAACCTACACCCAAACGAGGGCACTATGTTCATCCACATCTGGCCTGCTAGCCCCCCTACCTCTACAGAAGCACAGTTCCCGCTCAGCCCAGTCAAAACTGTTCGCTGCTCTGGCACCCCAATGGTTGAACAAGCTCCCTCACGACGCCAGGACAGCGGAGTCACTGACCACCTTCCGGAGACACTTGAAACCCTACCTCTTTAAGGAATACCTGGAATATTATAAAAGTCATCCTTCTATCCCCCACAAAAAAATTAAAAAATAAAAAAGTGGTTGTCCCACTGGCTATCATAAGTTGAATACACCAATTTGTAAGTCGCTCTGGATAAGAGCATCTGCTAAATGATGTAAATGTTTGATAACTAAGCCGTGCTCCTTGGCCTGCCTCTCTCTCTCTCTCTCTCTCTCTCTCTCTCTCTCTCTCTCTCTCTCTCTCTCTCTCTTTCTCTCAATTAAATAAAATGGATTGGCATGGGAAACACATGATTACATGTCTATGTGGTGCTGTAGATACTAATTGGTTGGGGAAAGAAGCACCAGATCATCAGCAAACAGTAGACATTTGACTTCAGATTCTAGTAGGGTGAGGCCGGGTGCTGCAGACTGTTCTAATGCCCTGGCCAATTCGTTGATATATATGTTGAAGATGGTGGGGCTTAAACTGCATCCCTGTCTCACCCCAAGGCCCTGTGGAAAGAAATACAGTATATGTGTGTTTTACCAATTTTAACCGCACACTTGTTGTTTGTGTACATGGATTTTACAATGTTGTATGTTTTTCCCCCAACACCACCTTCCATCAATTTGTATAGCAGACCCTCATGCCAAATTGAGTCAAAAGCTTTTTTGAAATCAACAAAGCATGAGAAGGTCTGACCGCATGGAGATGCTTGGGAAAATGGTTACAACAGGGGATCAGAGTGTTTGTGTCTCAGGTGAAGAGGGTGGATCTGATCTCCATCACCTAGGACTTGACATAGATTAAGTAGATTAATCAAATCTCACATTGTTATCAATTTCTGCTCAATCTGCATGCTTTCTCAATCAGCTTTAACTGTATGTGCACTCGTAGATCAAGTTATTTCTCGAGTTGGGCTCTGGGATATAACAGCCGTTGAGTATCGGATTTTATGGTGGATTGTGGAGGAGGGGGGTTGAGTGTGTTGGAGTATGTGAGTATGTGCGTGTGTGCTTGTCTGGCATCTGTTGTGGGGGGGGGGGGGGGGGGGGGATGTTGGGAGGGGGGGGTATGGGATGGACCGCAGGAATTATTTGCTAGGATAATAATTGCTTGTCAATGAATTAAATGTAATACAATGGCAATCCTGGTTATATGTTAGAATCCTATGCGTGAACTGCCGACATTATTACGCATATTAATTGATAATGATGGAAAATAGGATATGCATAATAAAAAATAAAAAAATAGTTATATAGATATATATATATAGAGGTGAAAGCATTGGAAATGCTTTTGGCGGTTAACCTGCTTCTGTTTTGTGGGTGGCACTGTGTGCTGTTTTCGATGGATGGGTCCTGGCCTCTCGGGGCCTTAGGGATACGGAGGGACGTGGGTGGGATGCTGATCACTGGGATGACGGCTCAACTTGGGATGGGGAGGGGCTTTAGCGGGGGAATTAGTGGAGAACAATTGAAGGGTTACTCCGTAGCAATGCAAATATCACGGTACAGCTATATGGACACTCAATCATTACGCTATTTTTTATTGGTAAATTTACAAACATATATAATGATAAATAGACTTGAAACTTGTATCTCATTATGGTGTATGGTGAAATAAGTATAGCCAGTTATAATTGTAATGGCTTAGCTGATAATAACAAAAGAAGAACAATATTTACATGGCTCAAAGAGAAGGAATATAATATCTATTGTATACAGGAAACTCATTCAACAATTCGAGATGAAGTAGCGTGGAAAAAAGAATGGGGGGGGGGAAATATACTTCTCCCATGGGCAAAGAAATTCAAAAGGGGTGATGATATTAATTAATAGTAATTTCGATCCGAATGTGCAAATTGTCCAAATAGATACGCAATGTAGATGGATTATTTTAAATATGGTATTGGACCATAAACAGATATGGCTCATTAACCTTTACGGACCAAATAATGATGATCCACAATTCTTTGACAATATATATAATAAATTATCAAGCCTGCAAGCAACTCAAGACAATATTATTATGGTGGGGGGATTATAATACTGTTTTAAATAGCTCAATGGACCGAAAAGGAAATCACACCACAAACAATCACCCACATGCTCTTAAGGAAATTGTGAATGTCATGGATACATTAGAACTAGTAGATATATGGAGGCTTAAATATGCTGATCTAGTGAGATATACATGGCGGAGACTGAATCAAGCTAGTCGTCTTGACTTCTTTCTTATCTCATTCTCGTTGGCACCAAAAGTAAAAAAAGTGTTGATAGGGGACAGAATGCGGTCGGACCATCATATAATAGGCATATACATTACTCTGACTGAATTTCCACGTGGGCGAGGATATTGGAAATTTAATCAAAGCCTATTAGATGATAATTTATTTATAATTAGAAACAAAGGAATTTATAACTGACTTTTTCCAACATAACATAGGTACAGCGAATCCCCTTATTGTATGGGACACCTTTAAATGTGCCTTTAGAGGCCATGCAATTTAGTACTCATCTCGAAAACAAAAGCAATTTAGGTCAAAAGAGTTTATACTAAGAAAGGAAATAGAAAGTCTAACAGAACAGATAGATGGCAATAAAAACTGTAACATAGAGGCTCAGAATAAATTAGAGGAAAAACAAAAAGAAATGGAAAAACTTATTCAAGAAAGATCAAGTGTGATATATTATAAAAATAAAGCAAACTGGATGGAATATGGGGAAAAATGCACAAAATTCTTTTTTAATCTTCAACATAGGAATGCTACCAAAAAGAACTTAATGAAACTGGTTACAATTGACGGAGTCACCCATAATTCACCTAATGATATTTTGAAGGAAGAAACAAAGTATTTTAAGCATATGTTTTCTTTTCAGTCGCCTCCATCTCCTCTAACTGAAGCTAATTGTAGAGATTTTTTTTCTATTGATAATGTCAAATTAACAGCCACACAGAAAGACTCATGTGAAGGTGAAATTACAGAGGAGGAACTTCTGGATGCAATTAAAGACTTTAAGTCCGGGAAAACTCCAGGGTTGGATTGCATACCAATCGAGGTATACCAAACCTTTTTTGATATACTAAGAGGACCGTTATTAGCATGTTTTAACCACTCCTATGTAAATGGTAGATTATCTGACACTCAAGAAGAAGGTCTGATCTCATTATTACTGAAACAGGATACAAGTGGAAAATATAAAGATCCAGTCCATTTACAAAATTGGAGGCCCCTTACACTTCAGTGTTGTGATGCAAAAATCCTAACAAAATGTATAGCGCATAGAATTAAAAAGGTATTGTCGGATATTATTCATTCTAATCAGACAGGTTTTTTACATGGAAGATACATTGGAGATAATATAAGGCAAGTATTGGAAACAATAGAACACTATGGAAAATATGGGAAACCAGGACTGCTATTCATAGCAGACTTCGAAAAGGCATTTGATAAAGTTCGACTGGAATTTATATATAAATGCCTGGAGCATTTCAATTTTGGAGAATCTCTTATAAAATGGGTCAAAATCATGTATAGTAACCCTAGGTGTAAAATAGTAAATAATGGCTATTTCTCAGAAAGTTTTAAACTGTCAAGAGGAGTGAAACAAGGTTGTCCACTATCGGCATATCTATTTATTGTGGCCATCGAGATGTTAGCTATTAAAATCAGATCCAATAATAATATCAGAGGATTAGAAATACAGGGCTTAAAAACAAAGGTGTCATTGTACGCAGATGATTCATGTTTTCTTTTAGATCCACAACTAGAATCCCTCCACAGCCTCATAGAGGATCTAGATACATTTTCTAACCTCTCTGGATTAAAACCAAATTATGACAAATGTACTATATTACGTATTGGATCACTAAAAAATACAATTTTTACATTACCATGTAGTTTACCAATAAAATGGTCTGATGGTGATGTGGATATACTCGGAATACATATCCCAAAGGAAATAAATGATCTCACTTCAATAAATTTTAATAGAAAGTTAGCAAAAATAGATAAGATCTTACTACCATGGAAAGGAAAATACTTGTCAATTTGTGGAAAAATCACCCTGATGAACTCTTTAGTATTATCCCAGTTTACCTATTTGCTTATGGTCTTGCCTACGCCTAGCAAACAGTTTTTTTAAATTATATGAGAAAAAAATATTCAATTTTATTTGGAACGGCAAGCCAGACAAAATTAAAAGAGCATATTTATATAATGAATATGAATTCGGAGGACAGAAATTATTAAATATTAAAGCATTAGACCTATCACTAAAATCTTCAGTCATCCAAAAGTTATACTTAAATCCGAACTGGTTCTCAAGTAAATTAGTAAGATTGTCTCACCCACTGTTCAAGAAAGGCCTTTTTCCCTTTATTCAGATTACAACCTCTCACTTCAGTTATTTGAAAAGGAAATAATCTCCCAAATGTCACTATTTCTAAAACAAGCCATAGAAAGTTGGTTGCAATTTCAATTTAATCCTCCAGAAACGACAGAACAAATAATGCAACAAATATTGTGGTTAAATTCAAATATACTAATTGACAAAAAACCTTTATTTTTTGACAGAATGTTAAAAAAGGTATAATCTTCGTAAATGATATCATCGGTAGGACTGGTGGAGTTATGTCGCACATGCAGCTAACAAAAACATATGGAAATGTCTGCTCTAACCCAAAATTACAACCAAATAATTGCAGCCTTACCGCAAAAGTGGAAGAGGAAAGTTGAAGGGGGAGAAAGTAAGGAACTTGTCTGTCGGCCTTGCATTAAAGAACATAATTGGTTAAGGAAAACTGTGATAAATAAAAAAGTATATCAGTTTCACTTAAGGACCAAAGGATTGACAGCCGTCCCATATAGATTGCAAAATAGTTGGGAAGAGATCTTTGACGTACCGATCCCATGGCATAGTGTTTATGAACTGACACGCAAAACGACACCGGATTCAAAAATTTGAATCTTTCAATTTAAATTATTATATAACATTCTTGCTACCAATAGAATGTTATTTATATGGGGGATACAATCTTCCCAGCTCTGCAGATTTTGCTGTGAAGAGATAGAATCATTAGATCATTTGTTTTGGTTCTGTCCATTTGTAGCTTGTTTTTGGACACAGGTCCAGGAATGGCTAAAGGATTGCAATATTTACCTGGAACTAACCTTGCAGATAGCATTACTGGGTGATCTGAAAAGTCATAGTCAATCAATCAATAATATAATAATACTTTTAGCAAAAATGTTTATTTTTAATACACAATCTGTAGAAGCAATGAGAATAGAAAGGTTCAGAACTTTTGTAAAACATCACAGTACGGTTGAAATATATATGGCAAATAGAAATCCTATATGGATGGTGTTAAGAGATAGATGGGAGGTATTGAATAGAGTTGAAGGATGGGACTAATAACAAATAACAACAAATAATAACAAAGATAGCTAATAATGTAAGCATACTGTGTCCATAATAAGTATATAGGTTGTATGTTGGGAGCTTTTGGGAAAGAGCACAGTTAGAAAGATATGGCATTTAGAAGCAAACCGGATGGACATCATGAAAATGATCGGAGAGGTTGAGAGTAGAAGAAGTTCAGGAGCAAAAAAATAAATATATATATATATATATATAATTATTGTAAAATTAACTCTGTCCATAAGGTGTAGATAGTAAGTATAGACCGGAAGTAGAGGCCTGGGCGTTGTTGTTCACTAATTTACTCCAAGTAGGGAAAGGATGGTGGGGTTGAAAAGTAATAAAGGGGAATATATATATAAAAAATAAAAAAAACATGGGGGATTGGAAGTGATGCAGACAATTACATTAATAGAAGATACAATCTATCTGCAATATTAAGCTGATCCATCCCCCCCAAAAAAATAAAATAATAAAAAATAAAATAAAAAATAATAAAAAATAAAAAAAATAAAAAAGCATGAGAAGAGTTTGCCTTTGTTTTGGTTTGTTTGTTTGTCAATTAGGGTGTGCATGGTGAATACGTGGTCTGTTGTACGGTAATTTGGTAAAAAGCCAATTTGACACTTGCTCAGTACATTGTTTTCGCTGAGGAAATGAACTAGTCTGCTGTTAATGATAATGCAGAGGATTTTCCCAAGGTTGCTGTTGACGCATATCCCACAGTAGTTATTGGGGGTCAAATTTGTCTCCACTTTTGTGGATTGGGGGGACCAATCTTGGTTCCAAATATTGGGGAAGATGCCCATGCTGAGGATGATGTTAAGAGTTAAGTATAGCCAATTGGAATTTGTGGTCTGTATATTTTATCATTTCATTTAGGATACCATCAACACCACAGGCCTTTTTGGGTTGGAGGGTTTGTATTCAATGTAATTGGAGAATCCAGTGGGTTCTGGTAGTCTTTAATAGTTGATTCTAAGATTTGCATTTGATCATGTATATTTTTTTGCTGTTTGTTCTTTGTTATAGGGCCAAAAAGATTGGAGAAGTGGTTTACCCATACATCTCCTAGGGGGGCATATGGGGGAGGGAATGCTGTCACCTCCAGGTAGGTGTTTGTCCCCCTGTGTGCTGAGGGTGTCAGGTTCTTGTCCAGTTCTGGCATTTAGGTCGCCACAGACTAGTACATGTCCCTGGGCCTGGAAATGGTTGATCTCCACCTCTCGGATGAAGAAGAAGCTTACATGACTGTAAGTCGCTTTGGATAAAAGCGTCTGCTAAAAGGCATATTATATATTATTATATTATAGGATGGAGAAGAAGCTGTCATCGTTAGTATGGGGATTCTATTGGGGGAATATAGGTAGCACACATGAGGACATTTTTCTCTGTTGAGATAATCATTTCTAGCCAGATGTAAAATGTTCCTGATTGGACTAATTTAATAGAGTGGGTTAGGTCTGCTCTGTACCAAATTAGCATACCCTCTGAGTCTCTTCCCTGTTTGACACCTGGTAGTTTGGTGGATGGGACTACCAGCTCTCTGCAACCAGTGGGTCCATCTCCTCTATACCATGTTTCTTGTAGGATGACAATGTCTGTATTTCCAATATCTTTTATGAAGTCTGGGTTCCTGCTCTTTAGGCCAAAGGCAGATGACCTCAGGCCTTGGATATTCCAGGATGAGATAGTGAAGGCTTTGTGTTCCATAAAGTGTCTAATGTTGTTAGTCGTGTGGTTTGGCCTCAGGCCAGTAAGTGTGAGCAGAGCCTGCTGAGCACCTGGTACATGTCATTGGCTTGGGCTAGTGTAAGAGTGGGGGTTGGGCCTGTTTGCCTGCTCACGGCCTGAGCGTATGTGTGACTCTCTCTCGCTCTCTCTCTGCTCTCTCTCTCTATCCTCTGCTCTCTCTCTCTCTTTCTCTGCTCTCATCTTTCTGTTCTCTCTCTCTCTCTCTCCTCTCTTCTCTCTCTCTCTCTCTCTCTCTCCTCTCCTATCTCTCTCTCCTCTCTCTCTCTTCTCTTCTCTCTCTCTGCTCTCTTTTCTATACTCTCTGCTTATCCTGCCTCTTTCTTTCCTCTCCTCCTCTCCTCTGGTGATCTTCGGCCCAGTGTGTGTTGGAGCTGATTCAGCATTTCTGGGATTTGAACCCTGACCCTTCCCCCGTTCCAGGCTAACACCATCCTCTTCTCCTCTCTGTTTTGTTGTTTTTGTGTGGTTTAGGCCGGATTGTTTGAACATCTGTACTACTTTAAGTCGGATTGGTTTTCTTGGGAGGGTGGTAATAGTGGGTGGTTGGGCCTGGTTGGGGCTGTCAACTGGCCTGAGCGTATGTGTGACTCTCACTCTCACATCTTTATGGACTCTCCTTTCTCCTCTCTATCTCTCTCTCTATTATCCGTACTCTCTCTCTCTCTGCTCTCACTCTGCTCTCTTCTCTTCATCTCTCTCTCTCTCTCTCTCTATCTCTCTCTCTCTTCTCTCTCTCTCTCCTCTCTCTCCTCTATTCTCGTCTCTCCTCTCTCTCTCTCTCTCTCTCTCTCTCTGCTCTCTCTCTCTCTCTCTCCCATATGTCCCATAGGCATATGTCCTGCTGTCATGCTGCAGGGGCGGGGGGCATGGGGTGGGCAGAAGGGTCATAGGTCTGATATGGGGGGGCCTATATAGGATGTGGCCAGGGTTTATTTGGGGTGGTCTCATCTTGATGGGGTGTGGCTGGTGATGCTGTGGTCTGGGTGTATGTCCTCCCGGCGTTGGTTCTCTCAGTGCAGGTACTGCAGGAGGGGGTCTTGCAGGTCTGGGAGGGTGTCTCACTGGTCTAGGCGGGGTGTCCGTTGCTCTGTTGCTCCTGTGTGAGATTCTTGGGCTACGGTTGAGGGTGACGTCCATCAGGGTCCTGGCAAAAGTTGGGATTGCTGCCTTGTAGAGGTAGACCTGGTTGTAAAGGCTGTTCAAGTCCAGGGTGGAGTGGTTGGCCAGGTAGACATTAGGTTTTGAGGCTCACTCGCGAAATGCATTCACCCGCTGTATGGTGGCAATGCAAGGGTAGCCATTTTGATTAGCTGTTCAGGAGTCTTATGGCTTGGGGGGTAGAAGCTGTTGAGAAGCCTTTTGGACCTAGACTTGGCGCCCCGGTACCGCTTGCCGTGCGGTAGCAGAGAGAACAGTCTATGACTAGGGTGGCTGGAGACTTTGACACCGCCTGGTAAAGAGGTCCTGGATGGCAGGAAGCTTGGCCCCAGTGATGTACTGAGCCGTACACACTACCCTCTGTAGTGCCATGAGGTCGGAGGCCGAGCAGTTGCTATACCAGGCAGTGATGCAACCAGTTAGGATGCTCTCGATGGTGTAGCTGTATAACTTTTTGAGGATCTGAGGACCCATGCCAAATCTTTTCAGTCTCCTGAGGGGGAATAGGCTTTGTCGTGCCCTCTTCACGACTGTCTTGTTGTGTTTGGACCATGATAGTTTGTTGGTGATGTGGACACCAAGCAACTTGAAGCTCTCAACCTGTTCCACCCTAGCCCCCTCGGTCCTCTTCCTTTTCCTGTAGTCCACGATAACCTCCTTTGTCTTGATCACGTTGAGGAAGAAGTTGTTATCCTGGCACCACACGGCCAGGTCTCTGACCTCCTTCCTATAGGATGTCTCATCGTTGTCTGTGATCAGGCCTACCACTGTTGTGTCGTCGGCAAACTTAATGATGGTGTTGGAGTCATGCCTGGCCATGCAGTCATGGGTGAACATGGAGTACAGGAGGGGACTGAGCATGCACCGCTGAGGGGCCCCCGTGTTGAGGATCAGTGTGGCAGATGTGTTGTTACCTACCCTTACCACCTGGGGGCTGCCCGTCAGGAAGTCCTGGATCCAGTTGCAGAGGGAGGTGTTTAGTCCCAGGGTCCTTAGCTTAGTGATGAGCTTTGAGGGCACTATGGTGTTGAACGCTGAGCTGTAGTCAATGAATAACATTCTCACGTACAGTTGAAGTCGGAAGTTTACATACACTTAGGTTGGAGTCATTCAAACTTGTTATTCAACCACTCCACAAATTTCTTTTTAACAAAGTATTGTTTTGGCAACTTGGTTAGGACATCTACTTTGTGCATGACACAAGTAATTTTTCCAACAATTGTTTACAGACAGATTATTTCACTTATAATTCACTTTATCACAATTCCAGTGGGTCAGAAGTTTACATACACTAAGTTGACTGTGCCTTTAAACAGCTTGGAAAATTCCAGAAAACGATGTCATGGCTTTAGAATGTTCTGATAGGCTAATTGACATCATTTGAGTCAATTGGAGGTGTACCTGTGGATGGATTTCAAGGCCTACCTTCAAACTCAGTGCCTCTTTGCTTGAAATCATGGGAAAATCAAAAGAAATCAGTCAAGACCTCAGAAAAAAAATGGTAGACCTCCACAAGTCTGGTTCATCCTTGGGAGCAATTTCCAAAAGCCTGAAGGTACCACGTTCATCTGTACAAACAATAGTACGCAAGTATAAACACCATGGGACCACGCAGCCGTCATACGGCTCAGGAAGGAGACGCGTTCTGTCTCTTAGAGATGAACGTACTTTGGTGCGAAAAGTGCAAATCCCCCCCAGAACAACAGCAAAGGACCTTGTGAAGATGCTGGAGGAAACAGGTACAAAAGTATCTATATCCACAGTAAAACAAGTCCTATTTCGACATAACCTGAAAGGCCGCTCAGCAAGGAAGAAGCCACTGCTCCAAAACCGCCATAAAAAAGCCAGACTACGGTTTGCAAATGCACATGGGGACAAAGATCGTACTTTTTGGAGAAATGTCCTCTGGTCTGATGAAACAAAAATAGAACTGTTTGGCCATAATGACCATCATTATGCTTGGAGGAAAAAGGGGAACGCTTGCAAGCCGAAGAACACCATCCCAACTGTGAAGCACGTGGGTGGCAGCATCATGCTGTGGGGGTGCTTTGCTGCAGGAGGGACTGGTGCACTTCACAAAATAGATGGCATCATGAGGAAGGAAAATTATGTGGATATATTGAAGCAACATCTCAAGACATCAGTCAGGAAGTTAAAGCTTGGTCGCAAATGGGTCTTCCAAATGGACAATGACCCCAAGCATACTTCCAAAGTTGTGGCAAAATGGCTTAAGGACAACAAAGTCAAGGTATTGGAGTGGCCATCACAAAGCCCTGACCTCATCCTATGTGGGCAGAACTGAAAAATCATGTGCGCGCAAGGAGGCCTACAAACCTGACTCAGTAACACCAGCTCTGCCAGGAGGAATGGGACAAAATTCACCCAACTTATTGTGGGAAGCTTGTGGAAGGCTACCCAAAACTTTTGACTCAAATTAAACAATTTAAAGGCAATGCTACCATATACTAATTGAGTGTATGTCAACTTCTGACCCACTGGGAATGTGCTGAAATAAATAAACGCTGAAATAATATTTCTATATTATTATTCTGACATTTCACATTCTTAAAACAAATTGGTGATCCTAACAGGAATTTTTACTAGGATTAAATGTCAGGAATTGGGAAAAACTGAGTTGAACTGTCTTTGGCTAAGGTGTATGTAAACTTCCGACTACAACTGTAGGTGTTCCTTTTATCAAGGTGGGAAAGGGCAGCGTGGAGTGCAATAGAGATTGCGTCATCTGTGGATCTGTTGAGGTGGTATGCAAATTGGAGTGGGTCTGGGGTTTCTGGGATAACCAGCCATGACCAGTCTTTCAAAGCACTTCAAGGCCACAGACGTGAGCGCTACAGGTCGGTAGTCATTTAGGCAGGTTACCTTAGTGTTCTTGGGCACAGGGACTATGGTGGTCTGCTTGAAACATGTTGGTATTACAGACTCAGTCAGGGACAGGTTGAAAATGTCAGTGAAGACACTTGCCAGCTGGTTAGCGCATGCTCGGAGTACACGTCCTGGTAATCCGTCTGGCCCTGCGTCCTTGTGAATGTTGACCTGTTTAAAGGTCTTACTCACATCGGCTACGGAGAGCGTGATCACACAGTCATCCGGAACAGCTGATGCTCTCATGCATGCTTCAGTGTTGCTTACCTCTAAGCGAGCATAGAAGTAATTTAGCTCGTCTGGTAGGCTCATGTCACTGGGCAGCTCGCGGCTATGCTTCCCTTTGTTGTTTGAAATAGTTTGCAAGCCCTGCCACATCCGTCGAGCGTCGGAGCCGGTGTAGTATGATTCAGTCTTAGTCCTGTATTGATGCTTTGCCTGTTTGATGGTTCGTCGGAGGGCATAGCAGGATTTCTTACATGCGTCCGGGTTAGAGTCCCGCTCCTTGAAAGCGGCAGCTCTACCCTTTAGCTCAGTGTGGATGTTGACTGTAATCCATGGCTTCTGGTTGGGGTATGTAGGTACGGTCACTGTGGGGACGACATCATCGATGCACTTATTGATGAAGCCAGTGTCTGATGTGGTGTACTCCTCAATGCCATCGGAAGAATCCCGGAACATATTCCAGTCTGTGCTACCAAAACAGTCCTGTAGCTTAGCATCTGCATCATCTGACCACTTCTTTATTGATCGAGTCACTGGTGCTTCCCTGCTTTAGTTTTTGCTTGTAAGCAGGAATCAGGAGGATAGAGTTATGGTCAGATTTGCCAAACGGAGGCGAGGGAGAGCTTTGCTGGGCCCTCAGGTCATTTGTGCCAGTGTGAATTATGATGTGGCTGGGGGACCCTAGTCTGTCCTCTGACATCAACTCCATGGCATGCCTAGTGTTTGGGGACCAGAGTTTAGCCTATTTGTGTTTGGTAAAAAGTTTATCCTCTTGAATGTATTTGTGCTCCTCGTTGACTCAAATGGCAATCTCTGGCTTTTGTGTGTCCTCAGTGGAGGGTGTGGGGGTTGTCAAGAGGGCTATCAGGGGAGATGGACAGGGGGCTGTTAGGAGAGGTGGGGTTGTTGTGGGGGGTGGGTCTGTGGGGTGGTGGGGGTCCTGGGTGGTCGTCCATTGCTGGTGTTGAGGTGTGGTCCGGAGTCTGAGTTGGGGCTGTTATGATGGCTTCTCAGGGGGAAGGGTCCTGCTCTCTGTCACACAGCAGCTTCTCACGTCTTCTTCAGTGGGGTAGCTGGGAATGGTTCCTCTCCCTCTACCTTCACTGCTGTTATGTGCCATGTGTTTCCTCGCTACCTTCAGTGCGTGAGCTGTGCCATGTGTCCTATCCTCCTCCTTCAAGTGCTGTAGCTGGGCCATGTGTTCCTCTCCCTCATCCTTCCACTGCGTTAGCTGTGCCAGTGTTTCCTCTCCCTCCTCCTTCAGTGCTGCTGTTAGCTGGGCCATGTGTGTCCTATCCTACTCCTTCAGTGCGGTTAGCTGGGCCATGTGTTCCTCTCCCTCCTCCTTAGTGCTGTTAGCGGGCCAATGTGTTCCTCTCCTCATCATTCCCAGTGAGGTTAGTGGCCCTGTGTCTCTGTTGCTGGGCCATGTGTTCCTCTGTTAGCTGGGCCATGTGTTCCCTCTGTTAGTGGGCCATGTGTTCCTCTGTTAGCTGGGCCATGCGTTCCTCTGTTAGCTGGGCCATGTGTTCCTCTGTAGCTGGGCCATGTGTTCCTCGTTAGCTGGGCATGTGTTCCTCTGTTAGTGGGCCATGTGTTCCTCTTTGCTGGGCCATGTGTTTCCCTGTTAGCTGGGCCATGTGTTCCTCTGTTAGCGGGGCATGTGTTCCTATGTAGCTGTGGCAATGTGTGCCTTTTGTGGGCCAGTGTTACTCTGGTAGTGGGCCATGTTTCCCTATGTTAAGCTGGGCATGTGTTCCTCTGTTGCGGGGCAAGTGTTCCTTGTTAGCTGGGGCCATGTGTTCCTTGTTAGCTGGGCCATCGGTGTTCATCTGTAGTAGGCCATGTGTTCCTATGTATAGATGGAATGGGTTCCTCCTGTTAGGGGCAATGTGTTCTATGTAGCTGGGCCTAAGGTGTCCCTGTTAGCGGCGGCATGTGTTCCTATGTTGAGCTGTTGCAGATGTCCTTGTAGCTGGGCCATTGTGTCCTCTGTTAGCTGGGCCATGTGTTAAATCGGTTAGATGGCCATGTGTTCTCTGTAGCTGGGCCAGGGGTTCCTCTGTAGCGGGGCCATGTGTCCTCTGTTAGCTGGCCATGTGTTCCTCTGTTAGCGGGGCCATGTGTCCTGTTGTGGGCCATGTGTTCCCTGTTAGTGGGCCATGTTGTTCCTCTGTGAGCTGGTCATGTGTTTCATCCTCCCCTGGATGCCTCTTTAAGTTTTCAGACCGCCGTAGAGCAGGTCTGTCTGTCTTGCAGCTGGTAGCTCAGTAGAGGTTCAAGCCATTTGAGGTCGTGTTATTGTCCTAGCAGCTTGGTAGCTCCGTAGTAGGTCAGCCAGTTCAGGTCTGTTCTGTACCCTAGCAGCTTGGGAGAATCAGTAGTCGGTTCAGCCATGTGAGGGTCGTTCTGTCCTAGCAGCTGGTAGCCAGTATTAGGTTCAGCCAGTTCAGTCTGTTCTGCTCCTAGCAGCTTGGTAGTCAGTAGTAGGTTCAGAATGAACAGGTCTGTTCTGTTTTTCTAGCAGCTTGGTAGTCGTAGTAGGTTCAGACTGAACAGGTCGGTTCTGTCCTAGCAGCTTGGGAGCCCCTCAGTAGTAGGTTCCGAATGAAAAGGTCGGTTCGGTCCTAGCAGCTTGGTTAGCTCAGTCGTAGGTTCAGACTGAAACAGGTCTGTTCTGTCCTAGCAGCTTGGGTAGCCGAAGTAGTGTAGGTCTCAGACTGAAAGGTTGTTCTGTTTCATAGCAGCTTGGTAGCTCAGTAGTAGGTCAGACTGAACAGGTTCTGTTCGTCCTAGCAGCGTGTAGATCAGTAGTAGGTTCGACTGAAACAGGATGTTGTCCTAGAAGCTTGGTAGCTCAGTAGTAGGTTCGACTGAACAGGTCGGTGTCTGTCCTAGCCGTTGGTTCGCGCAGTGAGTTAAGTTCAGACTGAAACAGGGTCTGTTATGTCTAGCAGCTGGTTTAGCTCAGTAGTAGGTTCGCCATTTCAGGTCTTGTTCTGTCCTAGCGCTTGGTAGCCTCAGTGTAGGTTCAGACTGAACAGGTCTGTTCTGTCTAGCCAGCTTGGTTTAGCTCAGTGTAGGTTCAACTGACGGTTCTGTTCTGTCCTAGCAGCTGGTAGCCTCAGTAGTAGGTTCAGAAATGAACAGGTTGTTCGGTCCTCAGAAGCTTGGTAGCTCAGTAGTAGGTTCAGCCATTTAGGTATGTTCTGTCCTAGAGCTTGGTAGCTTGTAGCCCGTAGTAGGTTCAGACATGAACAGGTCTGTTCTGTCCTAGCAGTTGGTAGATCAGTAGTCAGGTTCAGATGACAGGTATGATCTGTCCTAGAGTTGTTAGCTCAGTAGTAGGTTCCGAATGACAGGTCGTTCGTCCTAGCAGCTTGGTAGCTCAAGTAGTAGGTTCAGAGTGAAAGGTATGTTACGGTCCTAGCAGCTGGGTAGCTCAGTAGTAGGTTCGACTGCACAGGTGTCTGTGTTGTCCTAGCAGCTGGTAGCTCAGAGTAGGTTCAGACGAACAGGTCTGTTTGTCCTAGCAGCTTGTAGCTCAGTAGTAGGGTTCAGGACTGAACAGGTCTGTTCGTCATAGCAGCTGGTAGTCAGTAGTAGGTTAATCAGAATGAACAGGTCTTGCGGTCTAGCAGCTTGGTAGCCTCCGTAGTAGGTTCAGACTGAACAGGTCTGATATGTCCTAAGCAGATTGGAAGCTCAGTAGTAGGTTCAGGACTGAAACAGGTATGTTCTGTCCTAGCAGGGCTTGGTAGTAGCTACAGTAGTAGGGTCAGACTGAACGGTCTTTCGTTAAGAAGCTTGGGTAGCTCCAGTAGTAGGTCAGGATGAACAGGTCTTTCTGATCCTCGCCGCTTGGTAGTCAGTAGTAGTTAGCCATTTCAGGTTCTTTGTGTCTAGCAAGCTTGTAGTCAGTAGTAGGTTCAGATGAACAGGTCTGTTCTGTCTAGCAGTTGGTAAGCTCAGTAGAAGTGTAGGTTCAGATGAACAGGTCGTTCTGTCCTAGCAGCGTGGTTAGTCAAGTAGTAGGTTTCAGGACTGAAACGTCTGTTCTGCGTCATAGAGCTGGTAGCTCAGTAGTAGGTTCAGACTGAACCAGGTCTGTTCGTCTAGCAGCTTGGTAGCTCAGTCGTAGGTCAGACTGAACAGGTCTGTTCTGTCCTGCAGCTTGGTAGCCTCAGTAGAGGGTTCAGACTGACAACGTATGTTCTGTCCCTAGCAGCTTGGTAGCTCAGTCGTAGGTTCAGCCCAGTTAAGGTCTGTTCGTCCTAGCAGCTTGGTAGTTCAGTAGTAGGTGTCAGGACTGAACAGGTCTGTTCTGCCTAAGCAGCTGGTAGCCTCAGTAGTAGTCAGATGAAACAGGTCTGTCTGTCTAGCAGCTTGGGAGTCGTAGTAGGTCAGACTGAACAGGGCTGTTCTGTCCTCGCAGCTTGGTAGTCAGTAGTAGGTTCAGGACCTGAAACAGGCTGTCCTGTCCTAGCAGCTTGGTGCTAGTAGAGGTTCAGACGAAAAAGGTCTGTTCTGTCAGCAGACTTGAGTAGCTAAGTAGGAGGTCAGCATTCAGGTCGTTCGTCATAGCAGATTGTAGGCTCAGTAGTAGGGTCAGACTGACAGTCTGTCTGTCTACGCAGTTGGTAGCTATAGTAGCGTGCAGACTGAACAGGTCTGTTATGTCTAGCGTTGGTAGCTCAGTAGTAGGTTCAGATCTGAAAGGTCTGTTATGTCCCTCGCGATTGGAGCTCAGTAGTAGGTTCAGCCATGTAGGTATGTTCTGTCTAGGAGCGTGGTAGCTCAGTGTAGTTCAGACTGAACAGGTATGTTTGTCCTAGCAGCTTGGTAGTCAGTAGAGGTTTCAGAATGAAAGGTCTTCTGTCATAGCAGCTTGGTAAGCTCAGTAGTAAGTAGTAGGTTTCAGGACTGAACAGGTCTTCTGTCCTAGCAAGCTGGTAGCCTCGTGTAGGTTCAACGAAACAGGTTGTTCGTCCTGCGTGGGTTAGCTAAGTAGTAGGTTCAGGACTGCCACAGTTGTTATGTCATAGCAGCTTGGTAGCTCAGAGTAGGTTCAGATGAAAGTTCTGTCTGTCCTAGAAGCTTGGTAGAATCAGTTAGAAGTTCAGACTGAAAGGTAGTTCTGCCTAGCAGTTGGTAGCTCAGTAGTAGGTTCAGGACTGAACAGGTTGTTCTGTCATAGCAGCTTGGTAGCTCAGTAGTAGGTTCCAGACAGCAGGTCTGTCGTTCCTAGCAGCTGGTAGCTCAGTAGTAGGTTCAGACTGAACAGGTCCTGTTCTGCCTAGAGTTGGTAGCTCATAGTAGGTTCAGAATGAAACAGGTCTGGTCTGGTCCTAGCAGCTGTAGCTCAGTAGTAGTCAGACTGAACAGGTGTCTGTCCTCGAGCTTGGTTAGTCAGTAGTAGGTTCAGACTGAACAGGTATGTTCTGTAATAAGCAGCTTGGTAGCCAGTAGTAGGTTCAGGATGAACAGGTCTGTTCTGTACTAGCAGATTGGTAGCTCAGTAGTAGGTTCAGCCCATTTCAGTCTGTTCTGTCCTAGCAGCTTTGTCGTCAGTGTAGTTCAGACTGACTGAACAGGCTGTGCTGTCCTAGAGCTTGGTCGCCTCAGTAGTCGGTCAGCTGACAGGTCTGTTTTGTCATAGCCAGCTTGGTTAGCTCAGTAGTAGGTTCAGCGATCTGACCAGGTCTGTTCGTCCTAGCACGTTGGTAGCTCAGTAGTATAGTAGGTTCAGACTGAAAAAGGTTGTTCTTGTACTAGCAGCTTGGTAGTCAGTATAGGTTCAGCCTGCACAGGTTCGGTCTGTCTAGCAGCTTGGAGCTCAGTGTAGGTTCAGAGGAACACAGGGTCGTTCGTCCTTAGCAGTTGGTAGCTCAGTAGTAGGTTCAGGACGGAAAGGTCGGTTCTGTCATAGCAGCTGGTAGCCTCAGTCGTAGGACAAGTAGGTTCAGATGAAAGGTCCTTGTGCTTCCCTAGCCGCTTGGTCGTCAGAGTAGTAGAGTTCAGACTGAAAGTTTGTTCGTCCTAGCAGCTTGGTAGCGCAGTAGTGGTTCAGACTTGAAAAGCTGTCGTTCGGTCCTAGCAGTTGGTAGCTCAGTGTAGTTCAGCCGTTCAGGTTTTCTGTCCTAGCAGCTTGGTAGCTCGTAGTAGGTCAGACTGAAAACAGGTCGTTCTGTCCTAGCAGCTGGTCGTTCAAGTAGTAGGTTCAGAATGAAAGGTATGTTTTGTCTAGCAGCTGGTTAGCTCAGTAGTCGTTCAGAATGAACAGGTCTGTTCGTGCTCCTCGAGCCTTGGTAGCTCAGTAGAGTAGTAGGTGCAGACTGAACAGGGTATGTCTGTCCTCCTAGCCAGCTTGGTAGCCCTCAGTAGTAGGTTTCCGACTGCACAGGTTCTGTTCTGTCCTAGTAGCAGCTTGGTGTTAGCTCAGTAGTAGGTTCAGGATCTGAACAGGTCTGTTCTGTCATAGCAAGCTTGGTGTAGATCAGTAGTAGGGTTCAGACGGAACAGGTTCTGTTCTCTTCCTAGCAGCTTGGTAGCTCAGTAGTAGGTTCAGAATGAACAGGTCTGTTCTGTCCTAGGCAGCTTGGTTAGCTCAGTAGGAGGTTCAGATGAACAGTGTCTTTCTGTCTAGCAGGTGGGTAGCTCGTAGTAGTTTCAGACTGAAACAGGCTGTTGTCCTAGCAGCTTGGTAGCTAGTAGTAGGTTCAGACTGAAACAGGTCGTTCTGTTCCTAGCAGCTTGGTAGTCGTAGTAGGTCAGACCATTTCAGGTCTGTTCTGTACTAGCAGCCTTGTAGCTCATTAGTAGGTTCAGATGAACCAGGTCTGTTCTGTACTAGCAGCTGGTTAGCTAGGTAGTAGGTTCAGACTGAACAGGTCGGTTCTATCCTCGCAGGCTTGGTTAGCCTCAGTAGTAGGTTCCGCCTGCAAGGTCTGTTCGTCCTAGCAGCTTGGTCGTCAGTCGTAGGTTCGCCTGAAACGGTCTGTGCGGTCCTAGCAGCTGGTAGCTTCCGTAGTGGTTAGACTGAACAGGTCTGTCTGTCTAGCAGCTGGTATCGCTCAGTAGTAGGTTCAGACTGAACGGTCTGGTCTTCCTAGCAGCGTGGTCGCTCAGTCGAGGAGTAGGTTCAGACTGAACAGGTCTTTATTATGTCTAGCGCTGGTAGCTCAGTAGTCGGTTCAGACTGCAACCAGGTTGTTCTGTCCTGCGTGGTAGTCAGTAGTGGTCAGCCAGTTCAGGGTCTGTTTGTCCTAGGCAGCTGGTTTAGCTTCAGTGTAGGGTTCAGATGAACAGGTTGTTCTTGTCTACGCAGCTGGTAGCTCGTAGTAGGTTCAGCCAGTTCAGGTCTGTTCTGTCTAGCGTGGTAGTCAGTAGTAGGTTCCAGAGCTGAACAGGTCTGTTCTGTCCTAGCAGCTTGGTAGCAGTATCAAGTAGTAGGTTCAGGACTGAACAGGTCTTTTCTGTCCTAGCGCTGGTAGCTCAGTAGTAGGTTCAGCCCCTTCCGGTCTGTTCTGTCTAGCAGCTTGGTAAGCGCAGTAGTAGGTTCAGCTGAAAAGTTGTTCGTCCTTGCAAGCTTGGTAGCTCAGTAGTAGGTTCAGATGAACAGGTTCTGTGGTCCTCAGCAGCTTGGTCGTTAGTATAGGTTCTTTCAGACTGAACAGGAAGTTTTGTCCTAGCAGCTGGTAGCTCCAGTAGTAGGTTCAGCCAGGTCAGGTCGTTCGTCCTAGCAGTTGGTTAGCTTCAGTAGTAGGTTCAGAACTGACGGTCTGTTTGTCCTAGCAGTTGGTAGCTCAGTCGGAGGTTCAGGACTGACAGGTCTGTCTGTTACTAAGGCAGTGGTAGTCTCAGTAGTAAGTCAGGATCTGAAAGGTGGTTCTGTCCTAGCACTTGGAAGCTCAGTACTAGTAGGTCAGACTGAACAGGGTCTGTTCTGTCCTAGAAGTGGTTAGCTCAGTAGTAGGTGTTCAGACTGAACAGGTATGTTCGGTCCTAGCACGCTGGTTAGCTCAGTAGAGGTCAGGACTGAACAGGTCTGTTCTGTCCAGCAGCTGGTAGTAGTAGAGTTCAAGCCAGTTAAGGCTGTTCGTCCTAGCAGCTCTTGGTAGCTCAGTAGAGGTTCAGACTGAAACAGGTTGTTCTGTCCATGCCGGCTTGGTAGCTCAGTCGTAGTCAGCCAGTTCAGGTCTGTTCTGTCCTAGCAGGCGTGGTTTAGCTCAGTAGGAAGGTTTTCAGACTGAACAGGTCTGTTCGTCTAGCAGATTGGTAGTCAGTAGTTTGTCAGCCGTTCAGGTTGTTCTGTCCAAGCAGTGGTAGATTCAGTAGTCAGGTTCGGAAAGAACGGTCGGTTTCTGTCCTAGCAGGCTTGTAGATCAGAGGAGTGGTGCAGACTGAACCGGTCTGTTCTGTCCTAGCGGGTGGTTAAGCTCAGTAGTAGGTTCAGACTGACAGGTCGTGTCTTGTCCTGCAGCTTGGGTAGCTCCAGTAGTAGGTTCAGACTGAACAGGTCTGTTCTGTCATAGCAGCTTGGTAGCTCAAGTAGTAGGTTCAGGACTGAGAACAGGTTGTCTGTCCTAGAGCTGGTAGCGCAGTAAGTAGGTTCAGATGAACAGTCTTTTCTGTCTAGCAGCTTGGTAGCTCGTAGTGGTTCAGACTTGAAAAGGTCTGTTCTGTCCTAGCAGCTGGTAGCTCAGTGTAGGTTCAGACTGAACAAGGCTGCTTCTGTCCAGCAGCTTGGTCGCTAAGTAGTAGGTTCAGACTAACAAAGTCTGTTCTGTCCTAGCAGCTGGTAGCTCCGTAGGCAGGGTAGCCAGTTCAGTCTGTTCTGTCTAGGCAGCTGGTAGACTCAGTAGTAGGTTCAGACTAACATGTTGTTCTGTCTAGCAGCTTGGTAGCTCAGTCTAGGTTTCAGCATGAAACAGGTCTGTTCTGTCCTAGCAGCTTTGGTAGCCTCGAGTAGGGTCAGACGTGAACAGGTCTGTGCTGTCGAGTAGCTGGTAGTCATAGTAGGTTCATCCTTTCAGGTTCTGTCTGTTCCTAGAGCTTGGTAGCTCAGTAGTAGGTTCGACTGAAACGGTTGTTCTGTCCTAGCAGCTGGTAGATCAGAGTAGGTCAGAATGACCAGGTTCTGTTCTGTCCTAGAGCTTGGTAGTCAGAGTAGGTTCAGACTGAACAGGTCTGTTCTGTCTAGGCAGGCTTGGTTAAGATCAGTAGTAGGGTTCAGACTGAACCGGTATGTTTGTCCTAGCAGCTTGGAGCGCAGTAGTAGGTTCAGACTGAAACAGGTTGTTCTCGTCCTAGCCAGCTTGGTAGCTCAGTAGTAGGTTCAGACTGAACAGGGCTGTTCTGTCTAGCAGCTTGCTTGGTAGCTCAGTAGTAGGTTCAGACGGCAAAGGTCGTTCTGTACTAGCAGCTTGGTTAGATCCGGGTAGTAGTAGGGTCAGACTGAAAGGTCGTTCTGTCCTAGCAGCTTGGTGCTCATAGTAGGTTCAGATGAACAGTCTGTTCTGTCTAGCAGCTTGTTAGTCAGTAGTAGGGTAGCCAGTTAGGTCTGTCGTCTTAGCAGCTTGGTAGCTCGTAGTAGGTTCGACTGAAAGGTATGGTTATGTCTAGCCAGCTTGTAGCTCAGTAGGAGGTGTCAGACTGAACAGGGTCTGTTGTCCTGCAGCTTGGTTAGCTCTCAGTAGTGGTTCAGAAGCAACAGGTCTCTGTTCTGTCCTAGAGCTTGGTAGTCAGTAGTAGGTTCAGAACTGAAACAGGTATGTTCTGTCCTAGCAGCTTGGTTAGCTCAGGAAGTAGTAGGCTTCAGACTGAACAGGTCCTGTTTGTCCTAGTAGCTTGGGAGCAGTAGTAGGTTCAGCCATTTCAGGTTCGTTCTGTCTAGCAGCTTGGTAGCTCAGTAGTAGGTTCAGACCTGAACAGGCTGTCTGTCCTAGCAGTGGGTAGCTCAGAGTTAGGTTCCGACTGAAAGGTCTGTTCTGTCCTCCCCTAGCGCTGGTAGCTCAGTAGTCGGTTCAGATCTAGACTGAACAGGTCTGTTCGGTCTAGCAGCTTGGTAGCTCGTAGGTAGGTCGATGAACAGGGTCTCTGTTCTGTCCTCGCAGCTTGGTGCTCAGTTAGTAGTTTCAGACTGAACAGGTCTGTTCTGTCCTAGAGCTTGGTATAGGTCAGTAGTAGGTTAGACTGAACAGGTCTGTTCTGTCTAGCAGCTTGGTAGCTCAGTAGTAGGTTCAGATCTGAACGGTCTGTTCTGTCTAGCGCTGGTAGCTCAGTAGTAGGTTCAGCCAGTCAGTTTGTCTGTCTAAGCAGCTGGGTAGCTCAGTAGTAGGTTCAGACTGAAAGGTCTGTCGGTCCTAGCAGCTGGATTTAGCTCAGTAGTGGTTCGATCTGAACAGGTTCTGTTTGTCTGCAGCTTTGGTAGCTCAGTAGTAGGTTACCAGACTGAACAGGGCTGTTCGGTCCTAGCAGCGTGTGGCTAGCTCAGTTAGTAGGTTCAGAACTGAAACAGTGTCGTTCCTGGCCTAGCAGATTGGTAGTCAGGAGTATGGGTCAGATGAAAAAGGTTGTTCGTGTCCTAGCAGTGGTAGCTTAGTAGTAGGTTCAGACTGGGGATGGTATTTCATGTTCCGCTGTGTTTTCTTCTGAGGTTTTGGTTGTTAGAGTTTATTTTCTGATCGTCCAAATCAGGTTTTAGGTATGGGAAATTTGATTGGCTTGAAGTTTTGTGTTGAGTTAGTTAATGAGAGTTAGTCCTTGCGAAAAAAAATTGCACGTTTATCTTCAGTTAATATAACTATAATTCTATCTTGGCAGAAAGAATTCCAGGGGGGGGGGGAGGCCACACTACCTCTCGCTCTCAATTCAATTCAATTTAAGGGGCCTTATTGATGGGAAACGTGGTCAAACCCTTGTGGTAACATTGCTAAAGCAAGTGAAGTAGATAATAAACAAAGTGAAATAAACAATAAAATATTAACAGAAAAAACTATACACTCAGAAGTTCCAAAAGAATAAAGACATTTCAAATGTCATATTATGTCCATATACAGTGTTGTAACAATGTGCAAATAGTTCTTCACTGGTTGCCCCTTTCTTGTTGCAACAGGTCACAAATCTTGCAGCTGTGATGGCACACTGTGGTATTTCACCTAGTAGATAAGGTAGTTTATCAAAATTGGGTTTGTTTCAATTCTTTGTGGAGCTGTGTAATCTGAGGGCAATATGTGTGCTCTAATATGGTCACCTACATTTGGCAGGAGGTTAGGAAGTGCAGCTCAGTTTCCACCTCATTTGTGGGCAGTGTGCACATAGCCTGTCTTCTCTTGAGAGCCAGTCTGCCTACGGTGACCTTTCTCAATAGCAAGGCTATGCTCACTGAGTCTGTATATAGTAAAAGTTTTCCTTAAAGTTTGGTCAGTCACAGTGGTCGGGTATTCTGCCACGTGATCTCTGTTTACCCAAAGGCATTCAGTTTCCGGGGTTTTTTTTTGCTAATTTTTTCCCAAATGTGTCAAAAATTCTTTTTTTTTTTTCTCATGATTTGTTGGGTCAATTGGGGTTTTTCTGTCCTGGGCTCTGTGGGTTTTTTTTGTGTTTGTGAACAGACCCCCGGACCATTTGCTTAGGGGAACCCTTCCCAAGTAATCTCTCGTAGGCGATGGTTTTTTTTATGGGAAGGTTTGGGAACCCCTTCCTTTAAGGGGTTTAAGAATTGAACTGCTTTTTTTGGTTTAAAATTTAGGGGGATCGGCCTAATTCGCTCTGCATGATAGGTTGGTCAAAATGACTTTAAAAATATCAGCAGTTAGGCCTACCTTGAGACTGTGTGTGCCAGCCCGGACTATCGCTTTTGGACCCACCAATGAAAACGCTGGGGTGTGGCCACCAATGACATCTCTGTGTTCCAGCCAGTGACTACTTCTTTTAAAGAGCCTTTGATATCTCTTCTTGAGCCCCAGGACTATCTCTGTGTGTACCAGCCTGACACCCCTTTGTGTGCCAGCCAGTACTATCTCTGTGTGTAGCCACCAGTGACACCCTTGTGTGTAGCCACCAGTGACTAATTTTGGGTAGCCACCCAAATGACTATCTCTGTGTGTAGCCACCCAGTGCTATCCTGTGTGTACCCAGCCATGCACTCTTTTGGGTGCCCCCAGTGCTTCTCTGTGTGACCCAAACCGTGACTATCTCTTGTGTAGCCAGCCTGACTATCTCTGTGGAGCCACCATGACTATCTCGTGTGAGCCACCAGTGACTATTCGTGTGTACCAGCCTGACTATCTTGTGGTCCAGCGGACTACTCGTGTGTACCCACCAAGTCTCTGTGCATTGGCCCTGCAGTTTTTCCCCCTTTTTTTCACTTCAGCCAGTTTTGGGGCTACCCTTTACCCTTTACCCAAAACCCTATACCCATAGCTTAAACCCAAAAGACCCTTTCTGCAACGACTGGACTGGAGAGGGAAAGATAGAGAGAAATAGAGAGATAGAGAACAGAGATAGAGAAGAAACCCGAGAGAGTAGAGAGAGAAAGAGAGAGAAAAGGGAGAAAGAAGAAAAAAAGGGGAAAATAGAAGGAAAAAGGGGTAAAAAAGGGAAAAAAAGGAAAAAAAGAACAAAAGTAAAAAGAGATAAAAAAGAGAGAAAAAAAAGAAAGAAAAAAAAGCGGAAAAAAAAAAAAGAGAAAAGGGGAAAAAAAAAAGGAGAAGAGGAGAACCCTAAAATTTAAAAAAGGAAAAAAAAAAAAAAGGGGGGGAAAAAAAAAAACCCCCCCCCCCCAAAAAATTTTTTTCCCCCCCTTTGGACCCTTCGTTTTTATTCTTTCCCCCGGGGCCCCCCCTCCCCCCAAAAAAAAAAAAAAACCCAAAAAAAAACCCCCCCCCCCCCCCCCCCCCCTTTCCCCTTCCCCTTTTTCCCCCCCTCCTTTCTTTGCCCCTTTCCCTTTTTCCCTTTTCCCTTTTCTCCCATTTTTTTCTCCTATTTTTTTTTGGAAAACCCCCCCCCCCCCGAGAGGGGGATGAGGACAGGGCTAACTATGGTATCCACTGTGTACTCTCTGTTTAGGGCCAGATAGCATTTCAATTTGCTTCGTTTTTTGTTAATTCTTTCCAATGTGTCAAGTAATTCTCTTTTTGTTTTCTCATGATTTGGTTGGGTCTAATTGTGTTGCTGTCCTGGGGCTCTGTGGGGTCTGTTTGTGTTTATGAACAGAGCCCCAGAACCAGCTTGCTTAGGGGACTCTTCTCCAGGTTCATCTCTCTGTAGGTGAGGGCTTTGTGATGGCATGTGTGGGCATCGCTTCCTTTTAGGTGGTTGTAGAATTTAACAGCTCTTTTCTGGATGTTGATAACTAGTGGGTATATTCCAAACTCTGCTGTGCGTTTGTGTTTTTTCGTTGTACATGAAGTATATTTATGCAGAATTCTGCATGCAGAGTCTCAATTGGGGGTTTGCCCCATTTTGTGAATTCTTGGTTTGTGAGTGGACCCCAGACCTCACAACCATAAAGGGCAATGCGGTTCGATAACAGATTGAAGTATTTTTAACCAGATCCTAATTGGGATGTTGAGTTTTATGTTCCTTTTGATGGCATAGAAGGCCCTTCTTGCCTTGGCTCGTAGATTGTTTACATTTACATTTACATTTTAGTCATTTAGCAGACGCTCTTATCCAGAGCGACTTACAGTTAGTGAGTGCATACATTATTTTTGTTATTTTTCATACTGGCCCCCCGTGGGGATCAAACCCACAACCCTGGTGTTGCAAACGCCGTGCTCTACCAACTGTTCACAGCTTTATGGAAGTTATCTGATGCTGATGTTTAGGCCGAGGTATGTATAGTTTATTGTGTGCTCTAGGGCAACGGTGTCTAGATATAATTTGTATTTGTTGTCTTGGCAACTGGACCTTTTTTGGAACACCATTGTTTGTCTTATTGAGATTTGCTGTCAGGGCCCAGGTCTGACAGAATCTATGCAGAAGATCTATGTACTGCTGTAGGCCCTCCTTGGCTGGGGACAGAAGCACCAGATCATCTGCAAACAGCATACATTTGATTTCTGAATCAATAGGGTGAAGCCGGTTGTTGCAGACTGTTCTAATCCCCCCGCCAATTAGTTTATTTATATGTTGAAGAGGGTGGGGCTCAAGCAGCATCCCTGTCTCACCCCTCGGCCCTGTGGAAAGACATCGATGTGTTTATTGCCAATTTTAACCGCACACTTGTTGTTTGTGTACATTGATTTTATAATGTCATATACTTTCCCCCCAACACCGCTTTCCATCAATTTTGTATAGCAGACCCTCATGCCAAGTTGAGTCAAAAGCTTTTTTGAAATCAAGAAAGCATGAGAAGAATTTGCCTTTGTTTTGTTTTGTTTGTTTGTCAATTGTGCAGAGTGAATATGTGGTCTGTTTTTAGAGATTGCTGTTGACACAGATTCCACTGTAATTATTGGGGTCAAATTTGTCTCCACTTTTTGTGGATTGGGGTGATCAGGCTTTGGTTCCAAATATTAGGGAAGATGCCAGAGCTGAGGATGATGTTGAAGAGTTTAAGAATTGCCCATTAGAATTTTTGGGCTGTATTTTTTTATCATTTCGTTTAGGATACCATCAACACCACAGGCCTTTTTGGGTTGGAGGGTTTGTATTTTGTCCTGTAGTTTATTCAATGTAATTGGAGAATCCAGTGGGTTCTGGTAGTCTTTAATAGCTGATTCTAAATGTAGTAAATTATCATGTATATGATTTTGCTCTTGGTTCTTTGTTATATGTGATGGCATGTGTGGGCATCGCTTCCTTTTAGGTGGTTGTAGAATTTAACAGCTCTTTTCTGGATGTTGATAACTAGTGGGTATATTCCAAACTCTGCTGTGCGTTTGTGTTTTCTGCAGTGCTGAGGCGCCACTACAGCCTGGGGTTCGATCCCAGACTGTCACAACCGGCCGGGACTGGGAGCCCTATAAGACGACGCATAATTGGCCCAGTGCCGTCCGGGGTAGGGGAAGGTTTGGCTGGTGGGGCTTTCCTTGGCTCATCGTGCTCTAACAACTCCTTGTGACCGGTCCGGGCGCCTGCAAGCTGACTACAGTCATCAGTCGAACAGCGTTTCCTCCGACACATTGGTGCGGCTGACATCTGGGTTAAGAGGCAGCCAGGTAGGCAGCCAGGCGGGTCATGTTTCGGAGGACGCATGACTCAACCTTCGCCTCTCCCGAACCCGTTGCAGAGATGTGGTCCTCTGTAGCTCAGCTGGTAGAGCACGGTGCTTGTAATGCCCAGGTAGTGGGTTCGATCCCCGGGACCACCCATACACATTAAATTTATGCACGCATGACTGTAAGTCGCTTTGGATAAAAGCGTCTGCTAAATGGCATATTATTATTATTATTATTATTATTATATGGCCCAAAAGGTTGGAGAAGTGGTGTATCCATACATTTCCATTTTGGATAGATAGCTCTTCATGTTGTTGTTTGTTTAGTGTTTTCCAATTTTCCCAGAAGTGATTAGATTCTATAGATTCTTCAATCACATTGAGCTGCTTTCTGACGTGCTGTTTCTTATTTTTCTTAGTTTATTTCTGTATTATTTCAATGTTTCACCATAGTATTGGTATTTATTAGGATCCCCATTAGCCGCTGCAAAAGCATCAGCTACTTCCTGGGGTCCACATGAAACATGACATAATACATAAAATGGCTTAAATTAGAACCCGGTAATGCGTTCTGCAGACTGCACCACCCTCTGGAGAGCCCTGCGGTTGTGGGCGGGCAGTTGCCGTACCAGGCGGTGATACAGCCCGACAGGATGCTCTCAATTGTGCATCTGTAAAAGTTTGTGAGGGTTTTAGGTGATAAGCCAAATTTCTTCAGCCTCCTGAGGTTGAAGAGGCTCTGTTGCGCCTTTTTTACCACACTGTCTGCATGGGTGGACCATTTCAGATTGTCAGTGATGTGTACGTCGAGGAACTTGAAGCTTTCCACCTTCTCCACTGCGGTCCCGTCAATGTGGATAGGGGCGTGCTCCCTCTGCTGTCTCCTGAAGTCCACGATCATCTCCTTTGTTTTGTTGATGTTGAGTGAGAGGTTATTTTCCTGGCACCACACTCCCAGAGCCCTCAGCTCCTCCTTGGAGCGTGCTTGGCCACGCATTCATGGGTGAACAGGGAGTACAGGAGGGGGCTGAGCACGCACCCTTGTGGGGCCCCAGTGTTGAGGATCAGCGAAGTGGAGATGTTGTTTCCTACCTTCACCACCTGGGGGAGGCCCATCAGGAAGTCCAGGACGGAGTTGCACAGGGCGGGGTTCAGACCCAGGGCCTCGAGCTTAATGATGAGCTTGGAGGGTACTGTGGTGTTGAATGCTGAGCTATAGTCAATGAACAGCATTCTTACATAGGTATTCCTCTTGTCCAGATGGGATAGGGCAGTGTGCAGTGTGATGGCAATTGCATCGTCTGTGGATCTATTGGGGCGGTAAGCAAATTGAAGTGGGTCTAGGGTGACAGGTAAGGTGGAGGTGATATGATCCTTGACTAGTCTCTCAAAGCACTTCATGATGACAGAAGTGAGTGCTACGGGGCGATAGTCATTTAGTTCAGTTACCTTTGCTTTCTTGGGTTCAGGAACAATGGTGGCCATCTTGAAGCATGTAGGAACAGCAAACTGGGAAAGGGAGAGATTGAATATGTCCATGAACACACCAGCCAGCTGGTCTGCGCATGCTCTGAGGACGCGGCTAGGGATGCTGTCTGGGTCGGCAGCCTTGCGGGGGTTAACATGTTTAAATGTCTTAATCACGTCAGCCATGGAGAAGGAGAGCCCACAGTCTTTGGTAGTGGGCCTCGTCAGTGGCACTGTGTTATCCTCAAAGCGGGCAAAGAAGGTGTTTAGCTTGTCTGGAAGCGAGACATCGGTGTTGGCGACGTGGCTGCTTTTATTTTTGTAGTCCGTGATTGTCTGTAGACCCTGCCACATACATCTCGTGTCTGAGCTGTTGAAATGTGACTCCACTTTGTCTCTACACTGATGTTTTGCCAGTTTAATTGCCTTGCGGAGTTTGTATTCTGCTATATTCCCAGTCACCTTGCCATGGTTGAATGCGGTGGTTCGCGCTTTCAGATTTGCGCGAATGCTGCCGTCTATCTACGGTTTCTGGTTAGGGTAGGTTTTAATAGTCACAGTGGGCACAACATCACCTATACACTTCCTGATAAACTCTGTCACCGTTTCAGTGTATATGTCTAAATTATTTTTGGAAGCTACCCGGAACATATCCCAGTCCGCGTGATCAAAACAATCTTGAAGCGTGGATTCCGATTGGTCAGACCAGCGTTGAATAGTCCTTAGTACGGGTACTTCCTGTTTGAGTTTCTGCCTATAGGAAGGGAGAAGCAAAATGGAGTCGTGGTCAGATTTGCCGAAAGGAGGGCGGGGGAGGGCCTTATAACCATCCCGGAAGTTTGAATAGCAATGGTCGAGGATTATAGCAGCGCGAGTACAACAGTCGATATGTTGTTAGAACTTCGGCAGCCTAGTCCTCAAATTTGCTTTGTTAAAATCACCCGGCTACAATAAATGCAGCCTCAGGATATGTGGTTTCCAGTTTGCATAAGGTCCAGTGAAGTTCTTTGAGGGCCGTCGTGGTATCGGCTTGAGGGGGGATATACACGGCCGTGACTATAACCAAAGAAAATTCTCTTGGGAGATAATACGGTCGGCATTTGATTGTGAGGTATTCTAGGTCGGGTGAACAGAAGGACTCGAGTTCCTGTATGTTACTATAATTAGTAATGAGTCGTTAATCATGAAACACTCACCTCCGCCCTTCTGCTTCCCGGAGAGATATTTATTCCTGTCTGCGTGATGAACTGAGAACCCATCTGGCTGAGAGCCATGTTTCCGTGAAACATGGAGGATGTTACAGGCCTTGATGTCTCTCTGGAAAGAAATCCTTGCCCGTAGTTCGTCGACTTTGTTAACCAAAGTGGGTGGTGTGCGCGCCTCCTATGTCGGACCAGCAGGCCGCTCCGAGTGCCTCTCTTCCGCCGTCAATGTTTTGGGTCAGCCACTGGAATCAGTTCAGTTGCCCTGGGGAGAGCAAACAAAGGATCTGCTTTGGGAAAGTAGTATTCCTGGTCGTAATGCTGGTGAGTTACCGCTGCTCTGATATAATAATATGCCATTTAGCAGACGCTTTTATCCAAAGCGACTTACAGTCATGCGTGCATACATTTTTGTGTATGGGTGGTCCCGGGGTTCGAACCCACTACCTTGGCGTTACAAGCGCCGTATTCTACCAGCTGAGCTACAGAGGACCACATAGTATATATCATATAGTATATATACTGAGATCATGTGACAGATCATGTGACACTTTATTTAACTAATTATTTGACTTCTGAAGGTAATTGGTTGCACCAGATCTTATTTAGGGGCTACATAGCAAAGGGGGTGAATACATATGCACGCACCACTTTTCCGTTATATATTTTTTAGAATTTTTTTTAACACGTTTTTTTTCATTTCACTTCACCAATTTGGACTATTTTGTGTTTGTCCATTACATGAAATCCAAATAAAAATCCATTTAATTTACAGGTTGTAATGCAATAAAATAGGAAAAATGCCATGGGGGATGAATACTTTTGCAAGGCACTGTAATATTCTGCTGTTGTCTTTAGATTCCAGTAATATTCTGCTGTTGTCTTTAGATTCCAGTAATATTCTGCTGTTGTCTTTAGACTCCAGTAATATTCTGCTGTTGTCTTTAGACTCCAGTAATATTCTGCTGTTGCCTTCAGACATTCATATTCTGATGTTGTCTTTAGACAGTATATTCTGCTGTTGTCTTTAGACAGTATATTCTGCTGTTGCCTTCAGACATTCATATTCTGATGTTGTCTTTAGACAGTATATTCTGCTGTTGTAAAATTCTACTGTTGTCTTTAGACAGAAATACTCTGCTATTGTCTTTAGACAATATATTCTGCTGTTGTCTTTAGACTTCAGTAATGTTCTGCTATTGTTTTTAGATGCCAGTAATGTTCTGCTTTTGTCTTTTGACAGTAATTTTATGCTAATGTCTTCAGATTCCAGTAATATTCTGCTGTTGTTTTTTGATGCCAGTAATGTTCTGCTGTTGCCTTTAGACAGGAATATTCTGCTTTTGTTTTTAGACAATAACATTCAGCTGTTGCCTTTAGACAGTAATATTCTGCTGTTGTCTTTAGACTCCAGTAATATTCTGCTGTTGTCTTTAGACTCCAGTAATATTCTGCTGTTGTCTTTAGACTCCAGTAATATTCTGCTGTTGTCTTTAGACTCCAGTAATATTCTGCTGTTGTCTTTAGACTCCAGTAATATTCTGCTGTTGTCTTTAGACTCCAGTAATATTCTCCTGTTGTCTTTAGACAGTAATATTCTGCTGTTGTCTTTAGACTCCAGTAATATTCTGCTGTTGTCTTTAGACTCCAGTAATATTCTGCTGTTGTCTTTAGACTCCAGTAATATTCTGCTGTTGTCTTTAGACTCCAGTAATATTCTGCTGTTGTCTTTAGACTCCAGTAATATTCTGCTGTTGTCTTTAGACTCCAGTAATATTCTGCTGTTGTATTTAGACATTAATTGTCTGCTTTTGTCTTTAGACGTTCCTATTCTGCTGATGTCTTTACATTTACATGTTAGTCATTTAGCGGACGCTCTTATCCAGAGCCACTTACAGTTAGCGAGTGCATACATTTTTCATACTTTAGACATTCATATAGTGAGGGAAAAAAGTATTTGATCCCCTGCTGATTTTGTACTTTTGCCCACTGAAAAAGAAATGATCAGTCTATAATTTTAATGGTAGGTTTATTTGAACAGTGAGAGACAGAAAAACAACAAAAAGATCAAGAAAAACGCATGTCAAAAATGTTATAAATTGATTTGCATTTTAATGAGGGAAATAAGTATTTGACCCCATCTCAATTAGAAGGATTTCTGGCTCCCAGGTGTCTTTTATACAGGTAACGAGCTGAGATTAGGAGCACACTCTTAAAGGGAGTGCTCCTAATCTCAGCTTGTTACCTGTATAAAATACACCTGTCCACAGAAGCAATCAATCAATCAGATTCCAAACTCTCCACCCATGGCCAAGACCAAAGAGCTCTCCAAGGTTGTCAGGGACAAGATTGTAGACCTACACAAGGCTGGAATGGGCTACAAGACCATCGCCAAGCAGCTTGGTGAGAAGGTGACAACAGTTGGTGCGATTATTTGCAAATGGAAGAAACACGGCCTGGGGCTCCATGCAAGATCTCACCTCGTGGAGTTGCAATGATCATGAGAACGGTGAGGAATCAGCCCAGAACTACACGGGAGGATCTTGTCAATGATCTCAAGGCAGCTGGGACCATAGTACCAAGAAAACAATTGGTAACACACTACGCCGTGAAGGGCTGAAATCCTGCAGCGCCCGCAAGGTCCCCCTGCTCAAGAAAGCACATATACAGGCCCGTCTGAAGTTTGCCAATGAACATCTGAATGATTCAGAGGAGAACTGGGGGAAAGTGTTGTGGTCAGATGAGACCAAAATGGAGCTCTTTGGCATCAACTCAACTCGCCGTGTTTGGATGAGAAGGAATGCTGCCTATGACCCCAAGAACACCATCCCCACCGTCAAACATGGAGGTGGAAACATTATGCTTTGGGGGTGTTTTTCTGCTAAGGGGACAGGACAACTTCACCGCATCAAAGGGACGATGGACGGGGCCATGTACCGTCAAATCTTGGGTGAGAACCTCCTTCCCTCAGCCAGGGCATTGAAAATGGGTCGTGGATGGGTATTCCAGCAAGACAATGACCCAAAACACACGGCAAAGGCAACAAAGGAGTGGCTCAAGAAGAAGCACATTAAGGTTGTTATTCTGTCTCTCACTGTTCAAATAAACCTACCATTAAAATTATAGACTGATCATTTCATTGTCAGTGGGCAAACGTACAAAATCAGCAGGGGATCAAATACTTTTTTCCCTCACTGTATTCTACTGTTGCCTTTGGACAGAAATATTATGCTATTGTCTTTAGACAGTAATATTCTGCTGTTGTCTTTAGACAGTAATATTCTGCTGTTGTCTTTAGACTCCAGTAATATTCTGCTGTTGTCTTTAGACTCCAGTAATATTCTGCTGTTGTCTTTAGACTCCAGTAATATTCTGCTGTTGTCTTTAGACTCCAGTAATATTCTGCTGTTGTCTTTAGACTCCAGTAATATTCTGCTGTTGTCTTTAGACTCCAGTAATATTCTGCTGTTCTCTTTAGACTCCAGTAATATTCTGCTGTTGTCTTTAGACTCCAGTAATATTCTGCTGTTGTCTTTAGACTCCAGTAATATTCTGCTGTTCTCTTTAGACTCCAGTAATATTCTGTTGTCTTTAGACTCCAGTAATATTCTGCTGTTGTCTTTAGACTCCAGTAATATTCTGCTGTTGTCTTTAGACTCCAGTAATATTCTGCTGTTGTCTTTAGACAGTAATATTCTGCTGTTGTCTTTAGACTCCAGTAATATTCTGCTGTTGTCTTTAGACAGTAATATTCTGCTGTTGTCTTTAGACCCCAGTAATATTCTGCTGTTGTCTTTAGACAGTAATATTCTGCTGTTGTCTTTAGACTCCAGTAATATTCTGCTGTTGTCTTTAGACTCCAGTAATATTCTGCTGTTGTCTTTAGACTCCAGTAATATTCTGCTGTTGTCTTTAGACAGTAATATTCTGCTGTTGTCTTTAGACTCCAGTAATATTCTGCTGTTTGTCTTTAGACTCCAGTAAATATTCTGCTGTTGTCTTTAGACAGTAATATTCTCCTGTTGTCTTTAGACTCCAGTAATATTCTGCTGTTGTCTTTAGACAGTAATATTCTGTTGTTGTCTTTAGACAGTAATATTCTGCTGTTGTCTTTAGACTCCAGTAATTTTCTGCTGTTGTCTTTAGACTCCAGTAATATTCTGCTGTTGTCTTAGACTCCAGAAATATTCTGCTGTTTGTCTTTAGACTCCAGTAATATTCTGCTTTTTGTCTTAGACTCCAGTAATATTCTGCTGTTTCTCTTTAGACAGTAATATTCTGCTGTTGTTTTTTAGACTCCAGTAATATTCTGCTGTTGTCTTTAGACTCCATTAATATTCTGCTGTTGTCTTTAGACTCCAGTAATATTCTGCTGTTGTCTTTAGACTCCAGTAATATTCTGCTGTTGTCTTTAGACTCCAGTAATATTCTGCTGTTGTCTTTAGACTCCAGTAATATTCTGCTTTTGTCTTTAGACTCCAGTAATATTCTGCTGTTGTCTTTAGACTCCAGTAATATTCTGCTGTTGTCTTTAGACTCCAGTAATATTCTGCTGTTGTCTTTAGACTCCAGTAATATTCTGCTGTTGTCTTTAGACTCCAGTAATATTCTGCGGTTGTCTTTAGACTCCAGTAATATTCTGCTGTTCTCTTTAGACAGTAATATTCTGCTGTTGTCTTTAGACTCCAGTAATATTCTGCTGTTGTCTTTAGACTCCAGTAATATTCTGCTGTTGTCTTTAGACTCCAGTAATATTCTGCTGTTCTCTTTAGACTCCAGTAATATTCTGCTGTTCTCTTTAGACTCCAGTTATATTCTGCTGTTGTCTTTAGACTCCAGTAATATTCTGCTGTTGTCTTCAGACTCCAGTAATATTCTGCTGTTGTCTTTAGACTCCAGTAATATTCTGCTGTTGTCTTCAGACTCCAGTAATATTCTGCTGTTGTCTTTAGACTCCAGTAATATTCTGCTGTTCTCTTTAGACTCCAGTAATATTCTGCTGTTGTCTTTAGACTCCAGTAATATTCTGCTGTTGTCTTTAGACTCCAGTAATATTCTGCTGTTCTCTTTAGACTCCAGTAATATTCTGCTGTTCTCTTTAGACTCCAGTAATATTCTGCTGTTGTCTTTAGACTCCAGTAATATTCTGCTGTTGTCTTCAGACTCCAGTAATATTCTGCTGTTGTCTTTAGACTCCAATAATATTCTGCTGTTGTCTTCAGACTCCAGTAATATTCTGCTGTTGTCTTTAGACTCCAGTAATATTCTGCTGTTGTCTTTAGACTCCAGTAATATTCTGCTGTTGTTTTTAGACTCCAGTAATATTCTGCTGTTGTCTTCAGACTCCAGTAATATTCTGCTGTTGTCTTTAGACTCCAGTAATATTCTGCTGTTGTCTTTAGACTCCAGTAATATTCTGCTGTTGTCTTTAGACTCCAGTAATATTCTGCTGTTGTCTTCAGACTCCAGTATTATTCTGCTGTTGTCTTTAGACTCCAGTAATATTCTGCTGTTGTCTTTAGACTCCAGTAATATTCTGCTGTTGTCTTTAGACTCCAGTAATATTCTCCTGTTGTCTTTAGACTCCAGTAATATTCTGCTGTTGTCTTTAGACTCCAGTAATATTCTGCTGTTGTCTTTAGACTCCAGTAATATTCTGCTGTTGTCTTTAGACTCCAGTAATATTCTGCTGTTCTCTTTAGACTCCAGTAATATTCTGCTGTTGTCTTTAGACTCCAGTAATATTCTGCTGTTGTCTTTAGACTCCAGTATTATTCTGCTGTTGTCTTTAGACTCCAGTAATATTCTGCTGTTGTCTTTAGACTCCAGTAATATTCTGCTGTTGTCTTTAGACTCCAGTAATATTCTGCTGTTGTCTTCAGACTCCAGTAATATTCTGCTGTTGTCTTTAGACTCCAGTAATATTCTGCTGTTGTCTTTAGACTCCAGTAATATTCTGCTGTTGTCTTTAGACTCCAGTAATATTCTGCTGTTGTCTTCAGACTCCAGTAATATTCTGCTGTTGTCTTTAGACTCCAGTAATATTCTGCTGTTGTCTTTAGACTCCAGTAATATTCTGCTGTTGTTTTTAGACTCCAGTAATATTCTGCTGTTGTCTTCAGACTCCAGTAATATTCTGCTGTTGTCTTTAGACTCCAGTAATATTCTGCTGTTGTCTTTAGACTCCAGTAATATTCTGCTGTTGTCTTTAGACTCCAGTAATATTCTGCTGTTGTCTTTAGACTCCAGTAATATTCTGCTGTTGTCTTCAGACTCCAGTATTATTCTGCTGTTGTCTTTAGACTCCAGTAATATTCTGCTGTTGTCTTTAGACTCCAGTAATATTCTGCTGTTGTCTTTAGACTCCAGTAATATTCTCCTGTTGTCTTTAGACTCCAGTAATATTCTGCTGTTGTCTTCAGACTCCAGTAATATTCTGCTGTTGTCTTTAGACTCCAGTAATATTCTGCTGTTGTCTTTAGATTCCAGTAATATTCTTCTGTTGTCTTTAGACTCCAGTAATATTCTGCTGTTGTCTTTAGACTCCAGTAATATTCTGCTGTTGTCTTTAGACTCCAGTAATATTCTGCTGTTTGTCTTTAGACTCCAGTAATATTCTCCTGTTGTCTTTAGACTCCAGTAATATTCTGCTGTTGTCTTTAGACTCCAGTAATATTCTGCTGTTGTCTTTAGACTCCAGTAATATTCTGCTGTTGTCTTTAGACTCCAGTAATGTTCTGCTGTTGTCTTTTAGACAGTAATATTCTGCTGTTGTCTTTTAGACAGTAATATTCTGCTGTTGTCTTTAGACAGTAATATTCTGCTGTTGTCTTTAGACTCCAGTAATATTCTGCTGTTGTCTTTAGACAGTAATATTCTGCTGTTGTCTTTAGACTCCAGTAATATTCTCCTGTTGTCTTTAGACTCCAGTAATATTCTGCTGTTGTCTTTAGACTCCAGTAATATTCTGCTGTTGTCTTTAGACTCCAGTAATATTCTGCTGTTGTCTTTAGACTCCAGTAATATTCTCCTGTTGTCTTTAGACTCCAGTAATATTCTGCTGTTCTCTTTAGACTCCAGTAATATTCTGCTGTTGTCTTTAGACTCCAGTAATATTCTGCTGTTGTCTTTAGACTCCAGTAATATTCTGCTGTTGTCTTTAGACTCCAGTAATATTCTGCTGTTGTCTTTAGATTTCAGTAATATTCTGTTGTCTTTAGACTCCAGTAATGTTCTGCCACTAACACAACACACTGTCTGTCCGCCTGTCTGATCTGTCTGTCTGAGAAAGGGCTATATTGGTACGTGTGTCCAGCCACAGGAAGTTAGTTACTAGACAGACATACAGACCAGATCTCTTATCTAAACCGCCATCTTTGATGTTTATATAGTCGCTCTGTTTGTGGTTCATTCTGCATGTCTGTCTGTCTGTCTGTCTGTCTGTCTGTCTCTCAATCTAACATGAAACCTGTTGTAGGCTGTTACTTCCTTAATGGATAGATCTCCTCAGTCAATACCAAGGAACTCCTTTCATTCCACTGTTTAAACATTGAAACATGTTAACTTACTAAATGTAATGAAGGACCCGTCAGTCCTGTTGGTTCACTCTACAGTGTACAGTACTGTCAACTCTGATAATGTTTAGTTAATGAATTAGAATGTTTCATTTAGTTTCTGAGTTTCTCCCCTGCAGGTCATCTCTTTAGACTTCCTGAATTTGAGTGCAATAGAACAAAGATGTTGTGCTTCGATGTGTATGTGACTATGTGTCTTGTATTAACATAATTCAGATTCATGTCCTCAATGAGGAAATTCATTTTACTTACACAGTACATCACAATACTTACAGATGAAATCACATATTAAAAAACATCACAATAGCAAAGGCTATTTACAAGCAAGAAGGCTGAATAAGTGCAATTTCATACAAAATTGGAGTGTGATGGAGTGTATTAAGATTACAATATACAGCTCTATCCTTACAGGGAGTGATGGGTAGGAGAGACCAGAGAGATTTACAGGATCATGACTTCCAGTAAACAGCTCTGTAGTGACCAGCTGGTCTGAACATGGAGCGGGAGGGGCCGGGATTCATAGCACAGCTCGCTGGACAATGACAATACGCCTTTTAAAGGCATTTTCCATGCCGTTTCGTGGAGATGGCTTTCACGATAAACATTGCGGATGTCGGCTCAATTGGAAATGATCTTTTAATGTCAAGCGCGCTATAACACATTTTAACGCAAATGGTACTGAATCCCAGCCTAGAAGATGTCATATTCAGGGATTAAATTAGATTGTGTTTACAAGGATGGAATCCCAAAATAAACGTGGAAAGTAGTCAAAAGAAATGTAGCTGATGAGTTTAGTCCCAGGTTCCTTAGTTTAGTGATGAGCTTTGTGGGCACTATGGTGTTGAACGCTGAGCTGTAGTCAATGAACAGCATTCTCACGTAGGTTTTCCTTTTGTCTAGGTGGGAAAGGGCAGTGTGGAGTGCGATTGAGATTGGGTCATCTGTGGATTTGTTGTGGCGGTATGCGAATTGGAGTGGGTCTAGGGTTTCCGGGATGATGGTGTTGATGTGAGCCATGACAAGCCTTTCAAAGCACTTCATGGCTACCAACCTGAGTGCTACGGGACGGTAGTCATTTAGGCAGGTTACCTTCGCTTTCTTGGGCACAGGGACTATGGTGGTCTGCTTGAAATGTGGTCAGGGACACGTTGAAAATGTCAGTGAAGACACTTGCCAGTTTTTCTTTTTGCTCTGCGTACATGTCCTGGTAATCCGTCTGGCCCCGCGGCCTTGTGAATGTTGACCTGTTAAAAGGTCTTGCTCACATCAGCTACGGAGAGCATGATCACACAGTCCTCCGGAACAGCTGGTTCTCTCATGTATGCTTCAGTGTTGCTTGCCTCGAAGCAAGCATAAAAGGCATTTAGCTCGTCTGGTAGGCTCGCGTCACTGGTCAGTTCGCAGCTGGGTTTCCCTTTGTAGTCCGTAATAGTTTTCAAGCCCTGCCACATCCGATTAGCGTCAGAGCCGGTGTAGTACAATTCAATCTTAGTCCTGTATTGACTCTTTGCCTGTTTGATGGTTCGTCAGAGGGCATAGCGGGATTTCTTATAAGCATCGGGGTTAGAGTCCCGCTCCTTGAAAGCGGCAGCTCTACCCTTTAGCTCAGTGCGGATGTTGCCTGTAATCCATGGCTTCTGGTTGGGGTGTGTACGTACGGTCACTGTGGCGACGACGTCATCGATGCACTTATTGATGAAGCTGGTGACTGAGGTGTTATACTCCTCAATGCCATTGGATGAATCCCGGAACATATTCCAGTCTGTGCTAGCAAAACAGTCCTGTAGCGTAACCGAGTCACTAGCGTCTGCTAAATGACTAAAATGTAAATGTAATCCACCAGGAATCAGGAGGATAGAATTATGGTCAGAATTGCCAAATGGAGGGCGAGGGAGAGCTTTGTATGCGTCTCTGTGTGTGGAAGTAAAGGTGGTCTAGAGTTATTTTTCCTCAGTTTGCACATGTGACATGCTGGTAGAAATGAGGTAAAACAGATTTAGGTTTGCCTGCATTAAAGTCCCCGGCCACTAGGAGTGCCGCTTCTGTATGAGCATTTTCTTGTTTGCTTATGGCCTTATACAGCTCGTTGAGTGCAATCTTAGTGCCAGCATCGGTTTGTGGTGGTAAATAGACGGCTACGAAAAATATAGATGAGAACTCTCTTGGTAGATAGTGGGGTCTACAGTTTATCATGAGATACTCTACCTCAGGCGAGCAATACCTCGAGACTTCCTTAATATTAGACATCTCGCACCAGCTGTTATTGACAAATAGACACAGACCGCCACCCCTTGTCTTACCAGACGTAGCTGTTCGGTCCTGCCGATGCACGGAAAACCCAGCCAACTGTATATTATCCATGTCGTCGTTCAGCCACGACTCGGTGAAACATAAGATATTACAGTTTTTAATGTGCTGTTGGTAGGATAGTCTCGAACGGAGCTCATCCAGTTTATTCTCCAGTGATTGCACGTTGGCCAATAGAACGGATGGTAGAGGCGGGTTACCCACTCGCTGACGAATTCTCACAAGGCACCTGATCTCCGCCCCCTGTACCTCAGTCTTTTCTTCACGCGAATGATGGGGATTTGGGCCTGGTCTCAGAGAAACAGTATATCCTTCGCGTCGGACTCATGAAAGAAACCATCTTTGTCCAGTTCGTGGTGAGTAATCACTGTTCTGATGTCCAGAAGCTCTTTTCGGTCATAGAGAGACGGTAGCAGCAACATTATGTACAAAATAAGTTACAATGTGAAAAAACACACAATATCATAGTTGGTTAGGAGCCTGTAAAACAGCAGGCATCCCCTCCGGCGCCATTCTCAAAAACCTGTTGTATTTGCAGTCAGATTTTGCAGTTCAATATTTGACGTAGTTAATGCATTTTGCCTTTATAGGGTAGCTTAAGTTAAGTGGAGTACATACAGGGAAACATGTCAACAACCTAATCATGACCAAGAGTTATGTTCCTACCTGAGGAACCTTTTTATGTCCAACCCCTCCCAAGTTGACAAACCTAACTTTAACCGGTTAACAGATAATCGTAACCCGGATCAGTACCAAGGCGTTATGTGCGCCAAGGGTTGAGCAAACCAGGGTAACCTGGAACCTAACCAGGTAATGTGGACCCTACCGGGTAACTGGAGCTACCCGGGTAATGTGAGCACCAGGAAGGAACCTACCTAGGGAAGGGGACAAACCGGGGTAATGGGGACCTACCCTAGGGTATGTAACCCTACCGAACCGTAAGTGGAGCTACCAGGCGGTAATGGAGCTAACCAAGGGTAATGTGAGCTACCCGGGAAAATAACTAACCAAGGGGTAACTGGAAGCTACCAGGGTATAACAACCTAAAGGGTAAGTGACCCCAAACCCCAGGTAATGGACCCTACCATAACTACTACCCAACCGAGGTAAGTGGACCCTACCCGGGGTGATGGACTAACCCCCACGTAACTGGACTACCCAGGAATGTTGGAACTACCAGGGGGTAATGGGACTACCCAACGGGTAACCGTACAACCACGGAACTAACTAATGGGAACCTACCTCGGGTAACTACCTAACCCAGGGTAAGGCGAGACCCTAACCCAAAGGGGGAAATGGACTAACCAAGCCGGTGATGTAACTAACCACCGGTAACTGAACCCTACCCAAAACTCCCTAGACCTACCAACCACCAAGGGGATAATGTGGAGCCTAACCAGGGTAACCCTAATCTAACCACCACATTGGGGTATTGATATCTGATGGTGGGATACTCTGTGTTTGAGTGTTCTCACCCCCTGCCAGTTTGAGTCAACAATGTGGTATGTGGAGACGGGGTTAGATAGAAGATCGTACCAGGGGTTAGGGGGCAAGGTGTTTGGTGCTACCAGGGGGTAATTGTGAGCGACCGGGGGTAATGTGGAGCTACCAGGGGTAATGTGGAGCTACCAGGGGGAACTGTGGAGCTACCAGGGGGTAATGTGGAGCTACCAGGGGGTAATGTGGAGCTACCAGGGGGTAATGGGGAGCTACCAGGGGGTAATGTGGAGCTACCAGGGGCTAATGTGGAGCTACCAGGGGGTAATGTGGAGCTACCGGGGGTTATGGGGAGCTGACCAGGGGGTGAATGTGGAGCTACCAGGGGGTAATGTGGAGCTACCAGGGGGTGATGTAGAGCTACCAGGGGGTAATGTGGAGCTACCAGGGGGTAATGTGGAGCTACCAGGGGGTAATGTGGAGCTACCAGGGGTAACGTGGAGCTACCAGGGGCTAATGTGGAGCTACCAGGGGGTAATGTGGAGCTACCAGGGGGTAATGTGGAGCTACCAGGGGGTAATGTGGTGCTACCAGGGGGTAATGTGGAGCTACCAGGGGGTAATGTGGAGCTACCAGGGGGTAATGTGGAGCTACCAGGGGGTGATGTGGAGCTACCAGGGGGTAATGTGGTGCTGCCAGGGGGTAATGTGGAGCTACCAGGGGGTATGTGGTACTACCGTGGGGTAATGTGGGAGCTACCAGGGGTGTAATGTTGAGTGACCAGGGGGTGATGTGGAGTGACCAGGGGGTGATGTGGAGTGACCGGGGGGTATTGGGGTGCCAGTTGAGATACCAGGGGGAGATGTCGGTGCCAGTGGCCGCTACCAGGGGGAGATGTGGTGCCAGTGGATCTACCATGGGATAATGTGGTGCTACCAGGTGGTAATGTGGTGCCATTGGAGCTACCAGGTGGTAATGTGGTGCCAGTAGCTCTACCATGGGATAATGTGGTGCTACCAGGGGGTAATGTGGTGTCATTGGAGCTACCAGGGGGTAATGTGGTGCCATTGGCGCTGCCAGGTGGTAATGTGGTGCCAGTCGCCTAAGAGCTACCATAACTAATGCCTAGGATTTAGCTCAGTGGGGGGATGCAGTCTTGAGTTGCATGGATGACTTCGGTTCAATAGCTCTGTTTCTGACTCCCTCGTCTGTTCTACAGCTTGTCTCCTGTCCTAGAGCACAGAGAGAGACACAGGCAGACAGACCAACTGGCTGCTTGGCTGGCTGACTGCTTGATTGGCTGACTGACTGCTTGACTGGCTGGCTGACTGACTGCTTGACTGGCTGGTTGACTGGCTGACTGACTGCTTGACTGCTTGACTGGCTGATGGACTGACTTGCTGCTTGACTGACTTGACTGGCTGCTTGACTGGCTGACTGACTGCTTAACTGGCTGCTTGACTGGCTGGCTGGCTGGTTGACTGACTAAGGGAGGGGACATCCATAAAGTTCTTCACAGTAAATTGATGATGCCTCCCACACTGTTGGACATCTTGTCCTTTCACTCTTCTCTAGAAATGGGTGTGGCAGGAGATTATTTACATGGGATTATCTGTTTATTAACACATGTTGAGGTCATCGTCAATTTACTGTAAGAAACTTTATTGATGTTACTGTGTGGACTGTTTGGGCACATACGTAGCAGGTGTTGACGTAGCGGGCAACGTCCTGCGCCAAGGTGGGCCACCAGTACTTAACGGAGATCGATTGAGTGGTGCGGGTGATAACTGGGTGTCCAGCGGCAAGGGATGTGTGCGCCCAGGTCAATAGCCGATCCCTTACCCCAGTGGGAACGTAGGTGCGGGTTCCCTCTCCCAAAGCACGGGGGCAACGAGTCGGGAGTGTGGTATGATGGGCACACTCAGGACAGGAACCTCTCCCGAATCTTGGAGACGGGACATCGGCTTTGATGTTCTTTGAATCTGGGCAGTATGACAAGGTGAAGTTGAATCTAGTAAAGAAAAGAGCCCACCTTGCTTGGCGCAGGTTCAGCCAAGCAACCAGGTTCCGATGGTCGGTGAGGATGAGAAACGGGTCCGTGGTGCCCTCCACTCCTCTAATGCCAACTTCACCCCCAGGAGCTCCCAGTCACCGATGCCATATTTATTTTCTGCAGGAGACTTGCACATGGATACAAATTTTGTGGATTACCTTGACGTTGGTGGCCGAGTAGATCAGGATGTCGTCGATGTACACGACCACCTGACGCCCAAGCATGTCCGGAACACTTTGTTCTTGAATGCCTGTAACACCGACGGAGCATTGGCTAATCCAAAAGCTTGTAGTGCCCAGACATCGTGCTGAAGGCCGTCTTCCATTCAGCCCCCTCCCAGATGAGGATCAAATTGTAAACACTCCGCAGGTCCAGTTTAGTAAAAAAAAGGGCTCTGCAGAACTGTTAGATGGAGGCCAGCACCAACGGGAGGGGGTTGCGGTACTTGGTGGCGATGGCTTTGACACCTCTGTAGCCAACACACGGACGAAGACCCCCCTCCTTCTTGACCACGAAGAAGAAATCTGCCAAACCAGTGGCGGTAGATGGGCGAATGAAACCCTGTTGGAGAGCCTCCTGCATGTACTCCTCCATAGCCTTGGTTTCAGCCACCAACATGGGGTAGACGCGGCTGCGCGGAGGCGATGAGGATGGAGACAGGTGGTGCGGGTCTTGGAGAAAACCTCTTGGAGATCCTGGTAAACCTCTGGGATGTCGGCCTGGAGGGCAACCACAGGGCTCTCAACCAACGTGGAACCACAGGGTAAGGGAAACCAGGACTTCCGACATCCAGGTGCCCAGGCAGTGATCTCCATCCTCAACCAGGAGATGGTGGGGTCGTGGCGTTGGCGCCACGGGAGGCCGAGGATGACTTTGTGTACGGGTGCCTGGATGATGAAGAAGGGAAGATTGTCTTGGTGCAGGAGTCCCACGGTGATGGGTCCCACGGTGCAGGAGTCCCACGTGATGGGTCCCACGGTGCAGGAGTCCCACGTGATGGGTCCCACGGTGCAGGAGTCCCACGTGATGGGTCCCACGGTGCAGGAGTCCCACGTGATGGGTCCCACGGTGCAGGAGTCCCACAGTGATGGGTCCCACGGTGCAGGAGTCCCACGTGATGGGTCCCACGGTGCAGTAGTCCCACGGTGATGGGTCCCACGGTGATGGGTCCCACGGTGCAGGAGTCCCACGGTGATGGGTCCCACGGTGCAGGAGTCCCACGGTGCAGGAGTCCCACTGTGATGGTGATTGGTGTTGTGATGTGTGTGAATGTCCCAGTGGTTGGTTATCCAGCGCTTGAATCGGAAACAGAGAGAAGAGCGGGTATGATGTTATGTTCAGGGAGGAGGCAAGGGCCTGGTCAATAAAACTCCCCTTGGCACCAGAGTCCACTAGAGCTATAGAAACAACACGAGGGACAGCCAGCAAGTGGAATCGGTACTAAAAAGGGTTTGGTGGAGAGTGATGATGATGGAATAGTCACACCTACCCCAGGAGATGGATGATCACAGGGCCCTCTGCTCTAGTGGATCCCAGGTTGGGACGTAGTGGACACCATTGAAGATGGTGTCCCTCCTGGCCACAATAGGAACAGAGGCCCAGCTGTCTCAGACGTCGTCACTCAGCCGCGGGGAGGCGTGTGGCCCCTACCTCCATCGGTTCAGACTCTGACTCAGATCGGTCAACGAAGGAGGGAGAGGGGCAAGGAGGTTATCCAGACGGAGTGCGTCCAATGAGAGGGTGTCGTCTCGGCATGCCAACTCCGTCTGGATCTCCTCGCGCAATCCTCTACTGAATAAGGTGCGCAGCGCCGGCTCATTCCATCTGCTGGATGCTGTCACTGTACGGAAGGTTAGGGGCGTACTCCGCAGCGGTCTAGTCCTTCTACCGTAGTTGGAGTAGGCGCTCACCTCCCTCTCTGCCCTCTGGTGGATGATTGAAGACTCCTCTGAACAGAGCCATGAACCTCCCATAGGTACCCAGCTCATCCTTTCCTCTCTCCCAGACGGCCGAGTCCAACGCCCGCCTGGTCAGCAGGGAAATAACCATGGCAACCTTGGACCTCTCTGTGGTGGGGACTCCTATTTGATGAGCAAAATAGAGGACGCACTGGAGGATGAAGCCACACCATTTTAATGGAATCCCGTCATATTTGTCTGGGAGGGACAAACGGGTATTGCTGACCTGGGCGGATCCTGAATGGGATCCTCCACTCGTTGGAGGTGACGCTCTTTGAGGAAGCTCTAGACGTTGAACGCGGAGGACCTTATCCATCGCCGTCCCCAGTTGCGCCAGCTGGTCGTGGTGTTGGCCAAGTAGGTCTCTCTGTTCGTCGACCATCTGGGAGATGTCTCGGTTGGCTGCTGCTTCCATTTTATGATGAGGTAGTATTCTGTAACGGAGATGCAGGGAGTCAGGAAGCAGGTGCAGTCGGTGAGTTTAATAGGAACGAACATGGAGCGAATACTAAAACAGGAGTAGCGTCTTTCCTTTCAGCACTCGACCGACAATACGACTGGACAATAATCAAGATAAGATCAAACTAGAGCCTGCAGGACTTCCTTTGTGGAGTGTGGACCAAAGTAATAAAAAAATAATCAAGTTATTGATTTCATGAACCTTATTTCTAAGGCTACATATATGAATTGTCACAGTTGAGTGTAGAAGTGGTGTGGAATCAAGCGCAGGACACACAGAGGCTTCGTACTGACGTCTTTAGTGAACACAAAAAGAACAAGCCAAACACAACCTGGCAGGCAAGCGAACTTTACGCACACCGATAATGTACATACATTTACATTTACATTTAAGTCATTTAGCAGACGCTCTTATCCAGAGCGACTTACAGTTAGTGAGTGCATACATTTTTTAAGACTGGAATCGAACCCACAACCCTGGCGTTGCAAATGCCATGCTCTACCAACTGAGCTACATCCCTGCCGGCCATTCCCTCCCCTACCCTGGACGACGTTGGGCCAATTGTGCGCCGCCCCATGGGTCTCCCGGTCGCGGCCGGCTACGACAGAGCCTGGATTCGAACCAGGATCTCTAGTGGCACAGCTAGCACTGCAGTGCCTTAGACCACTGCGCCACTCAGGAACACCCTCAGGAACGCCACTCAGGAACACATACAAAGGCACAAAAGTGCGGAGCTCTCTACTACATCGAACAGAGAGACAAAAACGAACTAGCATACCACAGTGACAACGAACAATTACACACAACACATGACAAAACTCAAGAGAACTTATAGGACGCATAATGAACACTAACAAGGAACAGGTGTAACAAAACAGACAAAACCAATCAAACATCGAAACATAGAACGGTGGCAGCTAGTACTCCGGAGACGACGACCGCCGAAGCCTGCCCGAACAAGAAGAAGGAGCAGCCTCGGCCGAAACCGTGACATTAATATGGGCTATTTTCAGCCCTTTCCTGAGTAGCTTATCAGAGATAGACATAATACTGGAAAGAGCAAACAAAGCAAGAGAAAAAATATATACATTTGGCAGTTCATTAATCAGTTGGTGTGTGTAAGTGTGTGTGTGTGCTGCAGGGTTGAAGCTATGAACTCATAGAGAGGGAGGGAGGGAGAGAGGGAGAGAGAGATGAGAGAGAGAGAGAGAGAAGGGAGAGGAGAGAGAAAAAGAGAGAGAGAGAAAGAGGGGGAGAGAGAGAGTTTGGTTTCCTTTTTCTTTTCCTTCTCTTTTTCTTTTTCCTTCTCCTTTTCTCTTTTTTCTCTCTTTTTTTCCCTTTTTGTTTTTTCTTTTTCTTCTCTTTTCCTCTTTCTCTCTCTTTCTCTCTTTTTTCCTTCCCCTTCTTTTGGTTTTCCTTTTTTCTTTTTTTCCTCTTTCTCCTCTCTCTCTCTCTTTCTCCTCTTTTTCCCCCCTTTTCCCCTTTCTCTCTCTCTCTCTCTCTCTCTCTCTCCTTTTCCTCTCTCTTTTTTTTCTTTTTCCCTTTTTCTTTTCCCCTCCTTTTTCTTTTTTTCCCTTTTTCCCTTTTTTTTTTTCCCCCGTGTGAGGGGAAGCGGGGAGAGGGACGTTGTGTGTCTGAGTGTATCAGTGTGTCCCACAGCAGCAGGACTCTGAGGCTGAAGCAGAGCAGCAGGTTCTACCATCTATCAGGCAACAGTCTGCAGGTTACGGTAAGAAACTCTCTGTTTATATGAAGAAACCTCTGGATACTGAATGGGATTAAATGAGTTACTTTCTATTTACCATTCATTGAGCTGCCCTTCTTAACCAGGGCTCCCTTGTGAAAAAGGTCTGCTGACTTCAATGGGAAATCTCTAATCTACTGTTTAATAATGCCATCACTCAGTCACTGTTTCTTTAAACTGGAACACAACTTCTTCCTCAGCAGCAGCAGGTAAAGTGTCTGAGCAGTGATCAGTTTACTGTAGATAACACGTCTATTCAAGGCCATAAATACCTCAACATCTAAGGAGCAATGCTTACTGGTTCACACACAGTGTTAGTAAACAGATAGGTTTGTATAAACAGGTGTTTGGCTGGGCTGTTTGTGTGAGTCGGAGCTGGGACTGACTGGCAGACAGGCAGATAGGCAGGAAGGCAGACAGACAGGCAGATAGGCAGGCAGGCAGGCAGGCAGGCAGGCAGGCAGGCAGGCAGGCAGGCAGGCAGACAGGCAGACATACAGACAGGCAGGCAGGCAGGCAGGCAGACAGACAGACAGACAGACAGACAGACAGACAGACAGACAGGCAGGCAGGCAGATAGGCAGGCAGATAGGCAGGCAGGCAGGCAGGCAGCCAGACAGATAGACATACAGGCAGGCAGACAGACAGACAGACAGACAGACAGACAGACAGACAGACAGACAGACAGACAGACAGACAGAC